>JBANSL010000006.1:51573865-52111365 GCA_037127255.1 Persicaria tinctoria | reverse complement strand
TGTATTTTGCCACTGATCCATCATATACTCAGTATAATATATAGCCTTCAATGCTTATCCAGTGTTACTTTTATTTCTGTAATCTTCTTAAATTGTGTTTTTTGACATTCCTATTTGATTCTTGCCTGGTGAATGTCACCTATCTCAAAACTCATCAAATGAAAAATAATTTACAAACATATTTATTACATACGGAGTTTTGTTGCTGTAATTTTATTCTACTAATGGTGTTTACCTACTTAAATTATGGATCTCACCATGATCACACTAACCATGCTCGAGGGGCTCCCCCCTTGAGCATCCGAACACTCAATCTGATTGGCAGGGTTGTTCACTGGATCCTTTCATTAGCATATTTTTGCTCATTTTTGGAAGGATCGCCCTGAACTCCACACACAGTACTGCTGCATCTGCTTTCTGGGTGCTGATGTTCTTAGCACTAGAGACACCATTGGTAAGTAATGTCAACCTTATCTTACTAACTCACATGATTCTCTTCATTTTTGTTTTTGATCTAGTGTTGTTTATCCCTCTCGACCATAATTGCATGCCCAGTTTCTAGTGTGCAACAACAAATACCATAAATAAAGCTCAGGTTCTCTCTAACGTGATGATACCCTTAATTTGCATCTATAATCCATTATTGACTTGTGGTTCTAAGAAATCCTCTACAACCTTCTGTATCTATAACCACTTAACCAAGAAGAATACATGTGTTTCACATCGACCTATGCATTTTAAATTCTTAGTCTATTTTTATCTAGCAACAAGGAACCAGAAATCTGCAACAATAAGAAATTTTGAGATGCACATTTTACTGAGAACTAAATGCTTTCTATGGCAGTCTATAAACTCAAAACATAAACCTATTTATAAGACTATCACAATCTGGAATTTGATTATTCATTACCTCTTTACTTGGACTTTAGCTCAAACAAAATATGCTAATAAGCTTACGTGGATAAAATCCATTGATTACAAGATTTTGCTAAGCAACGGGATTACTAGACCTTGCCCATGGGTTAACCATATTACCAATGAATCTAACCCAACACAAACACAAAAATTGGACATTACTGATCTCAAAAGGGCCCTTACCTTCTATTTTACCAATTCTCCTCAAAATGGTTTTAAATGAAGTTTAGCTTCTGGAATGTAAGGGGTTTAAGTAGGAAAAATGTCTCGACACATATTGAATCCACTACCAAGGCAGATCACATAAAATTTCTGATGCTAGTTGAAACAGAACTAACTACTCCACCACCTGACAAATGTTGGAGGAAACCGGGCTTCGACATAATGTTTTTTTGCCCTTCTAAGGGCCTCTCCGGAGGCCTGTGCCTCCTTTGGAAGGAATCCCATTTACATAACGAAACCTTTTAAGTACGAAGCTCTACTGATCTGATAATCCAAATGGACTACACAAACACGGATCTAAATATTATCATTGAGATCTTGTTCGTATACGCAACGCCTTATGCAAATGAGAAAAACTCTTTCTGGACTTCCCTATCACATTATATTCTCAATGCCAAAAAATTTCTAATTATTTTAGGTGACTTAAATGAAATATTGGAACACAAAGATAAGTTAGGAGGAAGGTCTCCATCCGCAAACAGATTTGCAAGACTGCAAGATATAATAAATACCTACAACTTAGTAGATTCCCCAACTAGTGAGAATACTTTCACCTGGAGGAAACCTGAGCATGGCGAAGACAACATCTTCGAAAAACTGGACTGTGCAATCATTAGCCATTCTTTACTGAAACAATTTCCTAACCTATGCACCAAAAATCATGCTTTCTTAAAATCTGATCATGCGCAAATAACCCTGGACCTAATAGATACCCGTAAACCCAAACTACAACCTTTTAAATTTGCAATGGCATCGACAACAAGACCAGACTTTGGTTCTGTTGTTCGAAATGCAAGGAGGCTAAATCCTCCAGGCTCGCAAATGTACAAACTTACAAAGAAATTACAAGAAGTCAAAAGGAAGAGTAAAATATGGAGCAAGGTAACCTTTGGAAATGTGTTCCGTCAAATACAGCAAGTAGAAACAGAACTATTAGAAATACAAAACAATATGTGCAATGCCTATAACCACAATCTAGACAACAAAATCAAAAGGTTAATAGCAAAACATACTTCACTCATAACCTACCAACAAAAATACTAGGGGCAACGGGCGAAATGAAACCGTGTTAAATCCATTGATGCAAACACAAAATACTTTCACAGAATTGCTACTTGTAGATGAAACAGGAATATAATCAAACAACTACAAACCACTGCATGTATCACTTTAACAAATGAAGAAGACATAAGAAAATTAATAAAACAAGATTTCAGCACAAGGTACTCACTGGAAACTAGACAACAAGTACCAAGCACTTTGATCCATTATGTAGGAAACGAAATCTCAAATGAGGATAATGATTGGCTAACACGACAAATATAAAACTCAGAAATCAAAAATGCAGTTTTTAGCCTAGCAAATGATAAATCCCCTGGGCCTAACGGGTTCCCTGCGGAGTTTTTCGAAAAATACTGGAAGATAGTAGAGCCTACTGTAATTAAGGCGGTTAAGAGTTTTTTCCTTAGTGGAAGAATACTAAAACAAACAAACCATACGTTTATAGCATTAATTCCAAAAATAGATAACCCCACCACAACATCTCATTATAGACCAATAAGCTTGTGAACAACAACATATAAAATCATATCCAAAATACTCTCATCAAGACTTAAAAAAGTTATCCCCAAGCTAATCAACCCATTACAAAGTGCTTTCACAACAGGGAGATCTATACAAGATAATATACTAATCGCTAATGTAATATTTCACTCATTCAGTAAGAAAAATGGAAAAATAGGTTGGTTGGCTGTTAAACTAGATATGGAAAAAGCGTTTGATATGGTAGACTGGGACTTCTTACTTTCCATTCTTCTTAAATTTGGATTCTCTCCTAAATTCACATAATGGATCAAAGAATGCATTACCATGGTCACATACTTAGTGCTGGTGAATAATGAACCTACAGAAATAATCTTTCCAAAAAGGGGTTTACGTCAGGACGACCCACTATCTCCTTATCTTTTTTTAATAATATCGGAAATCTTGGCTAGAGGACTACAATACGAGGCTGGTAAACCACAAAGCCATCTAGGGATAAAACTAACACGTGGATGAACAAAAATTCCTTTCTTGGCTTTCGCAGATGACATTGTAATTTTTGCTTCGGCCACCAAAACCGGTTGTGACCAAATCAACAATGTTCTACAAGAATACTCATCACTATCAGGACTACGTATTAATAGGCACAAGTCTCAATTTCAAACATCCAAAAATGTTTTAGCCACACAGAAAAACCTTATTAGAAATGAACTTGAAATAGCTCATACTTCAAAACTAGGTAGTTATCTGGGATGTCCTTTAATAGAGGGACGTATGGCCAAGGAAGAATTCAAAGACCTACTTATGAACACAAAATCTCAACTGAACAGATGGAAAGCGAACTGCCTCTCCCAAGCGGGACGATGCACCCTAATCAAAACAACGTTATCGGCAAAACCTCTACATATAATGCAATGCTTTATGTTACCCAAATCTGTCCATACAGAACTAGATAGAATAAATCGAAATTTCTTGTGGAACAAGGGACCAAATCACAAACCCCTAATCAGTTGGTTTGAAGTATGTAAAACCAAGGAAAATGGAGGGATGGGACTACGGAGCTCTGAGGACATGAACAAAGCTCTTCAGTTGAAACTACTTTGGAAACTGCTAGCAGAACCTACAAGCCCTTGGGTTACTCTAATCAATGAAAAATACCTAAAAACAAAAATATCTTGCAATATAGAAAACAAGGGGGAACTTCATGGCAATGGACACAACTAATCAAATTAATACCTTTATTTAAGCAAGGGTTGAGATAGTCCGTTGGGGATGGCTCGACAATTAATTTTTGGAATGACCTTTGGTTTGGCTCGATGCCTCTGAACACACTAATCACAAGAACACAACAAATCGATGACACAATCAACATAAACTATTACCTAAAAATATAAAAGCTTGGGATCATGAAAAATTAAGTGAGCAATTACAAAACATATTACCAAATGATATAATAGAAGCAATCAAGATTTTCCCAATACCACAAAACATACATGTGGATAGATTATACTGGAAATGGAGCAAGAACGGTTGGTTCTCAACAAAATCAGCAATAGATATGATACACAAAACCAAAAACCATGAAACTTCGGACATAAACTGGGTCGGGGGACTGAATATACCGCCCAAAATAAAATCTTTCCTATGGAAAATTCATCGTAATGGTGTGCCCACTGATGTTCGGTTAGCCTCTAGGCGACTTGGTATCCCAACCAATTGCCCACACTGTGACTCCTGCTATGAAGATTTACAACATCTGCTATGGGATTGTAACATTACCAAGGAAACCATAATGGAAAAAAACCCACGTGCATTTATGAAAATTCATGGGTGCTTCAGTAAAAAGGAAAATTTAAATGAAACAATATGGGATATAAAAACCAAAATTGGAAAAAAAAGGATTCGAAGACCTCGCCGTTGTTTGGTGGGGAGTATGGTATTTCAGGAACAAAACATTATTCGATAGCATCAATCCTAACATAAGACTCATTTTGTCTTTTGTGAATGATCAAAAGAGAATGATCAAATACTTACATGGAAAATATCTAACATAGATGAAAGTAAAAAAGATATACAATCATACCCAAAGGGGGAACGAACTAAAACAATATTGAAAAGGAAAAGAACCAAATGGGAACCTCCTCCTTTTGGCACGTACAAACTAAATTTCGACGGTTCTCTAGCCTCTTCTGGGTTGGGCTCTTTTGGATTTATTCTACGAGACTACAAGGGTACCCCTAATTTCAGTGGTTCTGGGGTCTCACCCTTTAGCTCTATTTGTGGTTGTGAGAGCCTGGGGCTTTGGCTAGGTCTTCTGGCCGCCAAGGATCTAAACATCAGAAACCTTATTGTTGAAGGAGATAACCTAACAATTATCAAAAGCCTTAAAGGTTTGGGGAAGCCTACTGGACACTCTGAAATGATTGTCTCAGACAGTCTAGTCTCGCTGGGTTTCTTTGGTTCTGTAGAGATTCGTCATGTCTTTCGAGAAGCAAATTCTGTGGCTGATCGCCTATCACGTATTAGCTATGCTTCACACAGACCTTTGATGCCTGAAGACTCTCTGTTATGTCTTCTCATCTGCAAGGATGCTCTTGGCTGATAGAGGTTTGCTCTATGGCCAAATTTTTTCCGTTTAAAAAAAAAACAAAAAAAAAACAAAAAAAAACATATGTTAGTTGATTGTCAGCATACTTATGACATTGTGCTCTTGCCAGGTCAAGCGGTAATGTCAACCCACATACTTATAGATGTTTGTGGGGGAAAATGGACGAATGTTGACAATAACTTATTTTTTATTGGGGATACAACAACAAAGCCTTTCCTAGTAGATGAGTCGGTTACATTGGATTCGTTGGCTATGAGACTGTTTAGAAGATTCAACATTGATCATAACGTTTATGATCTAGAATTCAGTCACTTGCATCCATGCAAAACAAACACCTTTTAATGTCAGTTATGATGCAGATTTACAGGAAGTCTTCACATTAAGTAAGCTCGGAGAAGTGAATTTTGTTATCAAATTTTGTGTCATTAAGGGAAAGAATGATGGAATATTATCTATCATACAACAAAACACTGACATCGGCATACCTAAAACAGAAGACCAAGAAAGTAGGAAGACTTTTAAATATGATGACTATTTCAAATACTTATGTGTTGTTCAATACAAGAATGCCGACAACGAATATATGTCATTGGAGGATTATGGGAATTACTGTGGAGATGATGCTGATATTGTTGTGGATGATGAGGCACTTATTCATTTTCATGAATCTACTGACTTTGAGGGAGAAAGTAATGCCGCTAAAACCATAGAGACAGACAATAAAATGCCAGATGAAGGAGAGGATGATTATTTAGATACCAGTGAGGAAGACCATCAAATTTGGAGGGAAAGCTACAATTCAATGAAGAGGAAAGGGAATACAATCGAAGAATACAATGCCAATATTTCTTACAGTGCTGAAATTAACAGTTTTGGGAGCTATAACTCAGCAGCTGAAAGGACAATGTGTGTCGGGAAGATATTTACAAACAAACAAGCACTGAAGGATGTTCTATATCTCATATCAATGACTGTAATATTGAGGTTTAATTTGAGGTCAAGAAATCTAGTCCGCGGTATTTCAGAGCCAAATGCATAGATGTCGACTGTGGTTGCACACTTAATTCAAAAAAGCTATATTCAAAATCCCATGAAGTCATATTATACAAAGAAACACACACATCCAGTTGGGAGATTAGATCTACACATTGGAGAAAAGCATCTTACAATGTTGTTGCTAACTTCATAAAATCAACGTATCTCATCCAAAAAAAATCATATTTTTCAAGATTATTTGTACAAATGTGAATATAGACTGATTACTTTTGTATGCTGACAGATCATACTATCCAGCACAAATTAGGGAAAAGATGTAGAAAGGTCATAAAATTTCAATCACTTACTGGAAAGCATGGAAAGCGGCACAATTGGCACAAGTAAGGGAAAAAGGAAAACCAGAGTCGAATTTTTCTTCTTTGCCATCATACTGCTATATGATTGTAGAGAAAAACTAGGAACAATTGCTTTGCTTGCTACCGATGAGGCTGACAAAGTTAAATATCTATTCATATCATTCGGGCAATGCCAACGAGCATTCCGTGTTTTGAAGAAGGTGGTTAATGTATTTCATATCATTAATATATAATGTGAGCATCTTTTATACTCCCTCCGATCCACAAAGGATGTCGTTTTGGCTTGGGGTTTTTTATCCAAGTTAAGTGACGTTATGGGTTAGAGAATTAAATATATCTCATCATTAACAATTGTAATTACTCCTATAATTAACGGTTTGGTTTTTGGCGTTCCATTACCAATGGGAGTGTACTTCTATAGTTAATGTTCATTGGAAATATAATCTGATAACTCACTCCCTTGATGAAAATCGGAAAAAATATTCCAAAGGCTTTGACAGGATGTTTGTGTCAAAAGCCTTGGAGCGTTAACAGTTGATGAAATACAAAACCTAACTTATTATTCGTATATTATTTTATCTTATTATATACTTCCTTTATATTATATATATATTCGTTGGACTAACTGTTTCAGGAAGTATTTTCGAGATTATATATTTCCTTTAAAGACATATTGTGAAGATCTACTTCAAAATGGATCATGGCTTCAAAGTGTCCATATATAGAAGATTGAAGAATCAAGCCTGATTCATGGAGCCATTGGTGAAGATCTTCATGCGCCATTCCACTCTTATATAAAGGAAAGAAAGAAGAAGACAGACAACGAGAACGTATAAGTGCTACACACGAGCTTCATTCATTCAAGCGATCTGTCTTCCAAGTGTCTCTCTGCAAAGCGCTCAAATAGTTTGTTGTTTATTTCAAAGCCTTTGAGAGTCACTGTGAGCTTATAGGATATATTCATTTCAAGTGTTACTCGAGAGTTTATAACTCGGGAAGTTGCACTAGGCTATTGATTTGCGAGAGTTAGAGGATTGTACTAGATAGCTGAGAGAGGTGGGGCTCTTCTAGATTGGTCTAGGACTCCAAGGGAACGTGAGTTGACTAGATTGCAATTGTATAGGAGAGAGGCTTCCCGGTGAGCTATTAGGATCATAAGCTAAGCATTCAATAAAGCCTTTGAATCCTAGGGTTGTGGAAGAACCCTAGGCGGGGACGTAGGCCAGTTGTGGTGAACCTCGTAAACAATTACTCGTGTCCTTTACTTATTTGCTTTACCTTATTTCCGCACTTGGTTCGATTGTCTAACCTTGTGATTCAGGTTTTCTCAAAGGGTTTGGAACGAGCTTCAAAAGCCTTGAGAATATTTGCGAAAAACGGGCATACTCTATTCAACCCCCCTTCTAGAGTATTTCTATATTACATTGTTTTACATTTTCGAACCTTCAATTGGTATCAGAGTTTTACTCACTGTTTTTGATCTAACAATCTTGTGAGTTTTCGATCATGTCTGGTGAAGCAAGCGGAGGATTTGCACAGGGAAGGTCCACAAGCAGACCGCCACTCTTTGTAGGAAACAACTTTGTCCACTGGAGATCTTTGATGAAGATGTTCATCATTGACCAAGATCTAGAACTTTGGAACATTATAGAGAATAGTCCGAAGATTCCAGAGAAGGAAGGACCAAACGATACCAAAGTGGCAAAGAAGGAGTCTGATTACAACCAAGCAGATCTTGAAACCATCTCCAAAAACTATAGGGCTATCAACTTACTTTATTGTGGTCTTAGCACTGATGAGTTTAACCGTATTTCCTCTTGTAGGTCAGCTAAAGAGATTTGGGACAAGTTGGTCGTCACCTATGAAGGAACGAGCCAAGTAAAAGACACCAAGATCAACATCTTCCTTCGAAAGTATGAGCTCTTCAAAATGAAGTCCGATGAGTCAATCAAAGCCATGTTCACACGATTCACAAAAATCACCAACAACCTTGACTCTCTCGGCAAGAGCTTTACCAACGTTGAGAAAGTGAGGAAGATAATGAGGTGCCTTCCAAAGGAGAAATGGGGTCCAAAAGTAACAGCTATAGAAGAAGTGATGTGTTCCAGCCCCCGTAGGATGTGACTCCGACGTCGCGTTAATAACGCATTTATTATTAGAAAAACATATTTCTATTTTAAGTATTATTTATTAATAATGGTGTGGACTTACTTTACAATGTAAATAGCTAATTAAATACGGTATTCTTCCTAACTATCAATCGATAATTAGACAATATTGGTAAATCTTGTCTCAATTCCTTTCCGTCCTCATCTAGTAAGATAATGTAGCCAGATATGTTGAATATTATAATTAATTATACAATCATTGTATGAATTAATAATAGTATTATAATATTATTATTATTATTATTGAATAATATAGTTGAGAATAATACCGTATTCTACATATTATACTAAATAATGAATTATGAAAGCATTTTTCACTTTGCAAATTTATATAATATTTTATTATTTTTATATGCGGGACAAGGCCCGTCCCGTCCCGATCCCGTCCCGTCCAGACACCATCCCGTCCCGATCCCGTCCCGAAAAAAAAATGTCAATCCCGTCCCGATCCCGTCCCGAAAAAAATTCGCGGGACGAGTCCCGTCCCGGCCCAATCCCGTCCCGTCCCGTCCCGTGCCCACCCCTACTTTACATAGTAAGTCCAGCCCGTTAGTTAATTAGGTCCATTAGCAATTAGGGTTTTATTAGTTCTCTTTAAATACTCTGTTAGGGTTAATGTTTATTTTTACGTCAAATTTAGAGGATTGCAGAGCGTTGAGTTGACACTCCCCCTTTCCTCCCTGACGTCAAACCCTAATTTCTCTTGCTACTTAATTACTGCTGAATTCGTTGGATCTTCAATGAAAGGTTCTCGCTGGAATTGATTGAAGATCGGAATCTAATCCTCGTTTGGAAGAGGTTCACCTTGCTCCGATCACCATCGCCTCTCCGCCTCCGCCCTCACTATCGCACCACCGCTGCACCACCACCATCACCCACTACTGTCAAACACCATCGTACCCACCTCCGCTGCTGCATCTACTGCCGATCGAGACCACGCATCGCCGCGAGTGCTTGAGTGGACGAATTTCACGGGGTCGATCTGCCCGACCTTGAACAGACGCCGTATAACTTAATTAGCTTCCACTTGCTAATGAATTAGGCAATCGGCGCCGTTTGCAACTGAATCGAAAGTCAACTGGGCAATTGATAATTATTTGCAAAGGGCACCGTAACAGTGCAATATTATCGAGCCTACTTGCGAGCACGGGTGATCGATCGACTTGTACCTTTGACAACCGGACGATTGAGAGTTGTACTCGCTCCACCCGAGTCGAGTACGTATCAACTGGTATCAGAGCCTAGCCGGTTTGTAAGTCCTTCGATCTCGATTTTTTTTTTCTCTTCCATACATTTTAATGCAATGGAGAAGCGTTATCGTTATGATCCATACTCTCAGCGAATGAAATCATATTTTTATGATCCTAAATATGGGTTAGAGTTGACTACTTTTGATGGAATTGTGGATCCGGATGAATATCTGGATTGGGAGACGAATACAGAGTATGTGCTTGATTATTATGGGCTTTCAGAGATTGAGAAAGTAGAGTGGGCATTATCCCTATTCCGCAGGCAAGCTGTGTACTGGTGGAATCGAACGGATTGTGCTAGAGCTTCTGCTGGTCTTGCTCCTATAACCAAATGGAGGTATTTGAAATCCTTGATGAGAAAGAAGTATTATGTTATTTCTCCTGATTCTTGTTTTATGAGAAAGAAAGTAGCACCTCCGGCACCATCATATGCAGCGGAAATAGTTAAGCTTGTGACAGAGGTTGATGTTGCAAAAGTTTGCGAGCCTGGAGAAAAGCTTGTTCCCGAATTCATTACCCAGGAGACTCAGTTGACCCAAGAGCAGAGCGAGATCCAGGCCCTGCGACAACTTGTCACTGAATTGCAATCCAAATTGGATGCCTCTTATACATTGCCAGACTCCCTAGGGAAGGCTTCCGAATTTGTGCTGCAACCAGACAGTGGGAATGTTCCAGATACACAGATTGGTTCTGTTGATGAGGAGAAGGTACTTGATGACGTGTGTGAAGAGTTAGCGATTGTACCTCTTGGGCATACTCATGAAGTTCCGACGGATGAGGTTTGGGTGAATGTTGGCTCTATGTTTATTGAAGAAAAGGGTGTTGTTTTTTAGGTTGCTAGACCTCAAATTCTCATGTCACCTATTCCAACTGTTTCTCCGTCGTGTTGCTTCATGGATGATGCGCCTTCCTCACTGGTTATTGCTGATTTGGTGCAAGGAAAAGTGGAGGAGAATGATATCATCCTCAAGTTCAACAAGAAAGCACCACCGTGGATTCCACCATTCAAGATGCGATGGTATGTCTCGTCCCGTGTCAGATTTCCGTTTTATGACAACTCTCTATCACTGGACGAGGAAGCGGGGACGCTTCCCTCTCAAGGGGAGGAGAATGATGTGTTCCAGCCCCCGTAGGATGTGACTCCGACGTCGCGTTAATAACGCATTTATTATTAGAAAAACATATTTCTATTTTAAGTATTATTTATTAATAATGGTGTGGACTTACTTTACATAGTAAGTCCAGCCCGTTAGTTAATTAGGTCCATTAGCAATTAGGGTTTTATTAGTTCTCTTTAAATACTCTGTTAGGGTTAATGTTTATTTTTACGTCAAATTTAGAGGATTGCAGAGCGTTGAGTTGACACTCCCCCTTTCCTCCCTGACGTCAAACCCTAATTTCTCTTGCTACTTAATTACTGCTGAATTCGTTGGATCTTCAATGAAAGGTTCTCGCTGGAATTGATTGAAGATCGGAATCTAATCCTCGTTTGGAAGAGGTTCACCTTGCTCCGATCACCATCGCCTCTCCGCCTCCGCCCTCACTATCGCACCACCGCTGCACCACCACCATCACCCACTACTGTCAAACACCATCGTACCCACCTCCGCTGCTGCATCTACTGCCGATCGAGACCACGCATCGCCGCGAGTGCTTGAGTGGACGAATTTCACGGGGTCGATCTGCCCGACCTTGAACAGACGCCGTATAACTTAATTAGCTTCCACTTGCTAATGAATTAGGCAATCGGCGCCGTTTGCAACTGAATCGAAAGTCAACTGGGCAATTGATAATTATTTGCAAAGGGCACCGTAACAGTGCAATATTATCGAGCCTACTTGCGAGCACGGGTGATCGATCGACTTGTACCTTTGACAACCGGACGATTGAGAGTTGTACTCGCTCCACCCGAGTCGAGTACGTATCAACTGGTATCAGAGCCTAGCCGGTTTGTAAGTCCTTCGATCTCGATTTTTTTTTTCTCTTCCATACATTTTAATGCAATGGAGAAGCGTTATCGTTATGATCCATACTCTCAGCGAATGAAATCATATTTTTATGATCCTAAATATGGGTTAGAGTTGACTACTTTTGATGGAATTGTGGATCCGGATGAATATCTGGATTGGGAGACGAATACAGAGTATGTGCTTGATTATTATGGGCTTTCAGAGATTGAGAAAGTAGAGTGGGCATTATCCCTATTCCGCAGGCAAGCTGTGTACTGGTGGAATCGAACGGATTGTGCTAGAGCTTCTGCTGGTCTTGCTCCTATAACCAAATGGAGGTATTTGAAATCCTTGATGAGAAAGAAGTATTATGTTATTTCTCCTGATTCTTGTTTTATGAGAAAGAAAGTAGCACCTCCGGCACCATCATATGCAGCGGAAATAGTTAAGCTTGTGACAGAGGTTGATGTTGCAAAAGTTTGCGAGCCTGGAGAAAAGCTTGTTCCCGAATTCATTACCCAGGAGACTCAGTTGACCCAAGAGCAGAGCGAGATCCAGGCCCTGCGACAACTTGTCACTGAATTGCAATCCAAATTGGATGCCTCTTATACATTGCCAGACTCCCTAGGGAAGGCTTCCGAATTTGTGCTGCAACCAGACAGTGGGAATGTTCCAGATACACAGATTGGTTCTGTTGATGAGGAGAAGGTACTTGATGACGTGTGTGAAGAGTTAGCGATTGTACCTCTTGGGCATACTCATGAAGTTCCGACGGATGAGGTTTGGGTGAATGTTGGCTCTATGTTTATTGAAGAAAAGGGTGTTGTTTTTTAGGTTGCTAGACCTCAAATTCTCATGTCACCTATTCCAACTGTTTCTCCGTCGTGTTGCTTCATGGATGATGCGCCTTCCTCACTGGTTATTGCTGATTTGGTGCAAGGAAAAGTGGAGGAGAATGATATCATCCTCAAGTTCAACAAGAAAGCACCACCGTGGATTCCACCATTCAAGATGCGATGGTATGTCTCGTCCCGTGTCAGATTTCCGTTTTATGACAACTCTCTATCACTGGACGAGGAAGCGGGGACGCTTCCTCTCAAGGGGAGGAGAATGATGTGTTCCAGCCCCCGTAGGATGTGACTCCGACGTCGCGTTAATAACGCATTTATTATTAGAAAAACATATTTCTATTTTAAGTATTATTTATTAATAATGGTGTGGACTTACTTTACATAGTAAGTCCAGCCCGTTAGTTAATTAGGTCCATTAGCAATTAGGGTTTTATTAGTTCTCTTTAAATACTCTGTTAGGGTTAATGTTTATTTTTACGTCAAATTTAGAGGATTGCAGAGCGTTGAGTTGATACTCCCCCTTTCCTCTCTGACGTCAAACCCTAATTTCTCTTGCTACTTAATTACTGCTGAATTCGTTGGATCTTCAATGAAAGGTTCTCGCTGGAATTGATTGAAGATCGGAATCTAATCCTCGTTTGGAAGAGGTTCACCTTGCTCCGATCACCATCGCCTCTCCGCCTCCGCCCTCACTATCGCACCACCGCTGCACCACCACCATCACCCACTACTGTCAAACACCATCGTACCCACCTCCGCTGCTGCATCTACTGCCGATCGAGACCACGCATCGCCGCGAGTGCTTGAGTGGACGAATTTCACGGGGTCGATCTGCCCGACCTTGAACAGACGCCGTATAACTTAATTAGCTTCCACTTGCTAATGAATTAGGCAATCGGCGCCGTTTGCAACTGAATCGAAAGTCAACTGGGCAATTGATAATTATTTGCAAAGGGCACCGTAACAGTGCAATATTATCGAGCCTACTTGCGAGCACGGGTGATCGATCGACATGTACCTTTGACAACCGGACGATTGGTACGTATCAAGAAGCCCAGGACCTCACCACTCTACCCCTTGATGACCTCCTTGTGAAGCTGATCACGCATGAGATGATCCTTAATGAAGACGATGGAGAACTTCCAGCTAGCACCAAAGAACTTGGCACTCAAGTCTAAGAAGGATGAGTCCAAGGATGGATCTGATTCTGAAGATGAAGATGACGATGAGGATGATCCTTTTGCTCTTATCACAAGAGGCCTTGCTAGAATTCTCAAAATGAAGAAGCAATTCAACAACAAGGATGGATCAGAGTCTTCAAAATTTCGAAGTAAGCATCAATACAACAAGTATGAAAAGAAGACTAAACCGTTGTCTTGTTTTGAATGTGGTGAAACAGATCATCTTGTAAAGGACTGTCCTCAAAAGACAAAGAGCCAGCCCAAGAAAGGTGACAAATGGAAGAAGAAAGCTATGGTGGCCACTTAGAGTGATTCCGACTCTGACTCCGATGATGAGAAGGCCAACATTTGTCTTATGGCCTCAGAAAATGAATCCCACGATGGAAAGCTTGAAGCTACTGTAAGAGAACTAATGGAAAGTCCAAAAGAGGTATTATCGGAATTCCTTTCAAATATGATTGCCAATGAAGAGAAGCTTATTGCCCAAACTAACATTCTTATTGAGAGAACTGTGGACCAGGAAAGAACTATTGAGGATCTGTCTATGAGGGTCAAAGGTCTTGAAGCTTCTTATTCAGGTCTTGACATTAAAGTCAAGACGCTTGACTCGGAGAAATCTGAACTCAAGCAAGATCTCTCCTCTCTAAGAAATGAGCATCATGTCTTAGAGAACGAGAAGATCTCCCTGAATAATAAGATTCTAGACCAACAGACAGTCCTTATAAGTTTTACCAAATCCAAAGGCACTCTCGATAAGATGTTGGGTGAGCAACAAAGCTCTCTAAACAAGAGTGGTATTTGCTACAATCCAAAGTTTTTAAAGAAGCAACACATTACCACTTTTGTAAAGGCTAAATGAAGCAGAACCTCTCCTATATGTCACCATTGTGCTAGAAAGGGACATGTAAAAGAGACCTGCCTCTATAGAAGAAAGGATCCTTATATTATTCGCAATACATTTCCTGTTCATTTGAGAAAAGAACGGATAACACAAGTTTGGGTCCCAAAAGGCACTATTTTACCAAATATGGTTTATCCCAACAATGGATCCAAATTTGCTTATTGGTCTAGCCACAAAGGTTGATGTTTGTTTTGCAGGAAATCACCAAGGTGAAAGAACACAAATGGATTATTGATAATGGTTGCTCGAGGCACATGAGTGGGAAGAGTTCTCTCTTTCATGATCTAAATGAGCAATTCACGGGAACAATCACTCTTGGTGACAAAGGGAAATGCGACATTGTTGGTATTGGTAGTGTTGGAAGTGATTCCAGCCATAGTATTAAAAATGTCTATCTTGTCAATGGTTTAAAGTATAATTTGCTTAGCATTTCTCAATTATGTGATAGTGGTAACAATGTCAGATTTAACAAGAAAAGATGTATAGTATGCAGAGATGATACAGGTGAAGTTATATTGACTGCATATCGTTACAACAACATATACGCTGTAAATGCTGATCAAGTGGCACAAGGAAGCTTAACCTGCTTAAAGGTCTTGACGGACGATCCAAAGCTTTGGCACAGGAGACTTGGTCATGTGAGTCCACATACGCTACAGAAGCTTGTGTCCAAAGGGCTTGTAAGAGGGCTACCTGAGATGGACTTCAAAGGTATTGACATGTGCAAAGCTTGCACAAGAGGTAAACAAACACGTAGCTCCTTCAAACCCAAAAAGGTTGTAAGTTCTTCTAGACCCCTTGAACTTTTACATATGGATTTATGTGGTCCTATGCGAGTCAAATCTCCCAATGGTAAAAAGTACATGCTAGTTGTTGTCGATGATTTTTCAAGATATACTTGGGTTGCTTTTTTGAAAGAAAAATCAGAGGCCTTATTTGAGTTTTCAAAACTTTGTAAGGAGTTGCAAACTTTAAGAAATGAGCCCATAGTGTCTATTCGAAGTGATCATGGTAGGGAGTTTGATCAACTTCAATTTGATTTGTTTTGTGCTAAATATGGCATCTCCCATAACTTTTCTGCTCCTAGGACACCTCAACAAAACGGGGTTGTGGAACACAAGAACCGCACCTTAGAGGATATGGCCAGGACTATGCTTCTAGAAAATGCATTACCTAAAACCTATTGGGCTGAAGCTGTTAACACAGCTAACTACATTTTAAATCGTTGTCTTATTCGTTCCATCTTAAAGAAAACTCCTTATGAACTTTTCAAAGGCCGCAAACCACTTATATCTTATTTTAAACCTTTTGGCTGTACTTGTTTTGTTCATAACAATGGAAAAGATAACCTTGGGAAATTTGATACGCGTAGTGATGAAGGTATATTTCTTGGCTATTCCACGAGTAGCAAAGCTTATAGAATCTTCAATAAAAGGACCCAGGTTGTTGAAGAAAGTATACATGTTATTTTTTATGAATGCAATGATGGTGCTTTGAGTGAAAGTGTTGCAGATATAGATCTTAATATCCATGAAGAGAACGAGGAAGGTGATGTTACTGCCACCAAGAACACAGAGAAAAGGAACATGCAGGAACCGATTCTTAACACTGAATAATTGGCCCAAGGTGTTGAAGATGCGTCCAAAGCCCTTGGTGTCCAATCCAACAGTGTTGAGACGTCAGAAACTGCTGTAACTGAACCTAACAGGACCACGGAGTCAGATGTACCACAAATCTATCCTGATGGTGTGACGAATCAAGGAGCTGAGACTAGCAAAAGGGAATTCAAATACTCCTCATCACACTCTTTAAAGGATATCATTTCTGACCCTACTTCTAGTGTTCAAACTCGTTCTAAACTTAAAGATCTTTGTGCTTTTAACGCGTTTGTTTCTCTTATTGAGCCAAAGAAGGTAAATGAGGCACTTCAAGAACCAGACTGGATTATAGCTATGCAAAGTGAACTTAATGAATTTGAGAGGAACAAAGTCTGGACTTTGAAGCCTAGACAAAAGCATCAATCAGTCATTGGCACTCGATGGGTGTTTCGAAACAAGTTAGATGAGAATGGCAAGATTGTGAGGAACAAGGCACGGCTTGTTGCTCAAGGCTACAATCAAGAGGAAGGTATTGACTACGAGGAGACTTTTGCTCCCGTAGCCAGGCTTGAAGCCATTCGCATTTTATTAGCATTTGCATCTTTCATGAGCATAAAGTTATATCAAATGGATGTCAAGTGTGCTTTTCTTAATGGTTTTTTAGAAGAAGAAGTTTATGTGGCTCAACCCCCAGGTTTTGAAAGTTCAGAATTTCCCAATCATGTTTATAAACTTGACAAGGTGCTTTATGGTTTGAAACAAGCCCCAAGAGCTTGGTACGAGCGCTTGTCAAAATATCTTTTAGAAAATGATTTTAAAAGAGGGTTGATCGATAAGACTCTTTTTATCAAGACCAAAGGAAAGGACATTTTGGTTATTCAAATATATGTTGATGATATATTATTTGGTGCTACTAACACATCTTTGTGCAAGGAATTTTCTGACATCATGTGCAGTGAATTTGAGATGAGCTTAATGGGTGAACTAAACTTCTTTTTGGGGTTACAAGTTCATCAATCCAAGAAAGGGATCTTCGTCAACCAAAGCAAGTACACTAAGGATCTCTTGAAGAAGTTCAAGATAGATCAATCCAAGGCAGCCAAGACTCACATGAGCTCAACATTGTCTCTAGATCAAGACAAGACTAGAACAAGTGTTAATCAAAAGGAGTATCGAGGAATGATTGGATCTTTATTATATCTCACGGCTAGTAGACCTGACATCATGTTTAGTGTTTGCATGTGTGCTAGGTTTCAAGCTGATCCAAAAGAATCTCACCTCGTGGCTGTGAAGAGGATCTTTCGATATTTCAATGGCACTAAAGAACTTGGAATATGGTACCCAAAGCAAAAGGATTTCACTTTAATTGGATATTCTGATGCAGATTTTGCAGGCTACAAGGTGGATAGAAAGAGCACATCAGGATGTTGCCAATTCTTAGGAGCATCCTTGATCAGTTGGCACTCAAAGAAGCAAAATTCAGTCGCTCTATCCACTGCAGAAGCCGAATACATTGCAGCTGGAGCCTGTTGCTCCCAAATCCTTTGGATAGCTCAACAAATGCGAGATCTTGGCATCAACCTTAAGGGCATCCCAATTAAGTGTGACGATACAAGTGTCATATCCATCACTAAGAATCCTGTTCAACATTCAAGGACCAAGCATATTGATGTAAGACATCATTTCATTAGAGATCATGTTGAAAAAGGTGATGTGTCCATATCTATTATTTCTACTGATTATCAATGGGCTGACATTTTTACTAAGCCTTTGGCAGAGGACAGGTTCACCTTCATTAGACGAGAGATTGGGATGCTTGACAAGGATGCACTTTCGTAGGGGGAGCTTTCCCTTTACGAAAGATAAACTCCACTCAGTGTCAAGACCTTTGAGAGTTATGTCAAGGTCTGCCAACTGAACAACGGAGCACATATATCGGATCATATATTTTTGGTTAATAACTTTTTAGATATTTAATCAATTATATTTGTTTCAATCGGATTTCAAAAAATTGCCTATTTCCTTGATTTCCTTAACCGTTAAGCTATTTTATTTTTGGAACTAAATTGGTTTGTGTTTAGTCCGATTTTTATGGTTATTTGAATTCAAATTTGAATTTGAAAATCTTTCAACTTGGCAAGGCAATGATTTCTTTCCTTGGAACCCTAAACCCATCCCATCAATCCGTCACTCTCTCTCTACTTAAACCAACTCTGTATCCGATTACAACCCACACTCAGGTTTTTTTCCAAACCCTTTCCACTCCTTCATCTTCAACCTCTCAAAGTAATCCTAACCGACTACCTCCATGGCACCCAAAACCAAGAAAGTCGTCACTCCCAAAAGACTTAGCGCCACCCCCAAGGGATGCCAGGCCACTGCTACCTCTCCCACACCCGAACCTGCCACTCAAGCCATCATCCCAGCAGTTGTCCAGAGCACCGTTAAGACGAGCTCGGCCACAGCTCCCAAAGGCTCTCAGATACGTGCTGCTAAGAAACCCTTGAGTGCTAAACAAAAGGGGAAGAGAAAGATCCTGGCTGAGGAAGAGGATGAGGAAGAAGAGGAAGACGACCTTGATGCTGCCCTGGAAAGAGATGCTGCCAGGGAAGCCGAGGAGGAGGCCTTGAGACAGAAAAAGGCCGATGAGGAGGCCGAGCTTGCTAAGAGACTGGCCGAGGAGGAAGCTGAGCGAATTCGGAAGGAAGCCGAAGTCGAAGAGGTTCCATCTGAGGTGGAGCCTGAGGAAGAAGAAGAGGAAGAGGAAGAGCACGAGGGATTCGGAGAGGACGAGGAACCTGAAGGTGATGAAGCGGGGTCCGGTGAGGACTCGGGGTCTGAGGAAGAGGAGGAAGAAACTCCCTCTCCTTCTCCTCCTCCTCCCCCGTCTCCGAAGAAGCGGAAAGCCCCTGCTCCAGTCAAGCCTCCATCCCCTAAGCGTACCAGGAAGGGCCCTGTCAAGAGTCTTGTAGCGCCTGTCAAAAGAGCTGCTCCAACTGTTGCGCGCAGAAAGAACGCAGACCCCCCGGCATATATCCAGTTAAATCAATCCTTGCCCTCCTCTTGGTTTCAAGATGCTGAGACTGCTGGTAAGTGGGTAGACGAGTTTAGAACTCGTAAGATTAGTTGTTCTGATTTTTTAGATGTCGAGTTTTTTGAAGCTTTGAAGTTACCTTGCATTGAACTCCTCAAAAAATCCCCTGCCTGGAACCTTATTAATCTTGAGACTGTTTACTACCCCGAGCTTACCCGACTTTTCTACATAAACCTAAAAGCCAAAAGCGATACTGATGGTTGGTCTTTGGAGTCTGTCGTCAAAGGGGTTAGAATCTCTCTCAACTTCAATGACTTTGCAGATTCTCTAGGCTTACCTACCCCAGTTCCACCATCTGAAATCCACCCCTCAAAAGAAAATTGCATCATCCTAGCCCGAGCCAAATATCTCCTACCCGAAGCGTCCAACGGCACCTCAAAGCAACTCACCCACTCATCCCTAACCCTTGAGGCAAAAATTATCTTTAACATCATTGTTAGATGCCTCTTACCCCGTCTCAACTCTGGCTCACTCCTTACCGACAATGCCATGGTCCTGCTCTACCGCATTCTAAATGGCCTTGACCCTGATCTGGCCAACACTATCCTTGGTACCATGGCTCATGCTCGAAAAGCCAGGAAAGGCTCTCCCCTCCCCTTTGCTACCCTTTTGACCCCTATCTTCAAAGCTTCTGGAATTGATGTCAAAAATGAAGAGCAGTTGCGTCATACGGGTATGTTCGACTCTAAAGGCCTTGAAAAGATTGGCATCACTCGGTCTCCCCAAGGGACCTTGAGTCTTGCCACTCCTTCAAAAGCCTTTCCCACTGCTCCAGCTTTCGATGAACGCATGGACAACCTTGAGTTGGGCTTGGAGGAAGTTCGCCTGGATATTAAGGAGCTGCAGAAGGAGTTGATGACAACGATGTGCGGGATTTCAACGATGCTGGAAGGACTATGGACGAGGCTCATTGATGATGCTCTGGATTGACCAAGCCTAAACCTAAACCCACCCTATCCCACCCTGAAACTTGTTACTTTGCTGGTTTTTGGAAACATTTTCAAAACTTTTGGTAAACTTTTGGTGACTGTTTTACCTCCGCCCTTTGTTGAAAGACAAAAAGGGGGAGATGTTCGTTAGACTTTGAAAACCTCTCTTTAAAGGTCATGGAGGACCTTGCTTTTTTATTTATGGTTTTCGGTTGGATGTTTTCTTACTTTAAAATATTTTGATCCAACATTTGTCTAACCCTTGCAGGTACTTAGTCTGATTTTGCTTATGATATATCTGTTTGACTAAGTTGCAGGGATGCACAGGTTTTGTCTTTCATCAAGGGGGAGATTGATAACTCACTCCCTTGATGAAAATCGGAAAAAATATTCCAAAGGCTTTGACAGGATGTTTGTGTCAAAAGCCTTGGAGCGTTAACAGTTGATGAAATACAAAACCTAACTTATTATTCGTATATTATTTTATCTTATTATATACTTCCTTTATATTATATATATATATATATATATATATTCGTTTGACTAACTGTTTCAGGAAGTATTTTCGAGATTATATCTTTCCTTTAAAGACATATTGTGAAGATCTACTTCAAAATGGATCAGGGCTTCAAAGTGTCCATATATAGAAGATTGAAGAATCAAGCCTGATTCATGGAGCCGTTGGTGAAGATCTTCAGGCGCCATTCCACTCTTATATAAAGGAAAGAAAGAAGAAGACAGACAACGAGAACGTACAAGTGCTACACACGAGCTTCATTCATTCAAGCGATCTGTCTTCCAAGTGTCTCTCTGCAAAGCGCTCAAATAGTTTGTTGTTTATTTCAAAGCCTTTGAGAGTCATTGTGAGCTTATAGGATATATTCATTTCAAGTGTTACTCGAGAGTTTATAACTCGGGAAGTTGCACTAGGCTATTGATTTGCGAGAGTTAGAGGATTGTACTAGATAGCTGAGAGAGGTGGGGCTCTTCTAGATTGGTCTAGGACTCCAAGGGAACGTGAGTTGACTAGATTGCAATTGTATAGGAGAGAGGCTTCTCGGTGAGCTATTAGGATCCTAAGCTAAGCATTCAATAAAGCCTTTGAATCCTAGGGTTGTGGAAGAACCCTAGGCGGGGACGTAGGCCAGTTGTGCTGAACCTCGTAAACAATTACTCGTGTCCTTTACTTATTTGCTTTACCTTATTTCCGCACTTGGTTCGATTGTTTAACCTTGTGATTCAGGTTTTATCAAAGGGTTTGGAACGAGCTTCAAAAGCCTTGAGAATATTTGCGAAAAACGGGCATACTCTATTCAACCCCCCTTCTAGAGTATTTCTATATTACATTGTTTTACATTTTCGAACCTTCATAATCCAATACAGAGTACTCAGACTCCTTAAAACATCCATCCTCACAGTACTGTTCATTGGCAATTAATGGGCAGATATGGCTTTCAAATGTGAACACATGTGTGAAACACATTTTTTGGTGAGCATTAATGTCTTCACTTCAGATGAATTACAAAACCAATCATTTCTTAAATCATATGTGTTTAGTTAAAACGACATCTTTTGTGGATCGGAGAGAGTGTATATATATAAGCATGATTTAAATACATTAAAAAACATGTCACCATCCAATGTTGCATTTTTTAATGTATTTAACTCATGCTAGCATCATATTGGATGGCATTTATATCACTTAAGTACCTTTCGACATGAATCTAACATCATTTTTGCAATGTTAGCAACATTGTTTGCGTTTTTATAGGTTGTTGTAGTTGATGGAACATTCCTTACTGGAAAGTATGGAGGCACATTACTAGCTACAACATGCGCAGGACGCACACATGAGTATATATCCGCTTGCATTTGAGATTGTTGATTCAGAAAACAACAAATCATGGAAGTGGCTTTTCCAGCAGCTGAGAAAGGTGATACCACAATCAAATGTCTTGGTGTTTGTGTCGAACAAGCACACAAGCATAGCAAAAGCAATTCCTGAGGTTTACCCAAATGATATACACTGCATATGCATGTGGCACCTTAAGCAAAACATCAAGGTCACTTTCAACAAAAAGCAGTTGTGTGAAAGTTACACATTCAGTGATTCCAATCACTACTTTGCTCAGATAACAAAAATCATCAAAGATTTGTTAGCTTACTTAATAGACGCAGGGTTTGAAAGATGGTCTAGAGCACATGCAAAAGGGCCTAGATATAATATGATGACATCCAACAATGCTGAGAGCTCGAATTCTATGGCCACCGGTAAGAAATCATTACCTATAGTTGCCCTACTAAATTAACCATCTTAGAGAGAAGTTGACAAAATGGTTACAAGAAAGAAGAGCGCTTGCGGAAAAATACACACGGGTTGCCCACGAAAATTGTTAAAATTCTTGGAGAATTGCAAAAATCGGCTGGAGGTAGACCTGTCAAAACACAACCCGACCCGATGACCAGACCCGACCGACCCGAAAAAATTCCGACCCGAAATTTTTTTTCGACCCGAACCCGAAAAACCCGAAATTTTCCGGGTAATCTGGGTTTCGACCCGGTGACCCGATTGACCCGGTAATTTTGACCCGATTTACCCTATTGACCCGGTTGATTTATAATTATATATAATTAATTTTTTTTTATATATAATTAAAATTTATCACAAAATTATCAAATAATGATTTTTTAATTTAAAAAAGAAAATTTGACAAACCCGAAATCGACCCGAACCCGACCCGAAACCCGATCAAACCCGAGTTCGAGTCAACCCGAAAAACCCGAAACCCGTTTTACCCGAGACCCGTTTTACCCGAAACCCGAAGTGACCCGACCCGAACCTGACCCGAATGACCCATTTGACAGGTCTAGCTGGAGGGTACCAGGTTCAGAAAATGAATGGTTTCTAATTCGAAGTTTTGGGAGAAGGGACAGCAACAGTTGTTGATTTGTCAGCAATGACATGCACTTGTAGAGTGTTTGACTTGCAAAAGATCCTATGTGTACATGCTTTTACTGCTATAACACACAACAAAGCTGATGTAACACACTTCATTGGAAACTTATACACTATCGAGCTTGGAAGCTAGCATATCATGAGACAACAAACCCAGTGCTGCAAGAGGATGACATAAATATTCCTATACAAAGTAAGTAGATCAGATGTTTACCATCTCTGATAAGAAAAAGAAGTGGGAGGCCATCTACAAAAAAAAAAAAAATATGCATTAGAGAATTCAAAAGAAGGACCACACAGAGTACGCAATGGCTAAAAAGCTAGAGAGTAGAAACAAGAGGACATTGAGCTAACAAAGGATAACAAAGCATCACAGGTTGTTGACGAAAGCCTGACAGGGAGCTTACAAAAGGATAATAGATAACTGACAACAGAATGACAGATGGAAGATAAGAATGGCATCAAGTAGTTGATAAAAAAAACATTTACTCGAGCATACTATTATATATTTACTTTATTTTTACTACATAACTCTTGTAAAATTACTAAATAATCACCAATTTTTATTATTAGTTTGTCAGTATATTAAATATTTACACATTACTGGCCAATTCGCAAAGGAAATTTATCAGCTACATAAAAGACTTTGTCAAGTATTCATTAAACTAAATGTCAGCTATATAAAACACTTTGTCATCTTATTTTAACAATATATCAGCCAACACTCCCCCCCCCCCCCACACCCAACCCCCATCCCCCCCCCCCCCCCCCCACAAACAAAACCCATGGATTCCTCCAACAATAAACTGCCATTTTATATGATAAGTTACAAATACTAGCAGGTTTGCAAGAGAGTTGTCAGCTACATAAACCACTCTGTCAAGTATCCAATATCTAAATGTCATTTATACAATCTTACATTTTTTACGATAAGTTACAAACAATGACACTGATAATCGAGAGATAAAACCAATAGAAGTACGTTAATCATCGCAAATGATTGCCTTAATTCAGCAATTACTGATAAACGAAGAACAGAAAAAATACCGAGAGAAAAATAATAAAGAATGATGAACAAAAAAATGACAATTTGCCCAGTGGATAATTACCATATTATATCTGACCGATAGATATATAATTTATTTAGTAAGGAAATTGGACCCGCCAGCCCATTTTCCTCTTTATTTACTACCATTTTTCCTTATGACTAGGTTAGTAATTGATTCTACACATTATATTTCTACATCTTACAATGATCCTCATTTAGCTTTAAACACTTTTACCTCTTAAAACACCACACGCGCCTCATTTTCTTTCAGCGCCGATCGAAGCTGCATCAAAGCTTCATCCATGGAGATCCATGTCGTCTGCAGATCCCAAATCCAGAGCATCCAAAAGCAATCTTAACGCACTAAAATCTTAGATTCAGGATCGAGATCGTGATTCCATCCAGTGATTCCAACTGAAGCCAGGATCGAGATCGTGATTCCTTAAAAATCTCCGATCGAGCTTCCACCGCCAGATCCGAGATGCCAGAAGCCAGAATCGCAGATTGAGATCCGAAAATCTCATATGCAATCGCAAGCTCGTGATTCCAACTCGATTACGAAGGCGAAATCCAGGTGAACCCATACAAAATCAAGCTTCCCCCTCCCCTGAATTATGTCCCCCATGGCCAATATCATTGCTGTGTAAATCAGATGACAAATAAATTTCGAAAGATGACATAAATTCGGAATCAAATAAGGACTCATCCAGATGGTTACATGAAAAAGGAAGAAAATGGAAGCAAATGTGAGCAATTGCACAAAATTGGATACAATTGCATCCAACATCAAAACCCTAGAAATTGGGGACAGTAATATTGATAAAGATGACAGTAATGTTAACAACAAAGAATGCCTCAGCAAGATTTTACAATAACCAAGAAGAAATTGGAAGCAATCGCAATCAATTGCACAAAATCGAGGACAATTTCATCCATCATCAAAAACCTAACCACACCCCAAAAAATCAAAAAACAAACTCAACTGGAGTGGATGCAACGATGACAACCGGCATTTTTTAGGACAGTAGAGTGTCACCCGAACCTCGTGCTCAGCAAAAACAACAACGCCGTTGTTGTGAGCTGAATCTGTCATGTTTTACAATAACTTTTATATCGATTTCTATATACATTGCATTCATTTGGTTTAGATAGTACAGAATCTATGTAGTTTATGTTTATTTGCCAAATTATGGAATCTACACCAGTTTCTGTTTAATTCGCAGAAATCGAGGCATTTTACAGCAATTCTACAAAAGGTCGGAAAAGCTCGGAAAACCACTACAGTAGTCCAAGGTCAAAGCAGCGGAACCAGTCTGAGAGTCAAGGCTACTCGATCTCGAGTGGGCCCTACTCGACATAGACGAGCATGTCCGAGCACAGCTTGGTCGAGCAGGGCCTGATCGAGCAAGCCAGACCAACCCGGCTCCGGACCCTACTCGATCTCGACAAGCCCTAGTCGAGATCAACGAAGCCCGGACACCCCACCCGGAGTCGACAAGGAGAGAAGCCGAGGACGGAGCCGAGGACGACCAGGCGGGACTCGCTGCCAGCGACTCGACTCGCTGCAGCGGATCGCTCGCTGCCGCGGAAAAACTCGCTGCCAGCGGAAGAGGCAACTCGCGGAAGCGGAAAGGAAGGACACCGCTCTAGTCGATCTCGAGGACCCTTTGTCGAGGTCGACGAGCGCCTGAGTCCAGATCCGGAGTCTATCGAGTAGAGCAACTCGAGAAGACCTAGTCGGCAAGCCAGTCTACTCGAGGTCGACTAGGGCTTGTCGAGATCGACGAGCGCCTGAGGAGCCTTGTCCGAGCCTTGTCGAGTAGAGCCACCCGAGGAGACCTAGTCGATGATCAGTCCTACTCGACATCGACGAGAGCTTGTCGAGGTCGACGAGAGCCCAGTGAGCCAAGTCCGAGCACATCGAGCAGATCTAGCCGAGGAAGTCCAGTCGACGAACCACCCTACTCGAGGTCGACGAGCCGTGGTCGAGGTCGAGTAGAGCCGTTTCCAGAAACTTCTCGACGAGACCTGTCCGAGTAGAATTGAGATTCCTTGGACGCGAAGGAGTCGATTTGGCCAAAATTCTATCCGATTCCATCAAGTTCTATCATCAAGAAGACAAGATCTATCAAGACATGAAGACTTACCTATTTAGTTTTATCCTTTCCTTGTTGATTTATTTCTTTAAAACAATTTATTTATCTTTTAGCAATTTAGATATAATTTTAGATAGAGATAAATATCTTCTTTCTTAGAATAGCTAGGGAATGAAGCCTATAAATAAGGCCCTAGGGGGCTCAGTTTTATTCATTCGAGATCACAATTCCAAGACACACACAATTAGTTAGTTCCACAGAGAAGTTTAGGAGTTCTAAGGTTTTTAGGGTTTTGGCTTTCTGCGAAAGTTGATTGCCGGGATTGTAAAAGGCTTTGAATTTAGTTTTATGCAAGTTATTTCTTTTCATCAATCCATGTTTGCGATTGCGATGAGGCGTGAGTAGTCCACCCACTTCTGGGGCTGGGGTGCGCCCGACGGTGGCCATGTGAGGCGATGCGATAAAGGTCAGATCTTTTTGTGCAATTCATCTTCTATCCCTATGAGCATGATTCTTTTGCGAGAGTTGAAGGTGATCCTTGTTTGTGTTATTGAAGCGAAAGTGATCTTAATGCAACTTGGGTTAATTATGTGAAAAAGGGTTAGTAACAATTAGGGTTTATGCGAAAGCCTCTATATGCCTATTTGTTAATGACGAAAGTTATTTGATGGAAAGCATGATCTTTTATGCCTTTATGTGTTACTTTGCATGGTTATCGTTGTGGTGTTGATACCCTGGCTTTGGAAGTCTTTTAATATATTGAAGTTAATTTCTGTCAAATTCTGAGTTTTGGTTCGAATTCTGCAGTTTATATTTTCTGTCTTTCTTGTCGACATAGAGTAGTGCTTTGTCGAGATCGAGTAAGCTGTGGTCGATCTCGAGTAGGACTGGTCTAGGTCGAGTTGAAGTTTTCTCTGTTGTCGTCGATTTTCACTTTATGAAGTTTCTGTTTTTCTGCCTTTGTCGATCTCGAGGAGCCTCTTGTCGAGGTCAAGTAGCTCTCCGTCTTGCTTTGCCTTGCTTTTCGTTTTTTCTTTGTTTTTCGTTTTGCTTTGCTTTATTTCTTGCTTTGTTCTTTGCTTTTGTTTTAGTTGCCCTTGTCGGGTTTATTTGTTTCTTTCCTTTCTGTGTTTCTGTCTTTCTGCTGCCTGTGAGAATTTACAGCTACCTAGGAATTGCTGACGTGCTTCCTCGTGGATTCGATCCTGACTTTTCTCTTACTACAACGGGAGGAAGTCTTGCATTTATTTGCTGAGACAGGGAAGTCAATCTGAACTATATTTCATATTTATTTCATACTTGACCATCCTCCTGCAACCAACAAATTGGCGTCGTTGCCGGGGAAGCTATCATTCGCGCCTTAGGTAGTCAGTTCTCACTTTTCTCTTGAGTAAATTCGCAGGTGTATGCGTCGTTCTGGTCAAACACCTGAGTTTGACAGCTTAGACGAACCGGAGCACTACCTACACATCCACTCTAAACTCAAAAGGATCATGGCGGCCGCTGAAACACAGGAACAACTGGTCGCTAGGCTTACCAGGGAATTGGCCGCAAAGGATGCTGCTATCGCCGCTGAGAGAGCAGCAAGGGAACAAGCACAGGCTGAGCTTGCCCAGTATCCAACCACGGCAGAGGACTACATGCACCCAACTCTCGTCGTGCCTGAATCGGCGATTCTAATCCCTGAAAAACTCTTTTGAAATTCGCATTCAGTTTCTTATAGAGCTTAAAAATAATGCCTTCTACAGCATATTTAATGAGTGTCCTCTTGAACATATTACTAATTTTCATGATATGTGCCGTACTCTTGCAGAAGGTACAACTCTGGAATATGTCAAGATGAAAGCTTTCCGTTGGTCGCTCGCTGGACCTGCACTGAAGTGGCTAGAAGGGCTTAAACCAAGATCACTAACCACATGGGCCCAAGTAGAGCAAGAGTTTCTCAACAAATTCTTCCCACCTACCAAGACAGCACTTCTCCGCCAGAAAATCACCGCCTTTAAACAGCAGAAAGGGGAACCGCTGGCAAGGGCATGGGAACGCTACAAGGAACTGCTACGATCTTGCCAAGCTACCTTGCCAACACCCAAATAACAATGTATTTATAAAACTCCATTTTCAGCTAACAAAATGAAGAAAAATAATCCGATATAAAAAAAAATAAGAGAAATTTTGGTAAATTATTCATCATTAATGATGAATAAGCTATTATTGATAGATTACATATTGTATAGTGGACCTATTGGCCCAGGCTCATGCCCAATATCTTGTAAGCTATATATATGTTTATGTCAATGAATTAAATCCTCAAGAAGGACTTTACATCAATTCCATTATTCTACATGGTATCACAACCTTCTTCCTTGGAACCCTAATTTTATTCCCCCCCCCCCCTCCCCCCACCTCGCTAGCCGCCGCCACCGGCCTCTCTTTCCCTCTCATCACCGACCCTCTCACGCCACACCTTTCTGCCGCCGCCACCTTCTCCCATGTCGAAGCCGGCTGTCACCTCCCCCCACCTCTCACGATGGCCGATGCTCCCCCTACCAAGCCGTCTTTCCACTCCCCCAACTCTCATAATCATATATGACCGCCGGCCTCGTACTCGCCACCTGCCTTCGGTCGTGTTCACGGGATCTCTCCGCCACAAGGCTGCGTGCGTGTCATAAGCAGCGGCCGCAGCTGCAGCAGCTGCAGCTCTCGGCCACATCCGCAAAATACGTGGACTGGTGGCCCTAGATGGTCCCCGGTGCCTGGCTTCAACCCTCATTGGATGCAATCCGGCTTTCCTGCCCCTCGACATGCCAGTCCTCAGGCCTATCTGACATCGTCTGATCAAGGCTATGTTCCGCCTGATAGGCATCACGCCTTCTCTTCTATGCAGCCGACATCTCCCCACTCTTCTTGGTACATGGACACTGGTGCCACCTCCCACATGACGAACTCCTCATGTAACCTCTCTTCTATTTCCTTTAAAGGTCATGCACACTCTATTATCGTCGGTAATGGTAGTTGCCTTGCTACTTCGGGGATTGGCCACACCAAATTACAGATCCCAACTCGCCCACTACACCTTAAGAACGTCCTCATTGCCCCCAAGATTATCAATAACCTTATCTCTGTCCGATGGTTCACTACTGACAATAACGTTTCTCTTGTGTTTGATCCCTTTGGTTTCTCTGTGAACGATCTTACTACGGTGGTTACTCGCTTGAGATGTAACAGCACTGGGGAGCTCTACCATGTCACACCACCTTCTACATCCAGTCAGTCGTGCCCGATCGCCCTCACGGCATCGTCGTCCAGCTTGTGGCATGCACGCCTGAGCCATCCCAGTGTTGCCATTCTAGATGTCCTATGCTCTGGTTTATGCTCTTTATGTCAGTTAGGTAAACATACAAGACTGTCGTTCCAACGGTCTTTGAACTCCACCCATGCACCTTTTGATTTCATTTATAGTGACATTTGGACCTCTCCTGTACCTACCAAGGATGGTCACAAGTACTACCTTTTATTTCTTGATGATTACACTCATTTTTTGTGGGTTTTTCCATTACAATTTAAGTCCCAACTGTTTCCTATTTTTGTCAAATTCCATGCCTACATTAAAACACAATTTCACACATCAATCAAATGTTTCCAATGTGAAAATGGTCGTGAATTTGATAACAAGGACTTTCACTCTTTCTTCACTACAAATGGCATCTCATATCGGTTGTCATGCCCCTATACATCTCAGCAAAATGACAAGGCCGAGAGAATCATTCGAACAATAACCAACATGATGCGTTCTCTCCTTTTTCACGCATCCATTACCCTTGCCTATTGGCCTCATGACTTATCAACGACATGTTATCTCCTCAACATTCTCCCTTCTACTAAAATCCAGCACCGCTCACCCACTCAGGCATTATATTGCACCATGCCTAGAGATGATCACCTTCGTACCTTCGGGTGCTTGTGCTTCCCAAACCAGTCCTCTACCGCCCCACACAAGGTTCACCCACACTCCACTCCCTGTTTGTTCCTCGGGTATCTGTCTGATCATCGTGGTTACCTTTGCCTCGATGTTCAGAGCCATAGACTTATCATGTCACGTCATGTCACATTTGATAAGTCTCGTTTTCCCTTCTCTTCTCCTCCTCTCCCCTCTCTCACACCTACTGTCTCCCAGTTTGAGTCTGAGTCTCCCTTCCCACACTTCCTTCTTCCCTAGGGCTCTATCGGTGCTCCTGTCTCTCCCCCTACACCACCTCCCCCTACTACCAGACCGCACACATGTAGCATCTCCAGTGTATTCAGACCAAGACAGATTGTCTCTATGCACTCCTCCGATCGCCTCGCCACCACCCCTCTCAGCCTTCCCGAACCCATCTCTCATACCGCCCCTTGCCGCGGCCGCCACCAGGTGCTGCGGCCGCGGTAGAGGGAGGGGGGGGCCGCCCCCACCATTCCTTTGCCTCCTCATGCCTCAACCCCGACCTCTCTTTCCCCCGTCCCCATATCAGGCGGCTATGCTCGATGAATACAGGGCCCTTACAAGGAATGGTACCTGGGTTCTTGTTCCTCGCCCCCTTGAGGCGAACGTCATTCGTTGCATGTGGCTTTTCCACCACAAGTTCCGCTCTGATGGGTCGTTGGAACGTTACAAAGCTCGTCTTGTCGTTAATGGTCGGGCTCAACAGCCAGGTATTGATTGTGATGAGTCATTCAACCCCGTGGTCAAGCCTGCCACTATCCGAGTGGTACTGAGCTTAGCGTTATCACGACATTGGGCATCTGAATGAGACGGTTTACATGTTTCAGCCGACAGGGTTCATTGATGATGATCGTCCCAAACACGTTTGCCTCCTGAAGCGCTCTTTGTATGGCCTCAAACAAGCTCCGCGGGCCTGGTTCCAGCGTTTTGCCTCTCACCTGCTGCACTTGGGTTTCGTTGGCAGCCGCTCGGATTCGTCTCTCTTTGTCTATCGCAGAGGCACAGACATGGCTTCTCTATTACTTTATGTCGACGACATCATTCTCACAGCCTCTTCTGATGCCCTTCGGACGTCCATTATTGCACAGTTGAGCGCCGAGTTTGCCATGTCGGATCTTGGCCCGTTGACTTACTTCTTGGGCGTCGTTGTGCAGCGTGATGCGTCTGGGTTGTTTCTCTCTCATAGTAAGTATGCCGCCGAAATTGCTGCTCGGGCCAAGATGAGCAACTGCAAGCCAATCGTCACCCCTGTTGATACATCCAACAAGTTCAGTGCTCACTCTGGTCCTCTGTTTGATGATCCGACGTTGTACCGGAGCCTCGCCAGGGCATTGCAGTATCTTACGTTTACTCGGCCAGACATCAGTTATGTCGTCCAGCAGATCTGCATGTTTATGCATGCGCCCAGGGAGCCGCACTTTCAGGCATTGAAGCTGATCATTCGGTACATCAGTGGTACCCTCGATTTGGGCACCACGATCTCCCCTTCTTCTCGGCATGACCTTGTCTCCTACACTGATGCGGATTGGGGATGTTGTCCTGACACATGTCGCTCCACGTTTGGCTACTATGTCCTCCTCAACGATACTCTTGTGTCGTGGTCAGCGAAGCGTCAATCGGTGGTTTCTCGCTCTAGCGCCAAGGCTGAGTATCGAGGTGTCGCCAACGTTGTTTCCGAGTGCTCCTGGCTACGCAATCTCCTGCTTGAGCTCCACTGCCCTCTTTAGAAGGCCACCCTGGTCTACGCCGACAACATCTCCGCCGTCTATCTGGCCAGCAACCAAGTTCAGCATCAGCGCACGAAGCACATTGAGCTCGATCTCCACTTCGTTCGGGACAAGGTTGCTCTTGGACATGTTCGTGTTCTCCATGTCACGTCCTCCTATCAGTACGCAGATATTTTCACCAAGGGTTTACCTTGTCAGTTGTTCCTCGATTTTCGGTCTAGTCTCACTAACGGGACCTTTCACTTCCGACTGCGAGGGTTTGATAGATTACATATTGTATAGTGGTTCTATAGGCCTCGGTCCAGGCCCGATCTCTTGTAACCTATATATATGTTTATGTCAATGAATGAAACCCTCAATGAGTAATTTACATCAATTCCATTATTATACAATTATAAATAGTGATTTATTGATAACATCACAATAGAGTAATATCTTCATGATAAATTGCTATTATATATTTTACACAAATTTAAAGGTTTTCTAATACAAAATTGAGATGCAATGCTAAATATAGGAATTACTAGCGCGCTGATTATGTTTTTTTATTTCACCAAGGCCTTTAATGCTGAGTTTTTCTCATCAAAATCTCGGAAAGATAGCCTTCTTCCATGACCTGTCACAACAATAATAAGCTCAAAATTAATGAATGTAATAATTTTTTATTCATATATCATGTGTGCTTTTGTTAACTAGAGAGTTAATATTGGAGCACACTAAAGTAGTATGACTTTTCATGTAAACAATGGCATGAATAGAAATGGGTATGCGAACGTGCAAAATCGACTCAATGAGGTGGACTTGTTATCTGCCACATATAAGTAAGTTAGTGGGCTACTTCTTCTATTTTAGAAAAGAACCTCACTTGCCTTATATATTACACTATTAGTGTATGTGTGGCTGGTGCACATGACTTCAGTCATAGGTCCGAGTCGGACTTTAATAGCATATGCCACAAATAGAGATAGATATTGATAGTGTAGATAGTATATGCGAACTAACCAGGTAATATCCATAAGAAGTCCACATCTAGTAAAATCTTGACGCTCTTTAGCTGCAATGGAACTGCAATGAAGGCACATGATTGTTGATTCATTTATACATTATTGATAAACATTTATAAGTTCTAAATATGATATCAAACTAAAATTTTAAATATGTCTCAATAATAATGAAATATATCATACCAGAATACCAATTAAAATCTTCTCCAATGGATATTTTGTTATCCACCATTGACAAATGATCTCCTGTGAAAAGCACCTTTGATGTCTTGTGCAGAAGGCAAACTGACCCCTGTTATATATTCATTAAAACTTATAATAAATACAATAGGCTGATATTTTTGCATTATATAAACTCACTTCATATACATACCTAGATTGACATTAATAGTCATAGTATATATAGAGAGAAATAACTAGAATTAATTACATTACAACAATATTTTATTTGTTCTGAAATTAAACACCGTTTGTTTTTTGGTAGGGAAAAGTAATGATTCATAAGTTCATATTTAAGTTAAAATACATTGATCACTATTCTAATCATTTCTCTTATTCTCCCATTTTTCATACAAATATTTTACCCTTCTATTCCCTAATTTGAAGGAGAGTAACTAATACTTCTAGGATGAGCTAATAATCCTTATCATCCTCTCCTCCAAGCTCACAAAAAATGATGATCATATACATTTTATGTCTAAAAATTAATACCTTACCTTTACATTCTCTAGTTATCTAAACAAACGAGCCCTAAATATGTAGGAATGAATAAGGGTCATCAATTCAAGATGATTGATGAATAGGTAAACCGGCCTAAAGAGCTGGGATTGTTTAGAAGTGGTTAATATGATTTGATATATGTTAGCATGATATTTTCAATTTATAAGGTAAGGTTCAAGTGAAAACAATTAACTCTGAGATTAACAACACCCTAAATAAACGTGGTACTTTGTATGAGAATTGAAGGACCAAATGACCTTATAATTAATATCTCCATTGTATTAATTTGTATATTGTATAATATAATAATATAAATGAAGGCATGAAAAAGAGATTAGAACTTAATTACTTGAGTGTGGCCGGGAGTGAAAAGGAGTTGAACATCATCATAAAGCCTCCATGAACCTTCACCTTCTAGCTTCTTCTCTACACCAGCTGTGCTTTCTTCAACCTAATTAAGATATATAGGTTTTGTGGGCTTATTACAGTTGCAAAACATTATTTCCTGATTGCGCAACTTTGAATGGATTTCATATATAAAATTAAACACATTAAAAATAAAAAGGTCATACATGATATGATATATATTAATTACTTAATTTGATCATGTACGTATACCTCTAAGGAATGAATTATCCTCTCGCAGTTAAATGCTGCTGCCCATAGTTGATGATCAGCAACATCATCCCTAATCACCAATTAAACAACATTAATTTATATGGAAATTAATTTGGCATCAAAAGTAATCAATAATTATAAACTATGCATACATAAATATACTTACCTATGAGTTAGGAACATGTATCTTACACCACCCATCTCCTCAATATTTCGTTTGAGCACAGGTGAGTACCTAGGGCTACATATTTAAATTTTGTGAATCAATTTAATTTTGAGGTAACAAATAGAAATTTAGTTAATAGAAATGAAGTGTATAAATACCTATCTATAAGGATATTTCCTTGAGGATGGACAAGTAGGTAGGAAGCAGCACCAAATGCCTTCTCTGAATGGAAACCACAATGGTATACTCCCTTCCAATAATATATATAATAACCTCCATTAACAAAAGTCCGGTATTTGAGATATATAATTAATTTAATTGATTACAAGGATTTTTTTTTATTATTATTTTTTTTGGGCATGGTATCCAAAGCTACTAGAACCCCATTAAATTCCATGCTCTCTAAAATTAACGACTAAGTAAATTTCCATATAGAATTCAAACTAGAAATCTTTGGGTACTACAATACAAGCAAATTCCCTTAATTAATTAAGTAGCTGAACCAACCGTTGATGTTATATTAGTTATTTGATATACTCAACAGAAGGACCCTAATAAAATATTATCAGCAATTGCTCATCACACTACAAAAAATAACCTACTAAACTCAATAATTATATCATATAGGTTCAAGTATAGAAATTATGATGATTAACCACTTGTTAGATGGAATAGTACGTACCGGAATTTTGTGCTCATCAATTGGAATGGGAAACGTCTTTTGAACTTGTTTAATGTCGGGTGGAGATTGGACAGTATGTATAGAACTTGTTGGACAAGATAACAACGCCTGTAATTTAAGAAACAAATCAAACATTCAAACGAATTGATTTAAGTAAGAATAAAAAAATAAAAGTTAGGACCTTCGACAAAGGTATTTTTATGTACACCACAAATTCGCTCCGTAATATGTCACTAATCAACGCTAAAATGGATGTTGTACAACGTTGGATTGGACATTCTTGGGTGAAGAAATTGTTGACGTTATTGCTACATAGCAAGCGAAAGATCAGGTAGGACTAGACTAGCAACGTCAAATCAGGCGTTGCTATGATAAATATTTTAGAAAAAAAACACAAAGCCAAAAACGAACACACACACGGACATCTTTTTGGACGTACGTTCTACCCTTACAAAGTTACACAACTCCCTTTTTTTAATGTTTTGTGTTAGGCCCGATCTGGCCCGTAGTAGCAACGACGTCCAATCTTATATATGTTGTTAGTCCCGCGTGACACTACTACATATGTAGTTATTAATGACATTTAAAAGATGGCGTTTTTCATAAAATGCCATTAAAAACGTTTTTTATGGCGTTTAAATACAAAAATACCATAATTTGTTAGAATACAATTTATTCATGACGTTTTACAAACGCCGTAAAATCTATGGCGTTTATAAAACGCCATGTTTTTCAATTGTAAAATTTATGAAATATTTTATGGCGTTTTCAAAATGTCATAAAATACACGGCGTTTATAAAACGTCATTAAAATAGGGGCAATTTTTTCATTTCAAAAAATTTGGGCAAAAATTAGAGCAGGAAACAAAATAAAACCCTAAATCCGCCCCCCTTTTCATTCAGTCCGTCCCTCACCGCTCTCTCTCTCTCTGAAAACCCAAGGCGAGATCTAGCCTCTCTCTCAGGCAAGCTCTTCCATGCCATGGCGACCTTGCCCAAACGCAAACCGCTAAAGACGGTCGCCGCCTTGTCAGGTCCTGCTCCTTCCCTTCTCCACCAAGAAACGCTTCCGTCGATTCCGCTGGTGTTGTTCCTGCTTTAGTCTCCATGCTCTCGTATTTCAACTCCGATGCTCGCGAGGCCTCCCTTCTTGCCCTCCTTAACCTCACTGTTTGCAATGAACGGTCAACTCTCTCTCCCTCTATTTCTCTGATTGCTTTCGGAGGTGCTCCATCAGATGGGTCTCTAGTTTTCCCCCAAATTCATTCGTTTTTTAGGTTTTTAATTCTAGTGTCTTTTGTGTTTTGTATTTTAATGTTCCAGTGTCTGTTGTGAACTTTAATTTTGGGTGCGATTGGAATTGCAGGCAAAGATTTTGGGTGCGATTGGAATTGCAGGCAAAAGGGCAGATTCTCAACTGACATCTTCAACAATTTCAGTAAGGAGTTTGGCCATATTGGAATGGCTTAATTAGGTTTTCACCTGCCAAGGTCTCATCTTTTCTTCCATTGATGCAAAGTGCTCTCAACTCCGGGTATTTCAGGCTTAAGGCTTAATTGCACAAAACTCATCTAATATATGCAAAAAAAATGTAGGTGCTGAATTTATGAAAACACCTTGATGTTTTTGAGTAATTAGAGCAAATTTTTATTGTAAATATTTTTGACTATGTCCTGTGACACATATCTAGTGCTATTATGATCTTCAAGTTGAATTTGGATGATATTATAAGTAGGTTCTTTTTCCTAAAAAGACGTTCTATAAGTTGATATAAGTATGTTCTTTTAGTTGTTTTAATTTTATTTTTAGGGACTAGAAACAAGTTCACTTGAGTATGTCTAAATTCGGCATTACAATTTGTTTTTCTAAGTTGTAGGAATTAACTCATAGTTTGATTGATTGTTATGGTTTTGTGGACTCATATACTGCCAAGAACCAATCTGCTAGCTCTTGATCATTGCACCAATGTAGTATGAACCACACGGTCCACACGTTTTCCTTATGAGTACAAGATACATTGATGAAGCTAAGTTAGCGAATTTTGATGAATCTAATTTTGAAGGTGAAGGATGCCAAGAGGACCCGTCTCCATCTAAGGAGTGTTGTCCCAAGAAGAAAAATGGGACATTAAGGTAAAGTATCATCGGCTTTTGAATTGCACACGGAGCTTAAAGGTTTTACGATGAGCATATTGTTGAATTCATGTTTTTCTGGTTGCTTTTAGGATGCCAAGATCTAGCAGCTATCAAGCAGAGATGGAGATGTGACCAATAACAGTAAGCAATACACGCCATTTAAACCAAATGACGAGTATATACACGTCAGAGCGTGAAGGGGGCGGGCTACTAACAACCATAATCTTGTAGAAGGGGTATGGTTTTTTTACTCCTTCATGTAGAGTTTTACTTGATCTTAACTTAGATCAAATGATGCAACTGACATTGACCTAACTCATGCAGTTGCTAGGTAAATACTCTATACTATTTCTTATTGGATTCCAATAACCACAATTTGAGTTTTAATTTATGTTCTCGTTTTCAGGTGGGTTAATCTGCAGGGAATATGACAGAGTTGTCATTGGGGCATAAGCAGACATAAATTTCAGCCTAGAGAATATTGTCAAGATGACTTGAAATAGGTTCGAATTCGATATATTTATGGTAGTTACAATTGAAGGGTAAGAATATTGCGATCTTTGTTGATCCATTTTCTTGTTGATCGATGTTTGTTGTCCCTAATTGCATCTGCTGGATTATAATATGTTCAATCTGTACGAAATTGATGTATGGAACTGCTCGAACTGTTGGATTCATCTGTTGATCGATTTTCTGTACGATTTTCTTGCTATATGAACTGCTGGATTCATCTGCTGATCTTCTTGCAGATCGAATAGAATCTGTTCGATATTTTTTTCTTCTGTTGATCGATTTTCTGATCGATTAAAAGCTGTACAAACTGCTGGATTTTTTTTGCTGATCTTGCTGTACAATTTTCTTGCTGTACGATTTTTGTTCTGTTGATTACAAGCTGTACGAACTGCTGGATTCTTTTCTCCTATTGATCGAATATAATCTGTTTGGATTGATGATCGATTACAATCTGTATGAACTGCTAGAATATTTTTTTCTTGCTGATCGATTGTTTTTTAAATTTGGGACCTTGTTTTGCAGAAAATCATCCATTCCATTAAAAAATTAGGGCTCGAATCTTAGGAGGTCCCTAATTTGTCCGAAAATGAAGACTATTTGTTTTGTTGTTGTTGAATTAGGTTTGCATGTGGTCTGATTTTTTTTTTTTCACTTTGAATTCCTCTCAACTTCATGTACTACTTTGTTCTTGTTTGTAAGACTATTTCACATGTTACAATTTCATCAAGTACTTTGTTCGATCTTGGTTGTAATTGAATTTGTAATTGTGTTTAGGATGAGTAACATTATGGATTCACATGGACGTGGGGAAAAAAAGAGAAAGTGGACAACTAAGGAGGTGAATTTTACCTTAGATTTTGTACGTGTTAAAGTTAAAAGGTGACGCTCGATGGAGATGTGAAGGAGGCTACTACTAGCATTATTTTTTCGGAAGATAGTATGTTGATAGGTTGGCTAAACACGTCATGGATGTTGGATGGATGGTAAGTGACTATCTTGCTCTCTCTTATTTATGCATTTATAGCTTCGTTATCATTTGAAGTGTTGATGCTTAGCGTCTTGGAATTGAGTATGTTCATATTAAAAATTGGAACTTAAGTGTTGCTACGCTTTTATTATAACTTCAATATTTAACTAGTGTTGATGATTTTTATGCTTGAATTCTCAATAATTATGTGTTGTTGTATTTTTTTATCTGAAATCTTAATCATCTCAATTACAGGAGGAGCACTACAGATGCCATGAATTACTTAGAGATCGTAAGGTGGAGCATCGATTGTAATTTAATTTAAGTTATAGATGTTCATAAATTCACTTTTTTAGTGTTATATTGTTTGCAAACAAGTCATTTGTAATTGATTAGGATTGGCATACAATGGGGTGAATTCATATTAATTTCATTTGGTAGCCCGTACCGTCAAAACCTTTTATGGTATTTTTTAAAAAATTTGTATACAATTCCATGGCATTTAGAAAACGCCATGGTGGTTTTTGAAAAATTTATATGAGTCCATGGCGTTTAAAAACGCCATAAAATCCAATTGTGTTTTACAAAACTTGTACACAATACCATGGCGTTTTAAAAACGCCATGGATTTTATGGCGTTTGAAAAACGCCATGGATTTTATGGCATTTTAAAAACGCCATGGATTTTATGGCGTTTGTCAAACGCCATGAATTTTGCCCCAAAAGCATGGCGTCACCTTAGACGGCGTTGTAGGATGGCGTTGAAAAACGCCATGAATTGCTTTCTATGGCGTTTTTTAAACGTCGTTGATGATTATATATCTACTAGTGTGACTTGATTATCCGATGGCCATTGAGCAACGTTGACAACTTCTCTACTAAACAGCATCCAATCCGACATTTTACATATAACGTCTATTTTAAAGTTAATTTGCTGTGTATATAGTCTCCGCTTTCAATAAATTAATTATGGCAAAGTACATGACCAAATGATGAAATTTGGATATCCTTTTGAGTTGATACCAATTGATATGTGTGGGCAAGGTGGAGACCTTTACCTTATTCTACAACTCCATCACATAGAAGGGGTATATCTAACATATATATATTTCTCATTATGAAAATGAGCAATTAATGAGAGATCAACTAATTAAGAAATATAAACATCATTCACACATGCATTATCATATGCTTCCGGTGATAATGCCAACCTTTGCTAAGTATCATTTCTAACAATCTACTTGATCTAAATGAGAAGGATGAGTATAGAGGATATAGAGCAGGGGCATTTTGGTAATCTGGTTGTAACAAATTAAATAGGGACAATTTAGTCTTAGTAGCTAATGGGCTTGGACTATAAATGTTGTAACCGAGTGAGTTTGTTGGACATAACAAATCAATTCCAAAATTCTATTTTTCCCTCCTTCCTCTCCGTTTCAATTACAAAGCTTAGAGCGAAGCTTCCATGGCGGCTTAAACCGAAGATCCTTGATTTCTCAAGGTTCTTTATATGGTATCAGAGCTCGTGGTGTTCGATCATCATCTGGAAGCCGCTCGAAGATAGAAATTGAAGGAGATGGCAGAGAACACAGAGAATACAGAAGTGAGGATTCCGTTAGTTGGAGAGATTGGATCTGGCATGGTCAACATGAACGATCCCCTGAATCTCTCCAACTCCGACCATTTGGGAGCTCAACTGGTGGTTAATACCTTCAATGGACTCAATTTCCTAAGCCGGAGCCGAGGGATCAAGTTGGCGCTTGGAGCAAAGCACAAGATCGCGTTCATCAATGGAAGCCTAGATCCGGAATCGATTCCGGTGGTGGACATCTCGAGATGGAAGCGATGCAATTTTATGGTCAGGTGATGGATAGTGAACTCCATGAGTAAGGAGATCATCGAAGGTTTCATGTATACTGATTCGGCGAGAGAGCTTTGGCAGGAAATTGAAGAGCGATATGCACAGACGAACGACCCTATGCTCTATCAACTGAGGAAGAGATTGAGCAACCATGCTCAAGGAAATCTGAGTGTTGCAGATTATTTCAGTAAGATCAAGAAGCTCTGGGATGAGATTCTGACTCTTGAAGGAGTGCTAAAATGTACTTGTGGATTCAAGTGCACTTGTGGTCTGTCCAAGAAGATAGAGGAATCTGATCATCGAAACAAACCTCTCCAGTTCTTGATGGGATTGGGAGACACGTATGATAGTGTGAGGAACCAGATCCTCTCTACTGATCCATTGCCGACAGTGAATAGAGCATATTATCCTGTCAAACAAGTGGAAGCTGCTGGTGGAAGCAACAGTGGTGAATCTTCACATGATGGGAGTGCTTTTGCTGCCGGGAGATCTACTGGATCTAATGGATCTAAGAAATCAGTCAAGAAAGACAAATCTGATAAGGTTTGTAGTCATTGTGGAATGACAGGGCATACAGTGGATGGTTGCTTCAAAATTATTGGTTATCCGAATTGGTTCGAGGATCCAAAGGGCAAGAAAGCTGCTAAGGCATCGGCAATGTGGCAGGAATTTTTGATTCTCCATTGGATGACAATGATGAAGAAATAGCAGAAGAAGGCACAGGGTTTGATATGGCTTTGGTTAATGCAGTTTGCCAAGAGGTCATGAAGGCCATGAAAGGCAAAGGCAAAGCACAAGGGTCATCACACTTTGCAGGTACCTCTCTTGTTATGTTCTCTTCTAAGAATCAGAATAAAAATGCCTTAACATGGATCATTGACTCTGGAGCCACTGATCACATGATACATGATGAGAGTTTGCTGCAACATAAAAGAGTATTGAATCGGCCTATTAAAGTCTGTCTTCCTGATGGAAAAATTAGACAAGTTAAAGATATTGGGGATATCAAACTTGCTTCTGGAATTGTGTTGAAAAATGTCTTTCATGTGCCTGATTTTAAAACCAACTTGATGTCAATTGGGAAGATAGTTGATGACACTGATCTTGATGTGAATTTTAAAAGAACCAAGTGTGTGTTTTAGGACCCTAAGAGTGGTCAAGAGGTGCTCAGTGCAACAAGACTTACTGGGAGGTTGTTCAAGGCTACTTTGCACACAGAAGATTGTTCTTACAGTCATCACAGTACAGCTCATGTGGTTCATACACCACCTAAATCTAGTTCCCTTTCAAAGAAGAATGTATCTAGCCAAGTGTGGCATGCTAGGCTAGGTCACATTTCCTTTTCTAGACTCAAGCATGTTCAGGATTGTGTTGTTTCATGCAGTGATGATCTATTTTGTGAGGCTTGTATTATGGCCAAGCATCACTCTATTCCCTTCACTGTAAGCAAGACTATAGCTAATGCAAAGTTTGATTTGATTCACATTGATTTGTGGGGGCCTTACAAAGTTCAATGCAGATCTGGGGCTCAATATTTTGTGACCATTTTGGATGATCATACTAGGGTTGTATGAACATATTTGGTCACTACTAAGCATCAGGTTGCTCAGATTGTTATTGAGTTTGTGGCTCTTATCAAGAATAAGTTTGGCATCACCATCAAAGCAGTCTGTACTGATCATGGCTTTGAGTTTTTTAAGTGCAAAGATTATTTCTCTCAGAATGGCATTATTCACCAGAAATCAGTACCATATGTGCCTCAACAAAATGGTCGGGTTGAGCGCAAACATAGGCATCTGATAGAAGCAGCTAGAGCAATAAGATTGTTTGCCCATCTTCCCTTGAGTTTTTGGGGAGACTGTGTGCTTGCAGCCACACACTTGATCAATCTAATGCCATCATCTGTCTTGCATTGGGCAACACCCTTTGAGAAATTGATGAATGTCAAACCTGATTACAGCAGGCTCAAGGTCATAGGGTGCTTGTGTTTTGCACTCACCAGGGGTCCTGCAAAGGATAAATTTGCATCCAAAGCTAGAAGGTGCATCATGCTGGGTTATCCTCAAGATCACAAAGCCTACAGATTATTTGACCTCACCACCAAAACCACCTTTCTTAGCAGAGATGTGTTATTCTTTGAGGATAAGTTTCCTTACAATGTTAACACATCCTCTCACCCTTCAGCAAACCCACCATCACCCACCTTACCATTGGTTAATCCAGCTGATTGTTTTGATACAAGTCATGTGCCCCCATCACAAAACATCCCAAACACCACTCATTTTCCTGATGTCCAAGATTCCATTGACTCTTCCCATACAAATGATCCATCTCCTACTCATAATCATCCATCACACCCATCAGATTCTACTACATCTGAACATTCTATCTCTTCTATCCTTACACCTCCTGTGATTATTAGAAGATCATCCAGACATACCCAATTTCCTGCCCACCTCACAGATTTTGTTTGTCCTAACCATTCCCAATCTATTTCCACTTCTTTCCTTGCCACTGCCTTAGATGATCCCACCTTCTATCCTCAAGATTATATTGCATCTCTAGCCAATGTTCTCTCTCTCAAAGAACCCCTTACCTATTCTCAGGCATGTGGTGATCCACTTTGGATTGAGGCAATACAAAAGAAGCTGCATGCCCTTGAGGACAATGACACTTGGGCTCTCACTCCCCTACCCCAAGGCAAATCTGCCATTGGGTGCAAATGGTTATACAAAATAAAATTCAGGCCAGATGGTAGTGTTGAAAGGTTCAAGGCCAGGTTAGTTGCAAAGGGATATAACCAAATTAAAGGGAAGGATTACAAACATACCTTCTCTCCAGTGGCTAAATTCACTACAGTCAGATTATTGTTGGTTGTTGCTACCCAGAAACAATGGCCAATTATGCAGCTACACATCAACAATGCTTTCCTTCACGGATTTATTGATGAAGAAGTATATATGAAGGTGCCCGAGGGATACTCTAAAGGTGTATCTGGGCAGGTTTGTAAGCTCAAGAGATCACTCTATGGCCTGAAGCAGGCATCTCGCCAATGAAATGTAGAATTATCCAAGTTTTTTATCTCTAGAGGTTATATGCAATCAACCTTTGATCATTCACTCTTCCTCACACTGGTCCCATAAGGTTTGGTGGCTGTCCTGGTGTACGTCGATGACCTCCTCCTTACTGGTGACAGCTTGCCTGAATTGAACCTTCTCAAACAGGATTTGCACACTGCCTTCACGATCAAAGATCTTGGCAATGTCAGGTATTTTTTAGGCCTGGAAATCTCTTGAAATGAGCAAGGGACTTTGCTCAATCAAAGGAAGTACGTCCTAGACATACTCCAAGACACAAAGATGGAAAATTGCAATGCTGCTTCTTTTCCAATGTCCAGGGGTCTGAAATTGTCTACTGATTCCGGGGAAGAGCTCAAATATCCAGAGAACTATCGTCGCTTAGTGGGTCGATTATTGTATTTGAATATGACTCGGCCTGACATTTCTTATGTCTTCCAACACCTTACCCAGTTCATGACCTCTCCCAGAGTCCCGCACTGGCAAGCAGCAATCCATGTGGTTCGATATCTTAGAGGCACAGTTAATTTGGGTCTTTTGTACCCAGTTCCCAATGCCATTTATCTCACCGCTTATTGCGACTCTGATTGGGGAAATTGTTTGTTCAGTGGCCGATCTCTATCTGGGTTCTGTGTGTTCATGGGCAAGGCATTGGTTTCATGGAAAACAAAGAAGCAAACGACTGTCTCCAAATCGTCTGCAGAGGTCGAATACCGGAGCATGTCTAAGGCTTCAAGTGAATTGGTCTGGCTCGAATCCATTCTTCATGATTTCAGATGCTTCGTCCCACTACCAATTCCCCTCTTCTGTGACAGCAAATCGGCGATTCACATTGTGGAAAACCAAATTTTCCATGAACGAACCAAACACTTACGCCTTGACTGTCATTATGTCCGAGGACGATTCCAAGAAGGTTTTTTGTTTCCGACCTTTATTCGGTCTCAATTGCAACTGGCTGATATCTTCACGAAGCCTTTGGGGCAAGAACAGCATCAGTTCCTTCTCTGCAAGCTCGGCTTGGTGTCTTCCACACCTCCGGCTTGAGGAGGGGATATAGAGGATATAGAGCAGGGGCATTTTGGTAATCTGGTTGTAACAAAATAGGGACAATTTAGTCTTAGTAGCTAATGGGCTTGGGCTATAAATGTTGTAACCAGGTGAGTTTGTTGGACATAACAAATCAATTCCAAAATTCTGTTTTTCCCTCCTTCCTCTCCGTTTCAATTACAGAGCTTAGAGAGAAGCTTACATGATGTCTTAAACCGAAGATCCTTGATTGCTCAAGGTTCTTTATAATGAGGGATCTATGTAATGAGATAAATGTGAGAGAAATCTCATTAACGATGTTGGGATACACATGAATCCCACATTTAGAAGTGAGGAGAATTTCAAGCCTTCGTATACATATGGATGCAAGTTCCTTACCAAAAAAATATATTGATGCAAGTTACTCTACGACGGCTCCAAATCACCTGTTTCCAACCTTGTCCCTCCCTCATGTTTTTCAACTCTCTCCCACTCACAAACATTAACTAAAAAGAAAATAAAAATAAAAATAAAAAATAGATTAAAACAATAAAATAAAATAAAAAGGGATTTCTGAGGGGGAACAGTAAAAGGGGACAAACTCGGAGACATGAGATTCAGACCCCTCTACTGCACCCATCATCGATTAGTCACGTTTAGGTTGGTACACAATGACGTTATTCAAATCAAGTGGTATCAAAATGACTCACATAGAGCTAGCAAAACCCAACCTGGCCCGCCGAAATTAATTGTCCCAAATACACGAAAACTTAGTGAAATATATCACCTGAAGACGGACCCGATCCGACCCAATTTTGACCCGACACCTGAATAACCAATAATCGAAAGTGACCCAAATCCAGATTCCAAATGAATCGAACTCAATTCAATCGAAACTCAATATATAGGACTCAAACCCATTATAACTTAACCCCGATCGAAATAACCCGAAACATTAAGATACATTCTAGTTAAATTTTAAAAATGAGTACGTGTTGAAATAACAAAAACCCGAGATAACCAAAACTCAATTAGAATAATTAATTCGATCCCCGAATGACTTGAAACCCGAACCGACCCGTCCAATTGACACCAGGTCTAAGAGCACATTCTCGGCGGATTGTTGGCATGGATGTATGTGATGTGATTGTTGTAGTGCAAAAGTTGGTTAAAAATAAAGTTAAATCTTTTCTTAGGCATTGTTATTTACTTGTAAGACGGTATAATTGAATTGGTAAGTACCTGCAAAGCATGCAAACGTTCATCCTTACTAGTCGGCTGATTATAAACTGCTGACTGATTTGCTACTTCTGTGAAAGTGCTCTGCACAAACATCCAACAAATCATATATGCGGTATTTGCTAATCCTTATGGTGAAACATTAATTAATTAGTCATATAGTTTATAGAGAATGGGTGTAAATATGAGAGCATTAAGATGAGAGTCACATACCGGCGCCATCCAACGGCAAGTATCACAATTTATGCATGTGTGATCTGCATCCAATCAAGCACGCAACAACGTATTATTTATTTTTATTTTTGGTAGGGTCAAAAACGTATTATTTATTGTCAACCCAAGCATATATAATATACTACTTTAATTCTGACAAAACTTATGCAACAAAATCATTAGGTTCCATTCTAAAACTAATTAGCATTAATAGCATTAATAATAATAATAATAATAATAATAATAATAATAATAAGTAGCACACTGACTTATATAGAAGGTTTAAATTTTACATATTTTCAATGTGGGATACATTTGTAACCTTTCACATCTTTAATAGGCTAAAACCACCTATCCGGCGCCTTTATTTGAATGATTCTAGGACTTAGTTATGGATTACTGAAGTTCGTTGGGCCTCAATCATGACTGGGAGACCATGTGCACCGGCGCACATGCACTAGTTGAAGGAATTGTGTCCTTTAATTTAATATGCAATGACTAATTATGGAATAGGACAATTGATAGAGATATTCAATCCGATTATTTTATGAGTCGTAATGCTTTGCTAGAAGCCAACTACGATTAATGGGCTTAAACGGGTTAAACCCATGGCTATTATAAACGGGTCCTATGCGGTCACACACTTAGAGTTGACGGGCTTGATCAAAAGATAGATGATTTTATTATTAGTGTATATTAGATATATATTAATAATAATGGGATAAGATTTATTTGTGAAATAAATAATTAATCAAGTAGGGTATAAATATAAGCTTATAAAGATGGGCTTATTATGACTTAACCTAATCAACACATCCCAAAAAGGCACAATAGTTTGCCGTAGGTTTTGGTTTGTGACGTACGGCTGAAATCCTCCATCATCAATCAAGAGCAATTTGATTGTTCACCTTTCGATCTTCGTCCTAGCAGTCGAAGGCAAAGGAGATCTAGACCGGGCTCTTGTGGACCAATTAGAGGAGCAACACGTGGGGCTCTAGTTCTCTTCCGAATCCTCCCCGTTCAGATCCGGTTCACGCATCAAGAGGTATCTCCTATGAACAATGATTTGATCTATCGATTTTATGCATGAAGATCCTTGCGATTAGATGATAGAAAATAGTTTCTAAAACTTCCGCTGCGCATCTAATTTCCATCACTAGTAACCTAGCACATAGCCCCCGCAAGTGCAACTAGGGATTTTTTGTCTCTAGCTAGTTGACACTTGGAAAACAGATCTAGCATCTCATTCTCTTTTTAAAAAGTCCAGGATCAAGAGTCGGGCCATTTGGATTCACCGCTATGATACCATACTTAAGTTCATTGGGACTCATGACCGGGGAGTTGTGTGCACATGCACACATGCGCTAGTGGCCGACCTAGTACATGACCCGAGTCAGGTTCATCGTAAAACCAATTGGTAATAGGAGTATTCCACCGGCTTATATACTAAGATTTGTTAATTATGCTCAACTTTTGATGTGAGTCTTTGACTATCCATATTCTTAGCATTCGGAACCTTCCATGGGTCCGTCTTGATTTCCACACAGGCGGATGGTCGATTTTGTTGTGATCGGTTGAGTTTGATTTTTTTTTTTATCTGATGTATCATGAATTCATAATGGTTAATCTACCAACCTCTCAATTTACTAGATAATGGTTTTTCTAATATTTCGAAATCTTATTTTTATCAAACAAAATCCTCAGTAAATACAAGTATTCATATGTTTTCCTTATTAGAGCATTGCTAACGGATTCTCCATTTTTAGAGACTTTGGTGTTTATAGAGAATTTTAATGCATTTTTGGATCCAACGGCTTTTCCATCTCACTGATCTCCAAAATGGAAAAGCAATAGAAAAAAAATTAAAGGTTTCCTAAAATTTACAACATTTTCCAAAAGTAAGTAATTATTAAAATATTTGAAATAGAGAAGTTATTGGAGTTGAAGTAAAAATAATTTAAAAAATATATATTTTGTTTCTTTATTTTAGAGAAATTTTTAAAAATTATGTAGAGATAGTTGGAGTTGTGACCTTATAGCACATACATTACTAACCCAACGTTTGTTTTTTGATAGAGAAAGGTAACGATTACCCTTATGAATATAGTCCATATTTAAGTTAAGATTCGTTGATCACTATTCTAATCATTCTCATTCTTCCCTCATTTTTCATACAAATTTGTTACACTTCTATTCCCTAATTTGAAGGAGGGTAACTAATATCTCTAGGATGGGCTAATAATCCCTCCATCCTCTCTTCCAAGCTCACAAAAAATGATGATTATATACATTTCATATGTAAAATTTAATACCTTACCTTTTCATTCTCTTGTTATCTAAACAAACGAGCCCTAAACCTCCATGGTTGGTTGGAAATTCCATAGCTACCTTTACAAATGTCCTTGGTTTCTAGAAAATCTTGCTCAATCGTCCTATCAAGGGCATCCTTGTCCGGCCATGAATATAGCAATTCGATATTCAAACAATTTCACTCGTGGACATCATCATCCATTTAACATTTTTTTATGAAAACTTTATAAAGGGTCAAATCTAAAGTTGAGTATAATAAGTCTTAATATATAAGTCGGTGGGCTATATATTTTTTATATTGTCAATTGGTTTTAGGATTAAACCTCGCTCAGCTTATGTGATAGCTAGGCTACCAGCGTACAAGCGCTCGTGCACATGACTCCCGGTTACAAGTCTCAACGGACTTCGATATTTCATCGAAGCGGTAAAGTAAAACAGTTCGACTCTCTGCCCTATTCTAGCTAAAAAGATAATAAGATGCTAACCTTGTTGTACAAGTGCCAACTAGAGGAAAAGACCCATAATTGCACTTGTGGAAGCGTGTTGAGAGACATGAATGAGACTAGACCTAAATTTGAGCTTAACATGTCTTAGCTTATATGATAGTGAGCTACTTCTACTATTGTCAATTGGTTGTAGGATAAAACTTCACTCGATTTATGTGTTAGACTACTACGCACAGGCACCCGCGCAAACAACCCCAGTCACGAGTCCAAACCAGGAGCGGATCCAGAAATTTTTTCGGGGTGGGCACCATTTTTTTTGGATAATTTTTATATTATTTTTATTAGAAATATTTATTTAAAAATATATATGAAAAGAATATCTTAAATTTGTAAGAAAAAATATAATAATTTAATTGTAAAATACCAAATAAATTATAAGAATTTTAAAATAATGGAAAATGGATTTTACAATTAAATTATTATAATTTTAAAATAATGGAAAATAGATTGAAGAAAAAATAAATGAAAATTGTGAACAAGTGAGATTTGAACAAGGGTTGATTGAATTCTATTTAAAATGGGGTGGGCTTAATCATTAAGCCACTAAAGATAGTTGTATTTTACCTTTCAATTTTTTTACATAACACATATATTCTTGTATTTTTTTCGTTCCGCCCATGGTCCAAACAGAGTTTAGTAAAAAAATCACCAATTTAGGGGTTGCAAACGGTGTCACGAATGAATATTATATAGGGGTTCAGCAAAACAAATTAATATTGTGTCATATTCATATGAATACTATGTTATATGAATATTAATATATTGTTATTCATTTATGTTAGGATTGATAGATTAAATATTGTATAGTGGGCCTATTGGCTCAGGCCCAATCTCTTGTAACCTATATATATATATATATATATATATATATATATATATATATATATATATATATATATATATATATATATATATATATATATATAATTATAATTATGATAATGATAATGAATGAAACCCTCAATGAGGACTTTACATCAATTATATCTTCCTACATGGTATCACAACTTTTTCTTCCTCGCGGAACCTTGATTTGATCCTCCCGCCCTACCTCTCCTCTTACCGCCGCCTGCCTCGTACCGTCGCTGCCCTCCCTCTTCTCCGCCATCACCCTACCTTACTTCCACCACTCCTCTCTCTCGGCACCATGGCCGACAACCCCAAGCCTACATGACACTCCTCCCTCACTATCTCCGGCATCAATAATAGCATCCCCCTACCCGTCTCCTGCCACTTCAAAAGTCCTACCACCGCCTACTCGCCCCCTACCTTCGGTCGCGCTCACGAGATCTCTCCGCCGCAAGGCTGTGTGCGCGTCATAAGCAGCGGCCGCAGCATCTGCAACAGCCGCAGCTCTCGGCAATGCCCGCAGCATATATGGACTAGTGGCCCTCGATGGTCCCCGATGCCTGGCTTCAACCCTCATTGGATGCAATCCGGCTTTCCTGCCCCTCGGCATGTCGGTCCTCAGGCCTATCTTACATCGTCTGATCAAGGCTATGTTTCTCCTGATGGGCATCACGCCTTCTCCTCTATGCAACCGACATCTCCCGACTCTTCTTGGTACATGAACACCGGTGCCACCTCACACATAACGAACTCCTTAGGTAACCTCTCTTCTATTTCCTTTAAAGGTCTTGCACACTCTATTATCGTCGGCAATGGTGGTCGCCTTGCTACTTTGGGGATTGGCCACCCCAAATTACAGACCACAACCCACCCACTACACCTTAACAATGTCCTCATTGCCCCAAAGATTGTCAAAAACCTTATCTTTGTCCGTCGGTTCACTACTGACAATAACGTTTCTCTTGCGTTTGATTCCTTTGGTTTCTCTATGAACGATCTTACTACGGGGGTTACTCACTTGAGATGTAACAGCACCGGGGAGCTATACCCTGCCACACCACCTTCTACATCCAGTTAGTCGTGCCCGGTCGCCCTCTCGGCATCGTCGTCCAGCATGTGGCATGCACGCTTGGGTCATCCCAGTGCTGCCATTCTAGATGTCCTCCGTTCTCAGAGTCTTTTCAACTGTAATAAAGAGCTAGGCTCTATTTTATGCTCTTCCTGTCAGTTAGGCAAACATGCAAGACTGTCGTTCCAATTGTCTTTGAACTCCACCCTTGCGCCTTTTGATATCATTTATAGTGACATTTGGACCTCTCCTGTACCTAGCAAGGATGGTCACAAGTACCCTTTTATTTCTTGATGATTACACTCATTTTTTGTGGGTTTTTCCATTACAATTTCAGTCCCAAGTGTTTCCTATTTTTGTCAAGTTCCATGCCTACACTCAAACACAGTTTCACACATCAATTAAATGTTTCCAATGTGACAATGGTCGTGAATTTGATAACAAGGATTTTCACTCTTTCTTCACCACAAATGGCATCTCAAATCGGTTGTCATGCCCCTATACATCTCAGCAAAATGGCAAGGCCGAGAGAATTATTCGAACAATAACCAACCTAATGCGTTCTCTCCTTTTTCACGCATCCATTCCCCTTGCCTATTGGCCTCACGCCTTATCAACGACATATTATCTCCTTAATATCCTCCCTTCTACTACCCTCCAGCATCGCTCACTCACTCAGGCATTATATTGCACCATGCCTAGATATGATCACCTTTGTACCTTCGGGTGCTTGTGTTTTCCAAAACAGTCCTCCACCGCCCCACACAAGCTTCACTCGCGCTCCACTCCGTGTGTGTTCATCGGGTATCCGTCTGATCATCGCGGTTACCTTTGCCTCGATGTTCAGAGCCATAGGCCTATCCTGTCACGTCATGTCACATTTGATGAGTCTCATTTTCCCTTCTCTTCTCCTCCTCTCCCCTCTCCCACACCTATTGTCTCCCAGTTGCGTCAGAGTCTCCCTTCCCACACTTCCTACTTCCCAGAGCTCTACTGGTGCTCCTGCCTCTCCCCCTACACCGCCCCCACCACCACCTCCCCCCCACAACCAGACCGCACACCCGTAGCATCTCCGGTGTATTCAGACCGCGACATATTGTCTTTATGCACGCCTCTGATCACCCTGACACTACCCCCACACCCCCTATCTCCGCTGCCTTGCCACGACCGCACCCATGTGTCACGCCCGCGGCATTGCCCCAACCCGCCCCCACCGTCCCCAAAATCCCTCCTGCCTCCACCCCGCCCTCGCTTTCCCTCATCCCCACCTCCCACAAAACAGCCCTCCTCGACCCGAATTAGTAGGCGGCTATGCTCGACGAATACAGGGCCCTTAAAAGGAATGGTACCTGGGTTCTTGTTCCTCGCCCTTCTGAGGCGAACGTCATCCGCTGCATGTGGCTCTTCCGTCATAAGTTCCGCTCTGATGAGACATTGGAACGTTACAAAGCTCGTCTTGTGGTCAATGGTCGAGCTAGGAGGCAGGTATTGATTGTGATGAGACATTCAGTCCCGTGGTCAAGCCTGCCACTATTCGAGTGGTGCTGAGCTTAGCGTTATCGAGACATTGGGATATTCATCAGCTGGATGTCAAGAATGCCTTTCTGCATGGACATTTGAATGAGACGGTTTACATGTTTCCGCCGCCAGGGTTCGTTGATACTGATCGTCCCAAACACGTTTGCCTCCTGAAGCGCTCTCTGTATGGTCTGAAACAGGCTCCACGGGCGTGGTTCCAGCGCTTTGCATCTCATCTGCTACGCTTGGGATTCGTTGGCATCCGCTCGGATACGTCTCTCTTTATCTATCGTAGAGGCACAGACATGGTTTTCTGTTACTTTATGTCGACCACGTCATTCTCACTGCCTCCTCTGATGCTCTTCGGACGTCCATCATTGCCCAGTTGAGCGCAGAGTTTGCCATGTCGGATCTTGGGCCGTTGACTTATTTCTTGGGAGTCTCTGTGCAGCGTCATGCGTCTGGGTTGTTTCTCTCTCAGAGTAAGTATGTTGCCGAAATTGTTGCTCGAGCCAAGATGAGCAACTGCGAGCCGGTCACCACCCCTGTTGATACTTCCAACAAGCTCAGTGCTCACTCTGGTTCTCTGTTTGATGATCCGACGTTGTATCAGAGTCTTGCCGGGGCATTGTAGTATCTTACATTCACTCGGCCAGACATCAATTATGATGTGCAGCAGATCTGCTTGTTTATGCATGCGCCCAGGGAGCCGCACTTTCAGGCCTTGAAGCGGATCATTAGGTAAATCAGTGGCACTCTCGAGTTGGGCACGACGATCTCCTCTTCCTCTCGGCATGACCTTGTCGCCTACACTGATGCGGATGGGGTGGTTGTCCTGACACGCATCGCTCCACGTCTGGTTACTGTGTCTACCTCAACGACACTCTGGTATCGTGGTCTGCGAAGCGTCAGTCTGTGATCTCTCGCTCTAGCGTCGAGGCTGAGTACAAGGGGGTCGTCAACGTTGTTTCCGAGTGCTCCTGACTGCGCAATCTTCTTCTTGAGCTCCACTGCCCTCTTCAAAAGGCCACCCTGGTCTACACCAAAAACGTCCCCGCCGTTTATCTGGCCAACAACCCAGTCCAGCGTCAGCGCACGAAGCACATTGAGCTTGATCTCCGCTTCGTTCGGGACAAGGTTGCTCTTGGACATGTTCGTGTTCTCCATGTCCCGTCCTCCTATATATTCACCAAGGGTTTACCTCGTCAGTTGTTCCTCGATTTTCGGTCGAGTCTCACTGTACGGGACACTTACATATTGTATAGTGGCTCTATTGGCTCAGGCCCAATCTCTTGTATATATATATATATGTATATATATATATATATATGTGTGTGTGTATATATATATATATAATTATGATTAGGGGTGGGCGCGGGACGGGACAGGACTGAGGTCGTCCCGCGTGCCGTCCAGTGTAATTTTTGTGGGACGGGATCGGGACGGGATTTAATCTTTTTTTCTTCGTCCCACACGAGTCTTGTCCCTCGTGGGACGAGACGGGACCGGGATGGGACGGGCCTTGTCCCTCAAATAAAAAAGATTATAAAAAGTTAAAAAATTCTTGTATATTTTACGATTTTCAAAGACGTAACACATATAAATCTATTAAAAAAATTATATTTTACGGATTTTCCTATATATACACATACCTATATAATATTTGTGTACATATATACACACAGTAACATTATGCATTATGCAGTAGCATGGGTAGAATATTCATGTGCATATATACACACACATTGGCATTAGCATGAGTAGTGTATGTAATCTATATATAGATTATATATATTAGCATTAGCATTACAGTATGTATAACATAATTTTTATTATTATTATTATTATTATTATTATTATTATTATTATTATTATTATTATTATTATTATTATTATTATTATGTGGGACGGGACGTGATTTGCATGATTGAGATGGGTTGTCCCGCGTTTCGACCCGCATAATTTTTGCGGGACGGGATTCACTATTTTTTATGAAATCCCACTGGGATCGGGACGGGCCCGGGACGAAATAGGAATTTGCGGGATTTGTGCGCACCCCTAATTATGATAATGAATGAACCCTTAAGGAGGACTTTACATCAATTATACCTTCCTACAAAGATACCACATAAAAACCTTTTTTTTTTTATGAAACCAGATAAAAACCTTTAATTATAACTAGTGAGGAAAAACAATTAGTATGCCTCATAATTCTTGATCCAAAAAACAAAAAGTATGCTTCATAATTCATCGGATATCTGTATATTCAGCTAATCATATGCAGTGGTAAGAAGTACGAGAATGTTGGGAGGATAGATGGATTTTGGCGGGGGCAAGCAGCCCCCATCCGACGAATCACTTATATATTTGTTCTACGCGTCGAAACAAGAATTATATTATTAAATTCGATAATTATATAAGAAATTATGCAAGTTTAAAGTTTGTATATCTTGTTACATGTTATTGCATGCTAAGAGAACAAAAAGTTGCATATTGACTTTGTAGGTTTCAAACGATATATTTTTAGACAAAGGAAAAAACGACATCGTTTTTTTTCGTTTGAAGAGAAAAAAAAATATAACAACTAATGACACAATTTTAAATTAAAGCACCACTGTTTTGAACAAAAACATTATGTTTTGAACTAAAAAAACATTGTTTTAAACTAAAATATTACCGTTTAATCTAAAATATTTTAGTTTTGATTCGCTAAACGTACTACAAAAAATCTGTCGGAGAGTGAATCAACAATTTATATAAAACTTCGCTCCCTTCAATAAATTTCTGGCTCCGTCCCTGGTTGGGAGGTTTCCATTTCTACCCTGCTCCTTCATTTGGATGAAAAAATTTTATAATTGAATTGAGTCAATCGATCGGCCGACATAAGTCGATTTACCTTTAAAAAAAAAAAATGAGGCTAATTAACATACCGACATAGAATTCGCCGGCGGCGTTTTGAGGGCGTGGTTTTTTGAGGTCCTTGTCTTGGATGGCTGATACTGATATGACCCTCACTCTCACCTTCCCGGAGGCAGCAACCGCCGACTGCAATAGTGGCCTGGGGAAGCTCGTCGCTGGATTAGTGTTAGTGTTAATGTTGGGAATCGTCATCCTCATCGCCATAGAAGCTGCAGCTGCAGGTTGTGGGTGAGGATAATGTGGATGTGGTTAAAGACACAAGTCAACAGCAGTATATTTATATATGTACAATTTACAAAGAGAAACCCAAATTTTACACTCTCCCCCCATCTATTATTGTCAGCCCATAAACGTGTCTTAAGTTTGACAACTGACAAGTCATTATAGAAATTTGTGGGGAAGCTTTGAATTTAGTTTCTTGGATGAAAACGGTACCCTTGGCCGGTGTGCTTATCCTGTGGTGCAAATTTTTTATTTTTTTTATTAGGTAATAATTTGGGTGAAATCATAGCGGATCCTATCCGATTGCATCCTTTCAGATGAGGTTCAAAAGACCTGGATTGATTGGAATAGATGGGTTATAGGTATCGTGGCCAAGGTGTGCAACCTTATCTGTCATGCAATTACCTTTCCGAAGTATATGGGAGAACGATACTACCTTGAACCCGTGTAACATACTTTCTATCTCCGACAAAATCATATCAATTTCCCAAGGGCAACGGATGCCATTTTTGAAATGATTTATAATGATAAGTGAGTCACCTTCAATAATTATTTTGTTTAGTTTGAGTTCCTTAGCTTTAGATACCCCAAGCCACAGACCAATAGCTTCAGACATCAAGGGTGATTGATTCCCGATATGTTTTGCACCATACCAAACCAGGTGGCCTTCCCAATCTCGAATGATGGACCCCGTCGAACAAATGCGATTTGCCGGAGCTGATCCATCGAAATTTACTTTAAAGTAACCTGTTGGGGGTTTTTTCCATTTACATTTGTCCATTCGGATTTGTTTGTTATTTAGGTTCTTGTTAGTTGTCTGAGTGCTTCTCTTTTCCTCCAGCGGTTGACGGAATGCTTCAGTCCAGTTATCTATATGAAGTTTTAAAATCTTGTTAAATCCCTCAACATATGGTAGTTTAGTTCGTTCAAAAACGAAATTATTGCGTGTCAGCCAAGCCCCCCACCAGCTAAATGCCATTTCGATTTTCTTGTTTTTAGATAAGTTGTTGAATAATATTGTCATAATTTTTTAGATGTCCTTTGACGTAAGGATAGAATCCTCAACAAGCTTCTTGGTCTTATTGTCTAGCTGATTGACAAAGCCGTTGTATTGGCATTCGCAGAATATGTGAACCGCATCTTCCTCATGATGATTGCAGATGGCACAATAAGATGGGACCGCCACCCCTCTCATAGCCAAGCGGGCCGTCGTAGGCAGGCCGTTCTGACTTACTTTCCATAGGAATTTTTTTATTTTTGGTGGTATGTCTAGTTTCCAGATTCCGCTATTATCGTTAATCTGTGTGTCTGTGGAATTAGTTACCAATTTGTATGCACTAGAGGTAGTGAACCAGCCCCATTTTATCCGGCCACCAATATAGCCTATCTTCTATAGGTATTGATGGGAGTGGTTTTTCAACAATTTTAGAGACGATCTCATGTGGTAGAACATTTGACAGTTTTTACTTGTCCCAAGATCCATTTGTGATGTAGTTTTCAACTATTTCTTCAAAATTTGTAGAACTATCATTTTTGCAATGTTGTTTAAGGTCTGTAATAACTCCCCAATTATCCTCCCAGAATTTTATCGTTTTTCCATTACCGACCGACCAAATAAGGCCCTCCTTTAGTGTTGGGATTAGTTTTCATAATTGTGTCCATTGCCACGAAGCATTATTTTTCTTCGTATACTCCAGGATGCGGGTTGTTTTTAAATACTTCTACTGAATAATTTTTATCCAAACATTATATGGTTCTGCCAGTATCTTCCATAGGAGTTTTAATTGTAGAGCTTCATTCATTAGTTTTGCTTTTCTTAGTCCCACTCCGCCAGCATGTCTAGGCTTATAAACCCGTTCCCAACTTATAAGCGGTTTATGTTGTAAGTCTTTATTCCAGAAGAAAGACCGGTTAATTTGATCTAAGTCTTGATGTATTTTAGATGGTAACAAAAAACTTTTCATTGCATATAGTGGTTTGGCAGATAGGTTTGAGTTAATTAAAGTAGCCCTCCCTTGTTGAGACAAAGATGATGCTTTCCATTTTGCTAGTTGGTTCATAGTGTTATTTATTATTTCCTCGAAAGTCTTAGAATCAACTTTTCCATTAACAATTGGGCATCCCAGATAATTATCTAATTTTGTTTGTTTGGAAATGTTTAGACATCCTTCTATCTCAACAATGCGTGCTCTAGGAATTCCTTTGGTACACTGAAAAGCAGATTTATAATAGTTAACTTTTTGGCCTGATACTTGACAGTAACCATCAATAATTTCCCTCACTTTTCCGCAAGCCGTCATATTTCCTTTTGAAAAAATAATAATGTCATCCGCAAATGCTAGGAACGGGATCTTTGGTCCAGCGGAGCCAAAGGAGAAGCCAATTTTACTATTATCAGACATTGCTTCATGTGTCAGTTTTCTTGCTAGAATTTCAGAACCTAGAATAAACAAAAACGGAGATAGTGGGTCCCCTTGACGCAGTCCTCTAGAGGGTGTAAAAGTTTCTGTTGGGCCGTTGTTGACAAGAACTGAGAATGATACAATTGTTACACATTCCATAATTAGTTCAATAAACTTTTCATGGAACCCAAATTTTTGTAATACCTTTTCAGTAAAGTCCCAATCAACTCGATCATAAGCCTTTTCCATATCTAGCGTAATTGCCAGTCATCCGTCCTTTCCCTTCCTATTTTTGAAGGAGTGAAAAATTTCATGGGCAATCAGAACATTGTCCTGAATTGCTCTGTCAGAAACAAATGCTCCTTGAAGAGGATGCACAAGTTTTCCCATGACCATTTTTAGTCTTTCAGTTAGTATTTTAGATATGACTTTATAAATAGTGTTGTACACAAGCTAATGGGCCTATAGTCTGAGGTCTTGACCGGATTATCACATTTTGGTAATAGAGAGATGAGTGTGTGATTGATTTGCTTTAGCATTTTGCCAGAATGGAAAAAAGCTTTGATCCCTCTAATAATGTCAGGGCCCACAATATCCTAGTATTTCTTATAGAATTCTACAGTAATCCCGTCAGGGCCTGGGGATTTATTCTGTCCTAAATTAAAAACTGCAGCTTTGGTCTCCCCATTGGAGGGAGAGGCAATTAACTTGAGATTTTCCTCATCCGTAACGGAACAGGGTATCAAATGCAAGTATTCTGACAACATGCTCAAATTAATTGTCTCCTTAGTAAATCTTTTACCAAAATCATTCTTTATTTCCGTCATAATATTGTCATTCCCCAGAATCAGAGTTCCATTTGTGGAGGTGATGTTCCGAATGATTTTCCTATTTCTGAGTCCCGATGCAATTTCTTGGAAATACGAAGTGTTAGTGTCAGATAGTTTTAAGTGTTTAGACTTTGCTCTTTATCCCCAATATTCCTTTTGGAATGACAAAAGCTTTTCTTTTTTCCTTAGGAAACTTTTTTCCTTATCCTTATCGGTTACAGAATGGTCACCAGTTTGAATATTTAGCAATTCCTCCTCGACATCCGATAATTGACGGAAAATATTTCCAAATGTATTCTTGTTCCAAATTTTAGCTTTGCTCTTTAACACCTTTGTCTTGAAGATAATTTTGAACATAGCTGACCCTGCACATGTTGCTCTCCAGGATTGTTTGACAATATTCCTAAAATCTTTCCGATGAAACCAGAAAATGACTGTCGCCTTGTTTTTTTTTCCGGAAATTTCACTGGGTGCCCTTGAGGTATCGCAATTTTCACGAGGTATACAACTCTTTTTCATATTTCAAGTGATGCCCCTGAGGTTTTGAATTTTTTCGCCTCGTACCCTTCATGGTTAAACTTAACAGCTTTGGGCAATGCTCCGTTAGCTTTCAATTGAAAAAAAGAAAAAAAAAGAATAAACAGAAAGAAAGAAGCGAGGAGAGAGCGAAGGGGAGAGAGATCCAGCGGCTCGCGTCACATAGAGAGAGCACGAAGCTCGCGAGAGAGATCGGAGAGAGGACGAAGGTCGCCAAGTCGGAGTTGCTGCTGTTGCGCCAGGTCGGAGCTGTGAAGACGAAAGTCTGTCATGGAGAAGAAGTTGGAGGCGTTGGCGGCCCATTTCCTCGGCCAGCGACCGGAGGTGGAGGAGAAGAAGCTGATGCAGAGAGGTTAGCTTTGTTTAGCAATTTACAGAAATTTTGGATTCGGGTTGAAATTGAAGCATTTGGGTTTTTTTTGTGATGTGAAATTTAGAGTTTAGGTTGAAATTGATGCATTTGGAATTTGGAATTTTGCTTCTCAATTGCAATCCGATTTGTTAATAAAATTGCAATTTCGTTTCTCAATTTAGGGATTAAGTCGAAATTGATGCATTTGGAAGTAACTTAATGTCAATAGTTGTATACCTCGCGAAAATTGCAATACCCCAGGGGTAGCTGGCGAAATTTCCGGGTTTTTTAATAAAAAAAAGCCGGTCTTATTCACTTTTGAGAAACGAGTTTGGCGTGCCAAAAATTAATCTAGATTATTATTTTATAATCTAGATGGAATTTTTATTAAATTCTAGAGATAGAAAAAAAATAGTCTTTTTAGATAAATTAAAAGAGTATATTTTTATGTGACCTAACAAACCATATGTATACTGTAGAATTTTGTGAAGTTATTGTTTTCGAAAATCACAAAAAACTGTCACCCTATTTTAAAAAGCTCCAATAAATTTGTGTCAAACAGACACTTTGCCCGTTCCCGGTCTTACTCGAACAAGCTCAGAGAAGAGTAACCATCAATCAAGCGTCATGACTTCACATGAGCCTATCGATGCACAAATTCTCTTCTATTGTGGGCGTATGGCACAATACACATCCAGGCAACGTCAGATTTCCTCCAAGCAACACAGTTCCACCAACAAATCTAACAAAAGATATGACACAAGTAAACACAAACGAAAGCAAGATTCAATCAATTTGAAACTCTCATCATATCAAACACTCCACCCAGAATCATACCAGCTCAAACTTCAAATTAACAATTTTTACATTTAAATTTTGCTAGGCTGAATATGGGATATAACTCTAGCAGAAATTGGACAATTCTGCATGAATTGATGAATATGAATTTCACACAGAACAACCCAGAATTAACACTTCAGCTTGCTGCCCTCTTCGGCTTCATAAGAAGAAGAGGCCTTTCTGTTGCAGTCTGATCAAGCACAAGCCTTCATAGAATCATAGAGAACAAAACGGTATGGAAGCCACAAATATGAATTCCATACCAATTTCGGAAGAAGCTTGGCCATCATTCTATGGTCTGCACGCTGGGTACAAAAACATTGAAAGAGCAAATAAACAAAAACGAGATTATCGATCTCACCAGAATGAATTTTAAACCAAGTACGAGGACATGAGATTCCAGCTAATTTTCATATGGGAAGGCATGGAAGCCATAAAACGAAGAAGTTCCAATTTCTCGCTGACATTGGTCCGGCAATTGGCCCCTTCCAAATCTAAAACATGAAGGAGCTTCACAATGTTAGGGATGACAAGCTCTCTACAGTGCAGATGCAACAAAGGAACTTTAGATAGGACGCTCCCTTTCTGGACATCCAACCCCGCCGGCCTTCTTAACCTATATGGATTACCACTGGTAGGCTCAATATCCACTTGAGGTAGATGCTTCCACCTTTTATGTACAAACCACCCATATTTATAATCCCCTACAATCGGTGTCCCAAGGGCTTCAGCACAATGAACGCGGAGCTGAAAAAACAAAAATGTGAGCCATTTGAGCAAATGCACAAGGAACATGAGAATATATACGAGCATGGCATATCGAATAACCTGTGAGTCTACCTACATTAACTTGCCCTACTACAGTGTCTTTACTTCTTTTACAATGGCCAAGTGCAAAATCTTAAGTTTATCCTCGAATATTGTAGAACAAATAAAGTCAAAATCATCGCGAGCTTAAATAACATACAGGCATGATACATACATGTAAATATATTTAATTCTGTAACAGAAACTCACAAAAGGAATGTTTTTTTAGTGTTTTCCACAAGTTTTTGTTGTCAGTCAGACAAAATACAAGAGTTCATAGATAACCATAAAAAAAAACCTACAGGTGAAGGTCAAATATCCAATTTAGCCCCTCAAAGTATTGCATGTAAAATTTGATGACCACGTATGTCATCCTACATTTCAGACAGCTAATCAAACACAAGTCAAGAGTTCATATCAACAACAACAACCCAGTAAATCCCGCGATTAAGCGGGGTCTGGGGGTCAGGATGTACGCTCTCATACCCCGATCAGGTCAAGAGGGTGTTTCCGAAAGACCCATAACAACACGAAACAAGGACCCAGTTCATATTTAAGGGTAAAAACAGATCTTAGTGAATTTGATAACAAAGTTCTAACTTATGAGTTATGACACGAACATTTGTCCTTCTACACTTCAAACAGCATATCAATACGATATACTAAATAGAAGTCTCTAATCCTACATGTTGCACTCTCCTAAATTCTCTCAATTGTAAATAATAATTGAAGTAATATTTTATTTATTACATAATAATAATAAAAATATATCATTTTTCGTAAAATTCTATCTATGTAAAAGGAAAATCATAAAAATATACCTATTTAAATATAAACTTTCCTTCTACCATTCTATGTAATATTATATCCATGGAAAAGAAAAATCATGTAAATATATCTATTTGATTATAATAATAAATTTTAACAGGTGGTAAATGTAATTAATGCAATACTAATTTTTAATCGAATTTCTAAATTAACTATTAACTGATTATTACAATATTTTTAGTATGTGTAATAGAACAATAAACTAAAATATACAATTAAAAATACACCGTGCAAGGCATGAGAACTATACTAGTAACTATAAAAACTAAAACCAAAACTTACAAACATATTCAAGAAATAATTAATACAATTAGCTGATCCAGGTACCTATGTTACTCGAATATAACAAGAGGTCATAACTAAATGCCAGAGAAGCATATTCCTAATGAAGCTTATTTCGTTTGTTGTTTCTTGTTTGTGTTTATTCACTCTAGGCACACTTTGCACCCTGCAGCGACAATGTTTTGTCCTGCTTTTAGTTAGTGGAAGTCAACAACGCTTTTACACAGTAAAATGACCAGCAGTTGAAACAAATACAGCTCTGATATAATTTGTACTCATCCAATCACCTACTTCTAGCCAAATGTATTATAGGATTGGACTGCACAGTAAACCCACAATTATCTGTTCATGCTCTTCAAGATATAACTTAGTAGGTCTCTATTGGTATCTAATATTTATTGCTCAAGTGTTAATTAAACTCAACCTGTGGAAACCTAATAGTTGTGTAGAACCCAATTACTCATTTGCTACTGTGTTCTATTCAATCCAGATGAATTCTACCCGCACTAATTTGCTAGTCTTGTAAGAAAGTCATAGTACCAGAAGGTTTGTATTGGTACCTGATGCTTTTGTCTGGTAAGTGGACGCAACTCAATCCATGAACACCCGTTAATGGTAGGACCAAGCACTCGGTATTCAGTGATGGCCTCTTGGGAAGAATCCAAACCAGAACCATGCGCAATTATTACCCTCTCTGTTTTGCCATCATCAAGTAGGACCTAGAGCCAATGTCCATTATTTATAAATTTCTCAATGGTTCAACTAATCATTTTATATGAACTCTTTACAAATATAAAGAAGCGCTTGCTTGTGGAATTGGAGCATAAGAGAAAAAAGAGAAGAAACCTTCATCAGAGGTGCAGATATAATGCCTTCCTTTTCCTGGGGATAGCCAATTACCAATGCCCAGTAACTCATAAAGGTTCCTTTACGAGCATCTTTCCAAGCCTATGTTATCCAACAAGTAATTTCTAAATCATCATTGAAGGGTTAGCTTGCAGCAGAGCATCAAGAAGTGAAACAATTACACATTATCATTTTTCAAAAGAGAAAGGAATCAAGCTGCCTCTGATAACCCTAGATTCTATTCATTTTTTTATTTTTATTTTCCATAGTTCCATAGATAAAAGGTATAGGAATTAGACGAATAACAAGAAAATATAATTTAATTTTCTCAAACAATCACTAGTTCCTTCTCTTATAAATCCATCACTAGATTGTAAACAGTGTCATGTTTCAAGATGAGCAATCTAGCCTCTTTCTAACCTGTAGTATCTGCCTTCATGAGTACACAAGATAAAAACATGCATTAAAAAGAACAAGAAAAAGTCATAAAAATGCAACTAGAAAAACAGTTATCACTACCTTATATGATGATGTTGATTTATCTACATCACTGAATATCTGTTGAAGAACAGAAGTGCTCTTTTTGGTCCTTCCCATCAACATCAAACCACTGCTCTCTCTATCAAGACGATGTACCTAAATTAGTTTTCAAATGTCAAGAGAGAATACTATATCCCCATTTCAACTTTGTAAAAAAATCATTACAATTCAATTTTGAAAGTGGCAGAGAGAATTTCAAAAGTCAAAATTACTAAAGAGAGGAATACTATATCCCCATTTCAAAACTAAGAAAAACAACGCAAAATGCTTACCAACTTAGGACCTTCTTCATTACCATAAGACAAAGCTGCAGCTGCCAAGGCATCCATGCTGTTATGAACCGATAGATTTCCCTATTAGCATTAGTGAGAATGTTACAAAGACAGAATAAGAAAGCTGGACTTTTACGTTCACAAACATTAACCAAAAAAACTACGCGCAATAACCTGCACTGGCAACTTTGGGGGCTTATTCAGGACAATCATGGAAGAATCCTGCAAATTTCAACCAAGAACAATCAATATAGCATATCCTTGTACCGGGTACCAAAAACATAAACTGATATATCTAAAGTCAATCACAACCATCAAAAAGAACAATATAGCCCTTCTCTCAAAAAGTAATAGCCAAAAGCAGATCTAAAATTAACAGAAACTCGCCTTGTACTGAACAAGCCTTTGCATATACTTGATCTCATCTGCATTTGGATTCAGCGTTCCACTTGGTATAGTATCGAATCTCCTTGATATCCTACTTTCAGAAATTGATACCGGTACATAGATCCTTGTCCCTGCCTCCATCACTTCATTGTGCTTAATCTGTATGGTAGCTGTAGAACTGTAGAACTAATAAACCCAAACAGGATATAACATAGGGAAAAGAATACAATATTCCACATGAATCAACAATCTAAGTAAATTACTCTACAGCTAGATACCTTTCTCATGCATTTCGGTTTACTGCAGTTCATAAAGGATGAGTCTTCTACACTTTCAGAATCTATCTGCACCTGCACCTGCAAAATTTGCGAATAAAGCATCCCAACATAGCCTGCCTACAGAAGAAGATTAGGAGGGAGAGGGGGGGTAATACTCACGAGGCCTTTGTTGAAGTGGAATTGGATAACAGAATCATGAACAGTCTCAAAGTAGTACTTAAGCCAGCTGATAGCAGTGACACGACGACTGAGTTTGCCGCTGTGACAATCTACCGAACATCTTCCAGGCAAAGGATGTGAAGGAAAGGGAGGAAGAGAAAGGAGCTGCCTGGGCTTGGGACCCTCCTTGGGAATGCCCAATTGAGCTACGTTATCAATAACCCGGATGACTGGTTCAGCAAGCACAGGTGGTGGCTTTGATATACGAGAGTAGTGCCTGATAGCACAGTACAGAAAAAGGGCCGAGCTGCAACGGCGACGCTTGCCGAAAAAGGACATCTTGAATAGATTGGAAATATTTGTGGAAAGAGTTAAACTTAGAAGCCCACAGAAACTTTCATTACTAACTGGACTCTTGGATGAAAAGTCCCAAATCGAGTGACGATGGCAACAACTTCAATGTAAGCAATATCTAGCACAAAAAGTAAATGTGAATTATTTTAATTGTAAACCTTAAACCTACTCCCGGTATCAGGCTTATTGAAACCATCCAACTAGCAACAACAAGTAAATGCAAATCTTCAAAGAATAAAATGTAAAAATAATGACTTTGGCTCAACACTATTTTAACAATGTAGCTTCAGTAATGGAAATCCCGCTACAACAAACATTGTGCCACCATCTGAAGAATTTCTAGTCTATTTTGCTACAGAGTTACAAAACCCTAAAGAATTTGCATCTTCTTTACAATGCAATCCATCTTCTTTATGTACTATCCACTTTCTAAGTTTGATGTTACCTCACAAATGCAATTACATACAATAATGAAATGAAAAAATTGGTTCTCAAAATCACAAACATTTATCCGAATTTCACAAAATTGATTCTTAAAATCACAACCCTAAATTCACAAATTGATTCCTAAAATCATAACCCAAAACGAATTCTCATATCCTATTTACAAATTGAATCTCAAATCAAAAGTTAGAGCCTAGAAGACAAATTCAGAAAGTATTAGGTATAAAAAACTAAGTACTAACCTTTTCAATTTAGCGAATTTGGATCTAGGATTGGGAGGGGAAGAAGAAGCTGCTGTTTGCTGTAGCCTGTAGTGCTGCATTCGGTATTTCGGTGTACAGAAACAAGAGCCAGGAGGGCACAGGCCGGAGACAGTTCGATGGAGGAGCAGGCGAGGAGTCGGACGCGGGGTTCGGCGGAGGAGGAGCTGGCAGCGGCGGCCGGCTTGGGGACGGGGCTTCGCCTTCGCTGGGGGTGAGGGAAGTTTGCTGTTCTTAGGTCTGTGTAAAAAAAAATTTAGGGATTTTGATGTTTAAAATAAAAAACAGATGAAAAGGATGGGATTCGAACCTGCTTCGGAATTAAACTCCGCACGTGCTGTTACCACTGAGCCAATGTGACTTCGGTTTTCAGTTTACTTTAATTGTATATATTATAAAAACAAACAGATATATAAAAGTCCCTAAACCCTTTTCTAGGATGGGGGGCTTCAGCCGCCCCGAGCCCTCCGTAGATCCGCCACTGACGACAAGGGTGAAGGGTCTCTAGACTTACTACTGATTGCTCAATTCCCCCCTTTGCCATTGCTCCCTCAATTCTGCACACTATCACGACCCCTGGCAACTCCAACGCTTCAGCATCCAACCAACCCCATGATGGCGCTCTGGAAGCTATCATAGCAGGACAAGCCAAAGGTAAGGAGATTGACACAGGCATTGACTCGGAGGGCTCACAACTCTCCCTAAAGTCGGATCATTCAATGATTCGGAAGATGGGGGGAAATGCTATAAGACCTCAAGAAGATGATACCAACATGAACCCGAGTGATCCTCGTAAAAGAAGAGATGATGAGGATCATGCTGAAATCTCCTCTCCGGTCAACAAGAAACCTCAGAAGAAGAAGATGTGATGATGATAGGAAGGTCTATGGAGATGAATGGTGTTGGGCTGTCGACTACACCTTTAAATCTAAATAATCACAACTCTTTTAGTTTTTATTTTCTGAACTTCTATGACAAAGTTTGCCTCAATAATGGTTGTTGTATTACCAGTGCCCCGACTATCAGTAATGTTGCTTTGTATGGGAGTCTCTAGCTATTTTCAAACCTCGTTGGGCTCCTTTTATCCTCAAAAGTTATAATTAACGGGAATATTAGCTATTATATTGTGTGTTTTGCTTTCTCTGGTTTGCCTTGGTGTGTCTGTTTTTCTTTGGATAGGAATTCTGTATTCTGGAGGTTTTCTTGTTGTTGGCTTGGCAACCCTTTCATCCAGATTCCCATTGACGCTTACAGCTCTGTGGGTATTTGTAGATCCTTGAATGGTGAGTGCTTTTTCTTTCTGTCTCTTTCTTTCTTGAAAACCTTCTGGCCTTACCCCATCATCTGTCAAGGTTGTTTTCGAACTTTGGAAAACAAACATGTAAGCACATAGATATCAATGATAATTCCAAAGTAGCCATGTATAAGCAATTCGAGAAACAAATTTTGAATATGCACACATATGGTCAAATAAAGTCAAATATGCATAAAGTAAGCCCTTCCCCCGCCCCATACTTAAACATTACAATGTCCTCACTGTATAAAAAACAAGGGGTAAAGAAAGAAACTCACTAGAAAGATGTGCAGAACGTCGGAATCGAGTGCTGATATGGTTACAGAAGTGGTCGACGTCGACTACAGTTGCTCGCCATCAAGTACAGTGAAAGCATCCAGGATGATCCTTGTCAATCACATGCCATTTTGCTCAATAGTGGTACTCGACATCGAGTAGAGTACTCGACGTCGAGTACTTCTGCACTTTCTTCTTACTTGCAAAATTATGTTAAAAAGACAAAATCCACAATAGCAAATCCAAAATAATGTTTAAAAACATAAACCAACATTATCTAAAATCTAAGAAATAAGAAATAGCGGGTTGCCTCCCGTAAGCGCTAAATTTTAAGTCTTTAGCTTGACCTACTTCCCTTTTAGTCTTAGCCTGACTCGTCTTTGTCCGGAGGTATAGGTGGATCTAGTGGTTCCTCCGGTGGTGGGAAGCGTGGGATGTCATCCGGGGGAATCGTATGAAGAAGCTTGAATCTCCCCGAGTGAACGCTCCATGGCTTCACCCATTCATCTTCCCGAGCTCCAGCTAGCATGCATAAAGGAAGACATAAAGGAAGTATACATACCTCATCATCATACCTCTTCCGTTTCATAGGTTGACTTGGTTATGTATCTCCACCATAGTGGAACGGTGGAGTGGGAAATGATATTTCCTCCTTATCCTGCAGAGCTTCATGCCACTTTGCTAGGACCTCATACTTAAATATGAATATTGGTTGCTCAAAATTGTTGGGGATGGCCTTCACCTTGTAAGGTAAAAGCGACCTTGAAACATCTTGGGCAACAATGTCCGCTTTCTTCTCTTCTAGCGCTTGGGATCCTTCAAAAGATTCATCAACAATAGGTAGAAAAGTAGGAATGAAATTCGAGGAAGGACATACCTGGCTGTCGACATCGAGTGGGTCAATTGGCTCGTCGGGAGGAGGGCATGGTCCTTTAGACGGAATGGAAGCCTCAAGCCTTCGCATTTCGTCTTCCAGCCGGGCTATTTCCTTGAATCGTGCCTCCTCCACTACGATCCTATTTCTCCGTCTCAATTCTTGGAACCATTCTTCCCATGCAGGATTCCCTTCGACAAAGTCTTCCATCTTTGTACCTAAGCTTTGAAATCGCAATCAGGAACACAAATTAGTAGCAAAAGCCCGGAACCTACCTCCACTAGCTGTTTGGCTACACTGGTGTTCTCCTTCGTGTGTGTGCCTTAGTGTTCTACTTGTCGGGCTATCCTTTGGGCCCGAGTTTTTACATTGGGCCCGGGGCAGCCCGAACGATACCAACATAAGTAATTATAAAATATAAAATTAGCTATAAATATTAAATAATATTAGCTATACCAAATACTCCGTATAAAGTTATATATATATATATATATATATATATATATATATATATCGTAAACTGCAATAATTAGCTATAAATAAATTCCGAAATCTTCTCTCACTCTTCGCCCTACTCGCGGTCGTGCTTCATTTACTCGCGTTGTTTGGGTGTCTGTCTGTTGGTTCGTGGTTAGTTTCGGTTGAGGAGCAGTTCTGCGGCCCTGATTGATCGAAGTGATCGTGGTGGTGTTTGTGGTCTCCGAACATCCCTCATCTAGGCGGGGGGAACGCCGTGTGATCCACACTTCCCCAGGAGTCGTCTTTTCCTTACGAGGATTTCTGCTTGCCGTCTTTTCGGCGGAGAGTCATCGTGTCAGCAAGTGTTGTCCCATGCGCTCGCTATCCACTTCACCTCGCCGGGCTTCCTTCCTCTGGATGTTGTTTCCGCTTGTTTGCTTAGGGTTTGGGGTTTTTCCGTGTTTGCTTTGGGTGTTTCTTTTGATGTATTATGCGTTTGTATTTCTTTCATATCTTCGTGATCTCATCCTTCGGGATGCTCTCGGGTTGGCTAACCACCACTCGAATTTTTTCCTTATAAAAAAAACAAAAAACAAAAGGATTTCGTTGTTTTGAACAATAGATGTCTTTCACATCCAACTATAACAATGAATAACATAACTTTTTTAAAAAAATTGCAGTTCCAAAAAAGCGTACTTTAATTTCCAAAAAGCGTATTCTTAAAAATATTTGGAGAAGAAAACGATATTCGAAAGAATTAAAAGCTTTTTCATTAGCGAAATCTCTTTCTACTGATAATTCAAAAAGTTTCTTTATACAAAGAATAAGTAATTAAATATTAGAATAATCTAAATCGATCTGACTCTACTCCGAGTAAAAATCTGCCTTATTTTTATTTGCACATATAGGACAAATGCTTATAATACTGCTTCTTTTTTCATTTAACTCCCGACTACGTCTAGGCTTGCCCAACGTGGGAACTCCATTCCTTCCACCAGCAGTCTGTGCAACGGTGCAGTTAAAGATGATGTTCACTTCCTGCTTGAATGTCATTATGTGCGCTCTTTCTTTCGTCTCCTTACACACATAAATTCAACCATATGCAATATGATAAACCAATCACGAGATATAAAACATATCATGTCTGGAAACAACCTTACTTCTATGTCCAAGGTAGAGCTTGCTTTCTCTTGGTGGACGATTTGGTTCATTCGAAACCAATATGTGTTTCGACTGGTCCCCATCCCTCACAGAGACTGTTCTTTACGCACCACTAAAACTCATAAGGAGAATTGGAGTAAAACTTCTCTTTTTGAAAGTAGTCTTGATGACGACCCCCCTTTACACAAACAAAACCCCAATTACACAAGGAAGAAAAAGAAGCATGATAATATTATATGCCGCAAACCCCCGAGGGGAGCCCTCAAGTTAAATTTTGATGGATCCACAATTTCAAATAATGATAGCTCGGCATGTGCCATAATTAGGAACTGGGAAGGCCGACCGATACACATTTGTTAATTATCAGAAACTTGGTAAACAAAATCCTTTTAAAGCAGAAGCCATTGTTCTTAAGTTGGGAATCCAACATGCGTTACAACTCCGTATCGATAAAATCTACATTGAAGGTGATTCTATTATAATCATAAACCACCTGAACAAAATAGGTAAATGTCATTGGGAAATTGAACTGATCCTGTCAGATGTTAAACTCTTATTATCGGTTATGAAAGAAGTTTCATTCTTTCTTGTTCTCCGGTTAAGCAACAGAGTGGCGGATAAGGTTGCACACCTTACCTTTGCCACTCTGCCTGAGATGTTGATATTCACAATGATTTTAGTCTTTTAAACCTCATTCGTAAGGATGCTGGTCGGGTAAAACTTGCTCACCTGACTTCTTTCCTAATAAAAAAAAAAGATCAAAATACGAATAAGTTTTCATACAATACAAACATTAATTAATACAGTATCGTGTGGTTGTCTCTTGTAACCTTTATCCTTTATATTATATCAATTTAAGATTATCTGGAATTATCGTTTGCTTTTACATCTCCTTCATGAGCTTAAGGGGTATAGTGTGGTTGTCTCTTAGACCCATTTGGTGGTTTAGGAGCTGTTCAATACTTGCTGCGTTTGGGTCTATCATGGCTGCTCACAGGTTGTCTTGCAGACTTAGCTTCCCCCGTTTGAAAGTTATTTTCCGATTCTTTGCGGCTTTGCCGTTGTTAACATGCCTTAGGCTATGTTGGGTGGGTAGTAAAGACCATTGCTTGAATTATTTGCCGCCAATTTACAGCAATATGGGAAGGAGATTTGATATATCAAAAATCAATTACAAACATATTTCTTGGATGGGTTGGCTCAGGTGGTTTATTCTCCTTTTGGGATTACTTTCATTCGATCGGGCCTATATGACGGATTATTCATCCATGCTAAATGTATTTTACGCCCAAACAACAAGGCTCGAAAAGAGTAATTACACACCGCATTCGCTACATCGACTCGATTTAAGGACCCCGAATCCTGGTCCTTTTATCATTATAGATTTTTTATGAAGATTTGCTTTTGGAACTGTCGAGGGATTGGAAAGCAAACCTTCTGGACGGAGATTGATTCTATGTGTAAAAATGAACAGATTCAAATTTTGTCGTTAGCAGAAACCAAATCGGAAAATATTCCTGATGATAAATTATGGAGAAACATTGGATTTGACGAAGGGATAAGGTCGCCATCCATTGGGAGATCGGGTGGAATTGGAGTCATCTGGAAATCTCATCAGCTGCTTGATTTCACTATTTCCATAGCTATCCATGCTCCCCGCATCATTGGCCTCCGGCTGGTGACCCCCAGCCGGGGTTCCCGATCCTCGTTCTCTTTGTCTACGCACCTCCGTCTCCCAATGATAAAGATACTTTTTGGGAAATGCTAAAAACAATTATCGAAGATTCTACTATCCCGTGCATAGTCATGGGAGATCTAAATGAAATTCTGTGCAGCTCCGATAAACTCGGCGGGGCCGCCACCCGGATCTCCAGGTTCTCCCGTCTAATCTCTTTAAAAAAACGACTGCTCTCCCTTTGACCTGCCTACATTTGGAAACCCCTTCACCTGGAGAAAAAACCCGGAGGAAGACTTCAATATCCGCGAAAAACTAGATCGGGTGCTTGTTCACCAACAGGTCTTATCATCTTTTCCTAATATGGCTACCTCTCATGGTGCTTTCTCCTCTTCGGATCACTGCCCAATCTCCATCTCTCTTGAAGTGACTTCTAACTTCAAAGCCCCACCATTCAAGTTCGAGAATGCCTGGCTGCTTCGAAAAGATTTTCGTAACATAGTCAAGCAATCCTGGAGGGCGTCCTGCCCTGGCTCGGCTATGTTCCAATTAATGTTCAAACAAAAATTATTAAAAAAGAAGGCAAAGGAGTGGAATAAAAAGAGTTTCGGAAACATTTTCCGACAGATTAAGGATGTTGACTCAGAACTATTGCGTATTCAGTCTGCTGGAACGGGTTTACATTCTCCAGAAAATTGATATAAGGAAAAACGGCTCATTGTGAAGAGAGATAAGCTTCTTCTATTTCAGAAATCCTTTTGGAGCCAACGGGCCAAAACTAAACACCTGAAATTCTCGGATTCCAACACCGCTTACTTTCATCGAGTGGCGTCAGGGCGACGACATAGAAAACTAATCCGCAACATCTTATCCTCTAATGGAGCGATGGTGATTGGAGAAGAAAACGCCAGGCATGAGATACAACGAGATTTTGAGAGGAGGTTTAAGAAAGAATCAACGGATGAAGGGCTCCTTAACAACCTTTTACAACTAATACAACCGTCCATCTCGACGGAAGAAAATTCTTTCCTTACAGCAATTCCAACCAACTCAGGAATTAAATTTTCTGTTTTTTCCACTCCGGCAAAATGCTCCGACAAATAAACCACACGTTTATCTCCCTGCTCCCAAAAAGGGATGATCCAACGACTACTAGTCACTATAGACCCATTAGTCTATGCTCCAACATTTACAAAATAATCTCCAAAATTTTGACAGAAAGAATGAAAAAGGTCATTGGTAAGCTCATACATCCTCTTCAGGGTGCCTTTGTTTCAGATAGGGCTATACAGGACAATATCCTTATAGCTCATGAAATATTCCATTCTTACAAAAATCGTAGGGGTCGGGAATGATGGATGGCTATTAAACTAGATATGGAAAAAGCCTATGATAGGTTTGATTGGAATTTCCTCAAAAGGGTGCTACTAAAATTCGGGTTTCATGCTAGGTTCGTTTCATGGGTCATGGAATGTATTACCTCCGTCTCCTTCTCGGTGCTGATCAACAATGGTCCTACGGATCTATTCCTCCCTTCCGGCGGAATTCGCCAGGGAGATCCCCTATCTCCGTTTCTTTTCATACTAGGTGCTGAGATTCTTGCTCGGTACCTGGTTGCAGAAGCTAGCCTAGATAGAACACCGATTGGACGCAACGGCCCCCGGGTCCCGTTCCTCTCCTTTGTTGACGATATCATCATTTTCTCGAAAGGGAGTGTCGAAGCGGGTCACAAGGTAAAAACTATCATAGACTCTTACTGTAAGGTGTCTGGCCAAAAGGTTAATTACCATAAATCTTGTTTTCAGGTAACTCGGGGGATTCCGAGTCATAGAATTCTCCAGTTACGTACATTCCTCAATATTACAGAAGAACACTCAATAGAAAAATATCTAGGTTGTCGTATCATCAATGGTAGGTTCACTAGCAGTACCTTCGAATATATCATTTGTAAGTCTAAACAACAACTGACTAAGTGGAGGGTTAATGCTCTATCCCAGCAAGGTCGGGCTACACTAATAAACTCTAATCTCTCGTCCAAACCGTTGCATGTGATGCAAAGCTTTTTGCTCCCTGCCACTATGCATAAAGAACTAGACCAAATCAATCGTTCTTTCTTCTGGAATAAGGACTTACAATACCGTCCGTTAATAAGTTGGGACATGATATGCAAACCAAAACAGTTTGGGGGCTTGGGTATCCGCAAATCAAGGGATATGAATGCCGCTCTCCAGATGAAGCTTATGTGGAAGATTCTGGCAGAACCAAGTAATGTGTGGGTATCGCTGATCAGACATAAATATCTACGTACCACGAGTATCTTCGACTATAAAAGATCGGGATCGTGCTCATGGCAATGGTCCAACCTAGCTGGTTTAATTGACAAATTTAAAACCGGTCTAATTTGGTCCGTGGGGAATGGACGATCAATAAAGTTCTGGACAGATAACTGGATCTCAACCTCCCCGGTTATGGCTAGGGCGGTTTGCCCTCCGGATCACAATCAAAACGAAATGGTCAGTGACTATATTTTGGGGGACTGGTGGTGGAGTGAAAAGCTACAACAAGTACTTCCTATCGACATAGTGCAAGAGATTCTAGACATTCCGTTGCCTTCCTCGGAATTGCAAGACCGTCTATACTGGTGGCCTGATAGGGAAGGGTGGTTTACTACTGATAGTGCATACAAAATGATTACTTCTCAAGCGTCAGCCACCCGGGACTATAATGATTGGATTTGGAGGGTCAATTGCCCTCCAAAAGTTAAAAACTTCCTCTGGAAGATAGCACAAGCGGGCCTCCCCACCGCCTCTAGGTTGTCTTGCTTGATTGCCCAGTCTAGGGATATTAGGCCTATTCTATCTCTGCTGGGGAAGAGCCTAAATTCTACCGCCATGACCAGCCTAGCCTTTTCTTGGTGGTTAACATGGTACATTAGGAATCAATTTTTATTCCAGCAGGTCGCCATCCCAAGGAAGGAACAAGCACTACAAATGATCAAATCTCAACTAGATAACTGGAACATAACGTATGTACGAGAGATGGAATTTGAGGAGGAGCTTCGCCCTACCGGGCCACATACGCCAAAAAAAAGAAACAAACAACGTCCCATCCAGTGGTGGAAGCCCCCTAGGGGTACGTACAAACTAAACTTCGATGGTTCGTCTCTTTCTAATGGCGACAGTACAGCTGGGGTCATTATTAGGGACTGGGATGGTCACCCTACTTCCGTTCTGCACAAAAAGCTTGGGAAACAAAGCCCCCTCAAAGCGGAGACATTAGCTCTCAAACTAGGGGTGTGTATGGTTGTATTTTTAACTACTAAAAAAGTAGTAGAAGTAGGTAGTTTAAATTATAAGTTGTGTATGATAATTAATTTTAGCTAGTTTATAGTTAAAATTGGGGGTTAAAAAAAAAGCTTGTTTTTGAAGCTTATTTTGGGTTTTGGGGGTTTATTTGGTTTGAAAAGACAAGTATACCCCTAATAACAATCAAATAAACTCCACTTTTTACAAATAAACTGTTTTTCGTCCCATACGGAGTTTATATTTTTTCATAAAATTTTAACTACTTTTACCAACAGTTTATAAATTTTTACCCTGTTTATAATTTTAGTCGGTTTATTAACCCCGTCCCATACGAACCCTAGGTATACAAAAAGTCCATCAGCTTAATTTAGAAAAGATCCACATTGAAGGTGACTGCAAGACCATTATTGACCACTTACAATGGAAAACTTCCTGTCCATGGGAAGTCGAACTAATCCTCTCGGATATCCAACTCCTGGTATCGACGGTGAAGGAAGTAACCTTCCTTCATATCCCTCGCATGGGCAATAGAGTGGCTGATAAGGTTGCACACCTTTGCCACTCTGCCCGAGGGACCGATATAAACAATGATATAGGTCTTCTAGACCTCATCCGCAAGGATGCCGCCGGGTAGGGGATCCCTCCCGAATCCTTTCCTTATCAAAAAAATAAAAATAAAAATAATAATTAATACAGTATCTTATTATTCTTATCCATTTCTTTTCAAATATTGAGATTGCCGCCCTAAAAGAGGTTTAAGCGGGTTAACGAGCGATGTGATACTCGTGGAATGCGAGTTGGCGCACTTTGGTTTCGAAAATCCAAAAATGGCGCAAGCAGCGAGGCTGAACCTGCGAATGCAGAAAGAGCTCAAACTCCTCCTCTCCGACCCCCCGCCCGGCGCCTCTTTTCCCTTTCTCTCCCCAGATGCCGCCGCCGCCGCCTCTCCCTCCTCCTCCTCTCTTACCGCAATTGACGCCGGTAAGCCCTCTTTCTCCCCGAATCTCCTCCCAAGCCGATTTCTAGCTAGGGTATTCTGTTAACTCTTCATTTCGGTGTTAATTTGTAGAAATCCAAGGCCCAGAGGGGACTGTTTACGCCAGCGGTATTTTCACCATCCGAATCCAAATTCCTGAGAGGTTTAGTTGTCGAAATTTCTCCTCGAGTGTTAAGGATTTTTGTTGATGGATTTCAATTTGGATTTCATCTGGCTTACGCTTTGCCATGTAATTGAATGTTTAGGTATCCCTTCCAGCCTCCGATTGTGACCTTTGCGACGCCTATCTATCATCCAAATATCGACACCGGAGGCCGAATCTGTCTTGACATTCTCAATCTTCCCCCTAAGGTACCAGTGCCTGCCCTAAATTGACTCCAAATTTACTTAATTTTGACAGTTTTTGGTTGCAATGATTTAGGAAGTCATTGCTCTAAATATACAATGCACATTTTGGGGATGCTACTTTGCTTAAGGCACATAGTTAGTTGCTTGGAATGTTTGAATGCCTTTTATAGGCCTTTACTTGAAGGAAATGAAAATGTCCAAGTATAAAGTGATCACTGATGCTCTAGAAAACAATTCCAATGAGCGGACGATGATAACATCATGGTTTTACATTGTTTCATTTAAATTGAGCATACAGTAGGTTCGAACATCAGCAGTTCAAATCTCCAAATCATGCTGCTAAAATAGCAATTTCATAATATTATGCTATTGCAAAATGCATCCAACTGCTAGATCAAATCTTTGCAAGCACAAATTCTTAAATTGTAGTATATGTATTTGTGTTCGTCTTCTTTGAATTGCAGTGCTTATTAGTAATGTACATTTGGTTGATTAATAGGGTGCCTGGCAGCCGTCTTTGAATATATCAACAGTGATAACCAGCATTGGCTTGTTGCTTAGTGAGCCGAATCCTGATGATGGTCTCATGTGTGAAGCAGTAAGTACATTTTGTTTGTAATGGTTCACAACACTCCTTTGCCCAAGTGCAACCCTTTTGCAATATTGGGAATGCAAGGGAGATATTGAAAACAAATTTTGAATGGAAAACGAGGAAGCACGAGTTGAACTTAAAAATATAATTACAACAAATCAAATTTATCCCGCTCAGAGCAGAATTTGGGGGGTCAAGATGTTGAGGGATGTTTTCGAGTGACCCCGTAGTGTCATAAATGCAGACAACCTAAAGCCCTTAGCCCTCCTCATCTCTGATCTTAAAAATATGATTAATGTACAAGAACATAAAAGTGGACTAGATTAATTTCATTTCCCCTTTCGATTCCATGATCTTGAATCAACTGGGGACTTATTAATTGACTTGTTTATGTTCCAATGCTTGCCTGTTACTCTCTAGAGTCGAGAATTCAAATATAACAGGCAAGCTTTTGACCTCAAGGCACGGACTATGACTGAGAAGTACGCTAAAGCATCTAGCAGAATGGTTAGCAGCTGTCAGGGCACTCAACAAACTGTAGAACTAAGATCGGTAACACAATTTTCTTTTTTTTCCTTTGCTTCCTTTCTTTTAATCAATTACTTTATGTTATATATGAGGCTGATATGTTGCTTACAAACAGACAGGTGATATTGAAGTAGGTGATGAGATAAAAGCTGAGGACAGTAGTTGCGTTGTAAACACTAGTAAACCTCTTGGCATGTGCAAGAAACTGTTACCAGATCTGTCAATATCACACCGTGGGAAGGATACTACTGGTAAAGCAAATGAGATGACTCATCCAGTGTTGCCTATAATTGAGTCCAAGAAAACTAGTGAACCTGAAGAATCCATTCAGAAGCTCAAGAGAGTAGATGAGGTCCACATTACGGGAGGTAGTAGCTTCTTCAAGAAGAAAAAGCTCTCTCTCAGTTTGCTCAATCCACCTAAGCAGAGCGAGATTGATAATGAAAATAGGCCAGTGGATCAACAAGTGCCCTCCTACAGCAGTCCTGCCAAGATCCAGTCTCTTAATGGTAATAACATGCGAACTTCTCAGGTCTCCAACTGTAATCTACAAGAACATGACACTGCTTCCAAAGAAAAAGTTTTCACTACATATGAAAACTGCAAGCGGTCTACAGGCAGCAAAAGGCTTTCTCTGGGTTTTTCTATCATGTGCAGGAATCATGATCAGTGCAAGAATGAGAATATTATGCCAATTAGAAAATTATCCGAGAAACCACTTGAAATATCGAAAGAGAACGTGCCTTCAAATTTAGTGAGGCCAGAATTCGCCAAGCAAGCAGGGCTTAGTGAAGGCAGCGGTGTCACTGAAATAAACAAGAAAAGCCGCAAGGCTGAGCAGCTCCTGGCTAAGAAAGAAGTTGAATATTTGCATGATCACAAAAGAGATGATTGTAAACTGCTGTTGCAGCCTGAAGACCCGCCTTTGTCAGACCACAAATCGTGTTCTTTTCTACATCAGCGTGGATGCACTGATGGGTTTCAATCTAGTATAGACCGTGGTAGGGACGCTACACAGAATAAGCAGCAGCCAGATCCATTATCTGTTATCGTTTTGGACAGTGACGAAAGTGATCAAGAGGAGATAAGTAGATGTAGGACTAAACTCTCACTCTTGAGCAGGCGCCCATCTCGGGGGAACAACAAAGAACGTAAAGCTTTCGTAAGGGCAACAACTGAAACATCTTCATAAGAAATTTATTATTGCCATCAGCTTTGCAGGTACCAAAGTGTATGGTTTTAACTTTTAATGTTCTGAGTATTTTGATGTCTCTCTCATAACTTAGCTGTTATGGTGCATGTGAAACTCTCCATGTATCATAGTTAAGTGAACTATTTGCAAAGATCTAATGCACATCAATTCATAAGTAACACACCAAATCAATAGAAGTTCACAAAGGTTCTTTTTTTTTTCTTTGCGGTGGAGTTAGATTAACAACCCCTTTATGAATTCAGAAACAAACATTTATTGAATAGCATCACTTCAGGATATTTTCTTCTTGCTATTTGTGATAGTTGCTTCAAGCATCGACTGAACTCTAAACAACTATCACAAATAGCCGAGGAAAATATCTTATAGAAAATACTCTGTATTTAACATTATATGTTTTCCTGACACAGGTAATTGATGTGATGTTAAAAAAAACAAAAATATAAACTATATTAAGATGTGTGATTACATAATTCATTCACGTGCATTATACTATTAATCTTCCAATCGGTATTTAAGGAGGGTATGAGACCTTCCCACACTAAACAAAACATGAAAATAAATATTGTAAAGGATGTTTAATTGATGGATTGCAGTATGTAATGTGATCTTGTGAAACATGGAAATAAATATTATAAACCTCTATAGTTAACTAATGCATGCAAGAGAATATATTAACACAATATTTTAAAATCTATATCTATATTATCATAACATTAAAGATTTAAAAGAGTATAATTGACATATATCACCTTCTCCATAAATTTAGGTATTATATAGCAATAGCTCCTTCAATCGCGTTGAAGTGTCATTTTGTGAAAATTTTAGATTTTTTTATTTACGTTATCAATATCTTATGTGGCAATTACCCTAATCAGCTTTTCCCTGATTTAATTACCATATGATTAAAAGTAATTTAGCGTGAGCCCTAATTAGCTTTGTCTGATCCAATGCACTACGTTCTAAATCTATTGTACAATTTTTTGTCTATCAATACTTAACTTCAATGGGATTTGCTTGAGATTTTATAGTTATATATTATTTGTTATCTGGAGTCTATCATCATTACATATATACACCTACTTGATTTTATAGTTATATATTATTTTTTATTTGGAGTTTATCTTTACATATATACACAGAAGAAGATCTTCTCTGTGTTTTTATAAAAGGCGAAAATTTTAGAAGGGTAAACCACGGTTGTACCACCACCCAATGACGTCATTTCGAACAAGATCGTTAATCTCGGAAGATCTCCAATCTGAGTTGTCAGAAGCCAATCGAATATGAGCAATGCGATCTACAACTTGGTTGCCTTTTCTAAGCGTATGTGCAAAGGCAATAGAATCGAATGACTGGCATAGAATGAGCTAGTCGTAGAAGATCATCTCTACCCCCCTCCCCCCCATCCCCCCGGACATCTTTAGAGTTCCTTGAAAGTATTGATAATCATCATGCAGTCTCCCTCAACCTCTAATCGATTGATCCCTTTCTTCTAGGATTCCAATAGGCCATTGTACAAGCCAAGAGCTTCAACTTTTTCAAGTCGACGCTTTCCCACATCTACTTGATCCACACCCAACCACACGACCACGAGAATCACGAATAACAAATACAGCCGCTGCTTGTCCGGAGAGAAGCTTGGCTCCATCAAAATTGAGTTTGAGGAAACCATCATTGGGGTTTTCCCATCTAACAATTTTCCGTTTTATCCTTGTTTGGTTGCAAGGCTACAGATTTGGTCAAGAGCAGTGGATCTATTTTTTGGTTCATCCTCATCTTGTTCCTCTACATGTGCCTTTTTCCATCTCGTCCTATGTTGTTTGAATATTTTTTCCCATTCTTGAAACCTCATGAAAGTAAAGAAATCAAAGAGGATTTTATTCATCATTGACCATGTTATGCTTTGTAATCTTAAGTGTTGTATGAGTCATAGGATGACATGTCACACATATGTAAAAACTATAGGTTATATACTCTTGTATGATAGATAGACAATTGGTGGTATTAGGCTTAAGCTTGAGCTTATGTCATAGGCTTGTTGTTCAGGCCTAATACTCACTCCCGGCCCAGCTCCCTTGTCTGATGGACCCTTGCCAGCTCGCTTAAGTGGAACGCAGCGTTTCGTCTAGGGTTGCCGAATATAAGGAAACCCTAGATCCTGCTCCCTTTAGTTGCTGCTTGCTCGCTTCGGTAAGTCCGTCTCCAAGCGAACGAGCGAGCGAGCGAAGAGAGAGAGAGAGAGAGAGAGAGAGAGAGAGAGAGAGAGAGAGAGAGAGAGAGAGAGCTTGGAACCTAGAGAGCGACGAAGAGAATCCGTCATTGCTGAAGCTTCCTCCAAGCTTCCTGAGTCCGATCTTTGCTAGATCCTTGAAGACGATGCCTATTCCTGGTCTTACTCTTCGTCCTACCTTCATATCTTCTTCGATCCAAGATCTGAGAAGATCAGGGAGTTTTCTCTTGCGCCTCGCTCGTTGTTCTTCCGCTTATTGTATTTCTTGTTCATATCTAGAGTAGATCTATAGTTTGTCTGTGTTTGTGACATGCAACCATGACTTGTAACCTTGATCTGCTTAGTGGATTGTTCTGGGGTTGAGTCTCACCCTCTTGAGGCTCCGCAGAGTAGGTTCGCCGAACTGCGTCAACAAATCCTTGTGTTTTTGTTCGTTTAAGTTTTCGCATTATTCATTCGATTCGTATCTCGTTCATAGAATTAGGTATTCGTTCGAGTTTTACAAATTGGTATCAGAGCTAGGGTTTCTCTGATTGTGATACTAGAGCTTGAGTGTCCCTTTTCCCACCTTCCTGGGTCATTATTGGCTTCAAGGAGAGGATTTGGAAATAGAGCATTGGATGGACCTAGAAAGCGCTCACGTGTGGTGCCATTCCTTCTCTATTTGACGTATCACTGTTTTAAAACCCATATGTGTTTTTTTTTCCTGTGTTTATTAATCTTTGAGTTTCTTGAAGGTTACTGTGAAATTCTTGCTACTAACTTTGTTCTCTTTGATTTCTTGTTCAGGTACTTGAAATCATTAACAATGTCAGATGCTTCTGTGAAGATTAAGCCATTTGATGGCAAAATCGATTTTTCAATGTGGCAGATCAAGATGAAGTCCATCTTGATAAAAGAAAAGTGTTGGAAAGCTGTAAATCCAGCTACTGCTGCATCAGCAACCAAAAATGTCAAGAAAAAAGGTATTCTGATCGAGGAACACACTCCCATGAAGGATGACCTTGGTACTAACAAGGTTGATGTGCCCGTGGATCCAGAAAGGGCAGAACAAGCCTATGCTGAGATCATGCTTCACCTTACAGATGAAGTTGCACGTCAAGTGGTTAAAATAACTGACCCCAGAGTCCTATGGTTAACTCTGGAGGATCTCTATCTCTCTAAATATCTTCCTAGTCGTATTTCCTTGTTGTGTCGTCTATTTACCTTTAAAATGGATGTTTTTTTTTACTATGCATGATAACTTGGATAAATTTCTTAAGATGACTCAGGAATTGGAAAGGTGTGATGATAGTATTAAAGATTCTCACCAAGCTATTTTATTATTGAACTCTTTGCCTGTCCAGTTTGACCACTTAAAGGATGTCATTCAATTCTCTCGGGAACCTTTAACAAAGGAAAGGACAGTTGATACTTGATACTATCCAAGAGAAGAATGAAATGCTTAAAGTGTTCAAACCTAAATATGGATCTAAGCAAGATTCATCTGAGAAATCTGAGGTAATGTATGCCAATGGTGGCAACAGGCAAGGCAAAAAGTCCAAAAATAAAAAGCCCAAATCTGATGAGAATAAACCTAAAAATGAGGAAAAACCCAAGCCTGTTGAGTCTAACAGTAAAGTGCCTAAAGATTCTACTTGCAATTATTGTGGTTTACCTGGCCATTGGATAAAAGATTGTAGGAAGAAGGAAAAAGCTGATGAGAATAAGTCTAAATCTATGTCTGTTTCTTTGCTTGAAACTGAAAAGTATTCCTATCCTGCTGAATTATTTATGTGCACTTCTGTGTTGGATACTTCTGTTAATTACTAGCAAATCATGGATCTTAGACTCAGGTTGTACCATGCATGCCACCCCCTTGAAATTTGTGTTTGATCATATTGATGAATCTATGTCTGGTAGTGTTTATCTGGGTGATCATACTGTGTTAAAAATTGAGGGCAGTGGTGATGTATCTGTGAATTTGCCTAATAATAAGACTTTTGATAACTCCCTCCCTTGATGAAAATTGGAATAAATGTTTCAAAGGCTTTGACAGGATGTTTGTGTCAAAGGCCTTGAAGCATTAACGGTTGATGAAATACAAAACCTGTCTTATTAGTCTGAATATTATTTAATCTTATTATATACTTCCTTTATATTATATATATATGTTTGACTAACCTTTTCAGGAAGTATTTCGAGATTATATCTTTCCTTGAGTACATATTGAGGAGATCAAATTCAAAATAGATCATGGCTTCGGAGTATCCATAAATAGAAGATTCAAGATCAAGTCATGATTCGAAAGAGCCGTTGATGAAGATATGGTGTTGAAGACCCTCACGCTCCATACTCTTATATAAAGGAAAGGAAGAAGAAGACAGAGATAACAAGTGCTACACGAGCTTTCATTCATTCAAGCAAGATCTGTCTTCCAAAGTGTCTCTCTGCTAAGCGCTCAAGAGTTTGTTGTTTATTTCAAAGCCTTTGAGAGTCACTGTGAGCTTATAGGATATATTCATTTATAGTGTTACTCGAGAGTTTATAACTCGGGAAGTTGCACTAGGCTATTGATTTGTGAGAGTAAGAGGATTGTACTAGATAGCTGAGAGAGGTGGGGCTCTTCTAGATTGGTCTAGGACTCCAAGGGAACGTGAGTTGACTAGATTGCAATTGTATAGGAGAGAGGCTTCTCGGTGAGCTATTAGGATCCTAAGCTAAGCGAATCAATAAAGCCTTTTGAATCCTAGGGTTGTGGAAGAACCCTAGACGGGGACGTAGGCCAAGTTCGTGCTGAACCTCGTAAACAATTACTCGTGTTCTTTAATTATTGCTTTACCTTATTTCCGCACTTGATTCGATTGTCTAACTTTGTGATTCAGGTTTAATCTCAAAGGTTTTGGTACAAGCTCCAAAAGTCTTGAGATTTTCTGCGAAAAACGGGCATACTCTATTCAAACCCCCTTCTAGAGTATCTTTATATTAATTTGTTTTAATTATCGAACCTTCAATTGGTATCAGAGCTTTACTCACTGTTTTTTTTATCTAACAATCTTGTGAGTTTTCGATCATGTCTGGTGAAGCAAGCGGAGGATTTGCACAGGGAAGGTCCACAAGCAGACCGCCACTCTTTGTAGGAAACAACTTTGTCCACTGGAGATCTTTGATGAAGATGTTCATCATAGACCAAGATCTAGAGTTATGGAACATTATAGAGAATGGTCCGAAGATTCTAGAGAAAGAAGGACCAAATGATACCAAAGTTGCAAAGAAGGAGTCTGAATACAACCAAGCAGATCTTGAAACCATCTCCAAAAACTACAGGGCTATTAACTTACTTTATTGTGGTCTTAGCACTGATGAGTTTAATCGTATTTCATCTTGTAGGTCAGCTAAAGAGATTTGGGACAAGTTGGTCGTCACCTATGAAGGAACAAGCCAAGTGAAAGACACCAAGATCAGCATCTTCCTTCGAAAGTATGAGCTCTTCAAGATGAAGTCTGATGAGTCAATCAAGGCCATGTTCACACGATTCACAGAAATCACCAACAACCTCGACTCTCTCGGTAAGAGCTTTACCAACGTTGAGAAAGTGAGGAAGATACTGAGGTGCCTTCCAAAGGAGAAATGGGGTCCAAAAGTAACAGCTATAGAGGAAGCCCAGGACCTCACCACTCAACCCCTTGATGACCTTCTTGGGAAGCTGATCATGCATGAGATGATTCTCAATGAAGACGATGGAGAACTTCCAACAAGCACTAAGAACTTGGCACTCAAGTCTAAGAAGGATGAGCCGAAAGATGTGTCTGATTCTGAAGATGAGGATGATGATGAGGACGATCCCTTTGATCTCATTACAAGGGGTCTTTCTCGAATCCTCAAGATGAAGAAGCAATTAAACAACAAGGATGAATCAGAGTCTTCTAAAATTCGAGGTAAGTCTCAATTCAACAAATATGAGAAGAAGACTAAACCTTTGTCTTGTTTTGAATGTGGTGAAACAGATCATCTTGTAAAAGACTGCCCTCATAAGACGAAGAGCCAGTTCAAGAAAGGCGATAGATGGAAAAAGAAAGCCATGGTGGCAACTTAGAGCGACTCTGACTCAAATTCCGATGATGAAAAGGCCAACCTTTGTCTCATGGCCACAGGAGATGAATCTCATGATGAGCAACTCGAGGTAACCGTAAGAGAGCTCATGACAAGTCCAAAAGAGGTACTATCAGAATTCCTTTCTAATATGATTGTCAATGAAGAGAAACTTATTGCACATACTAACACTCTTATCAAGAAAACCGTGGACCAGGAAAGAACTATTGAGGAACTGTCTAGGCGGGTCAAAAGTCTTGAAACTTCTTATTCAGGTCTTGACATTAAAGTCAAGACTCTTGACTAAAAGAAATCTGAACTCAAGCAAGATCTCTCGTCTCTGAGAAGTGAACATCATGACTTAGAGAACGAGAAGATCTCCCTGAATAATAAGATTCAAGACCAACAGACAGCCCTCATAAGTTTTACCAAGTCCAAGGGCACTCTTGATAGGATGTTGGGTGTGCAACAAAGTTCTCTAAACAGAAGTGGTATTGGTTACAATCCGAGGTTTTAAAAGAAGCAACACATTACCACTTTTGTGAAGACAAAAGGAAGCATAACCTCTCCTATATGTCACCACTGTGCGAGAAAGGGACATGTAAGAGAGACCTGTCCCTATAGAAGAAAGGATCCTCATATTATTCGCAATACATTTCCTATTCATTTGAGAAAAGAACGGATAACGCAAGTTTGGGTCCCCAAAGGCACTATTTTACCAAATATGGTTTATCCCAATAAAGGATCTAAATTTGCTCACTGGTCTAGCAAAAAAGGTTGATGTTTGTTTTGCAGGAGATCACCAAGGTGAAGGAGCAAAAATGGATTATTGATAGTGGATGCTCGAAGCATATGAATGGGAAGAGTTCTCTCTTTCATGATCTAAAGAAGCAATCCACTGGAACAATCACTCTTGGTGACAAAGGAAAGTGTGACATCGTTGGTATTGGTAGTGTTGAGAGTGATCCTAACCATACTATTAAAAATGTTTATCTTGTTAATGGTTTGAAGTATAATTTTCTTAGTATTTCTCAACTATGTGATTATGGTAATGATGTTGGATTTAATAAGAAAAGATGTTTAGTGCGCAGAGAAGATACATGCACTAGTAGAAAAATGAGTTTTTAACTCGCTATATAATAGGCCGGATCTGAAAATTCCGGGTTCTAATAGGATTAAAATTGACAAATAAGTATTTTTTTTTTTCTGAAAACTGAAAATAGCATATAGCCCGCATATATTGTACGCCCGGGCTATTATAAGTAAAAAATTTCTCAACAGCTAACATCAAATACCCCAGAGCTATTATATCCGAGTTATTATGTAAAGCTAATTGCCCGGGCGTGCGCTCACCAATCTATCTCCGGGTTATTAGTGCATGTGCCCACCAAAGCCGGATCCAAATTAATGGCCCGGGCGTTCCCTCACCTATCTATATCCATGTTATTAGGGTTGAAATTGAATTACCGTGTAGCATCTATTTTGCCTAGACCTGGGCAAACGCGGGCGCGGGCCGGGTTTGGGACGAGCTTTAGCCTAAATTTCATCCCGGTGTTGCGGGCACGGGCCGGGCTAAGCCCGCTTAACGGGTTGAAAACATTGTCCGATCCCGTTCGCTATTGCGGGCACGGACGGCCCGCGGGTACCCGCCAGTACTGTGTGATGTACACGTTAAACGGGGAAAAAAATGAAAATACAGTACGCTTGAGGCCCTGTACTTCTCGTTAGTGTAATAGTGTTATAATACACTTAGCTACAAAATGGCGCAATTGCTTACGGATTTAGGCATTTTTTTTACAGTGTATGGATTTAGGCATTTAGCTTTAGGGAATTTAATTAGCTTATACCGTATACTATATAGGTATTTTATTATTTTTGTTTTTTTCTTCTTATGATTAATAATTTACATTATACGGAGTATATATTATATATATTTTTTAATATATATATAGATAGATAAAATAGCGGGTACCCGTTACGGGCCTAGCGGCCCGTAACGGTTAGATTGGTCTACCCAATCCCATACCCGCTGCGGGCGCGGGCAGGGCTTAGCGGCCCGCTTGGGCTTTTCCCTCTACCCAAACCTGTCAAACAAAGCGGGCGGGCGGGCGGGACGGGCCGGGCGGGCCGGCCCGCGTTTGCCCAGTCTAATTTTGCCCCAAATTGAATAAGCCATTCGTCTTCCCCGAATTCTCTCTCCCTTACCCACTTTGGTTGTTTGGGCGCTCCTCATGGTTGTTCAGATTCTCTCTCCAGATCTGTTTTCTTTCTCAACTGTGACTCTATCCGATGCGTGAAGAGGTCGCAGAGGACGGGGAAATTTCGGTACCTTTCGGAGAAGAAGAAGCTCAAAGAAATCAATAAACAGAATATTGGTGTTAACGACAAATTCCAGGGGGTTTGGAGGCTGTCTAAGCTGGGAGTCGAGGAGTACAAGGACCACGGGAAGGATTTTCTGGAGATTTTTTATCCTCTCCTCGAGCAAATTGCTGAAGTTCTCAAGTTCCCGGTTAGTTTGAACTCTAATCTCGACATCCTTTGCGTAACTTAAGGTTTTCGAAACAGGAAGGGGTATTCGTTGCTATCATGTCGAAACTTGAAGTGTTTTGCTGTTGAATTGGGGAAATCAGTTGCTTAAGTGTTGAGCAACTCTTGTCCTTGCAAAACTTGGTACAGATGTTTGTGTTAGAATACTCCATTATTGACGGCTGGCACACCTTGATGCTTTCTGGAACCCTAGCAGGCAATAATTGGGAGAGGCAGGTTGAGGTAATTTTATGCAGACAACTATCAATCTGAATTTCAGTTCATCTTTAATGATTTATTTTATTGCAGATCAATTTGAAATTCATTGCAGATCACTGTTGGTATCTGATTTTGATGAAATTAGGGCATTTACAAAGTTTGATTTAAAAAAAAATGATTTGTATTAAACATAAACGATTGTATACAATACATAACAATTACATATATTCTCGATCAAGTTGAGCATATATTAGCTAGCTAGGATTATTACTGATTCAATACAATGTGAATGGTGGACTTGATCCGGACCTTAAAGAGATCATGTTGATTGAACAATTCTTCGGTTTAGGTAGTTCCGATTTCAGTCAACTTTGTCCGAGAGCGAAAAACACATACATATAACAATGCGGTAATAGCAAAAGATAACTGAGTAGTTAAGAAGATATGTTAAACTAACTTAACTTTTGCAGATGAGCAAAGGACCAATTCCCAAAGTTAACATTGAATTATTACAATCAAGTGGCTTAACAAAGACTATTACACCGTGTGTCATTTTCTAGGAGATGACTTTGATGACCAATAAACGGACATACTAATGTAATTGCTAGAGGGACTCATGCCCATCGATCTCTAAATCTAAGATGCAAACATAAAATATGTTCAATTTTGTTGGATTAATTTGCCTTTTTTGCACTAGCTCTAAGATTTTGTTGGATTAATTTGCATCTATTGGGACAACTTTGACATATTATAGTTAGTCCTTTTTTATTTGATAAAATATGTTCAATTTTGTTTCACGTATATGATTTACTAATGCCAGTTCACATCTTGTGGAACAGATTGATATTTTAATAATTTTGAGCGGTTTGAAAAAGGACTTATGTGTGTGGCAGGGTGGTGCAGGTACTTGGAGTGATGGAAAACTCGTAACTAGAATAGGGAAGAACGACGGCAATGTCCAAACGGTGAGAGTAGTTCTCTTAATAGTACCCATGAAATATACATGCATGCTTTGTTTGATGATGTCTCCTTTTGCCTGGACAAATTGTTCATGTTATTTTATTTAGTGAGAAGAAGAAAAGAAAAAATTAAATCAATTGGTGCAATTACCTTTTTATAGGTTATGAAGACACTAGTTCATTTTGGTGCTCCAATGAATATATTGGATGATGGGAAACCTCACCTGGGAACTGATAGGTTGGTTCCTCGGCTGCGCAGTTTACAGCAGCATCTCAGTAATCCATAGGTTCTGCTTCTGATTTCTGCAGGTTTATGTCAAATTTGGAACAAGGGTTGATGATCTGATTGTGGAGGGGGCAACTATCAAAAGGGTTATTCTACTAGAGATGTATATCAGATGCTTCTCTCACATACCATGGATTTAGTCCCCAAGGATTTTACGGTAAGTCCCTGAAGAAATCTTTTAATCATCATTGGCGTTGCTCACCTTCAGTGCTATGAATGAATCGATTCACAACTGGCTAGCTTGTGGTTTTGATGAATAGTTATAGACTTAAGTGGAAAATCAAGGGAAAAGCTAAAGCCATGCTAATATAATATCCCTCCGGAAATGTTTAGATTATTTTTATTTCGAGTACTACTTACTCATTGCACTTAGCCATTGGATTGCAGGTAAACCAAATTGGAACAATGACTAAATCAATTCAAGCAGCATGCTTTGGATTCTAAAGCCGCTGGATGGGGTGTTATGGTTAGCCACCGCAGTGGTGAGACAGAGGACAACTTTATTGTTGATCTCGTTGTTGGCTTAGCTAGTGGACAGGTTAGTCCCTCCGGAAATGTTTAGTAATATAATATAATATCCCTCCGAAAATGTTTAGTCCCTCCGGAAATGTTTAGACTCGCACATCCATAGTCTTATTTTTTTTTTGCATTATTCTTTCCTTGTGATTTTCAATTTTCATAGTGCACTAGCTGTCATACGCACCACTGCACCAGCATCACACTTCTCAGCATGTTGCCAACCCTCACTTTAGATTCATTTGCCTGAGACTGTGGATCAGTACAATTGCATATTTATAGTCTCTTTGTTGTGAGCATGTCTATTTTTTAGCCTTAAGCCTCAAGTTTCTAATTAAAATGATTTGAGAGGGCATCTAGTTTCTAATTTTTTTATTTTAACTTGATAAGTTTATAATCCAAAGTATACAGCTAATTTATGATTTTTATTTTAACTTCATCAGTTTATAATCCTAAATACACCACAGCATTTAGTTTTGGGGTATAAGAACCATACCTAATACTGATTTTGAATATGAATTTATAAGTCTACAACTTGCTATTTTTTCAGATTTTAAAAATGAACATGTACAACTCTTATGAATTCATTATTAATACCTTTGTTGGTTCTTTCTTCAAGATTGAAAGCATGCGTAAGCTGGTCATTGAAGATGTGGATAGCAAGGATCGTTTGGACGCTCTTATGAATTCGGCCGTCTATCTAAAGGTCTTTCATACACATCTGAATTCCTGGCCTTTCGAAACTTCATTTGTTAAAAGATAAAATGTATGGAAGCAAGTCAGTCACGACCTTGAATGTGTAACTGCATTTTTTGAAATGTGGGGTTCTTTATATTACTATTGTAGTGGAATACTTTATCATAATTTTTAGTGTTCAAGGAAACTGGTGTAATTAGTAGAATACTTTATCACGAAATCATTGCATTTGGTTTATGCTTGTGGTTTTCAAAGTTTTTGGGTTGATAATGTGTGGAATTTAGGCTTTTGCATGGTTTGTAAAAACAGGTGGATTATTAAGAAAATAAAATGGTCATTTAAAAAAAACAAACACCAAATAGCCCGGATTAAAATTGGGTGGGTTATTAGTATTTTTTTTTGTAAATAATGATGGACCAAATAGCCCGGACCTAATAAATTACGGGTTATATGACCTGTTTCCATGGGTTTAATGATGGGTCAAATAGCCCGGATCCCAAAATCTCCGGGCTGTATAATCTATTTCCATGGGTCTTGGTTGGACCAAATAGCCCGGGCGTGTTTTTTTTTGGTCCGGGCTATATACCTAATTTCACGAAGACCAATTGCCCGGACCTCATTGTGCCTATATCCAGGCTATATCCCCAAAAACGCCCGGGCTAAAAACTGTTTTTTCTACTAGTGAGGTGAAATAGTTCTAATTGCCTATCGTTATAACAACATTTATGCCGTGAATGCTCAGCAAGTGGCACAAGGAAGCTTAACTTGTCTAAAGGCTTTGACGGACGATCCAAAGCTCTGGCATAGGAGACTCAGTCATGTAAGCCCACATACACTACAGAAGCTTGTGTCCAAAGGGCTTGTAAGAGGACTACCTGAGATGGACTTCAAAGGTATTGAGATGTGCAAAACATGCACACGAGGTAAACAAACACGTAGCTCTTTCAAACCCAAAAAGGTTGTAAGTACTTCTAGACCCCTTGAACTTTTACATATGGATTTATGTGGTCTTATGCGAGTCAAATCTCCCAATGGTAAAAAGTACATGCTTGTTGTCATATTTGATGAGTGCAATGACAGTTCTTTGAGTGAAAGTGTTGCAGATTTAGATCTTAACATCCATACAGAGAACGAGGATGGTGATGATACTGCTACCAAGAACACAGAGAAGAGGAACATGCAGGAACTGATTCTCAACACTGAAGAATTGGCCCAAGGTGTTAAAGATTCGTCCAAAGCCCTTGGTGTCCAATCCAATAGCGTTGAGACGTCAGAAACTGCAGTAACTGAACCTAACAGGACCACGGAGTCAGATGTACCACAAGTCAATCCTACTGGTGTGACGAATCAAGGAGCTGAGACTAGCAAAAGGAAATTCAAATACTCCTCATCACACTCATTAAAGGATATCATTTCTGACCCTACTTCTAGTGTTCAAACTCGTTCTAAACTTAAAGATTTTTGTGCTTTTCACGCGTTTATTTCTCTTATTGAACCAAAGAAGGTAGATGAGGCACTTCAAGAGCCAGATTGGATCATTGCTATGCAAAGTGAGCTTAACGAATTTGAAAGAAACAAAGTCTGGACCTTGAAGCCTAGGCCAAAGCATCAATCAGTCATTGGCACACGATGGGTATTTCGAAACAAGCTAGATGAGAATGGAATTTTCTGACATCATGTGCAGTGAATTTGAGATGAGCTTGATGGGTGAACTCAACTTCTTTTTGGGATTACAAGTTCATCAATCCAACCAAAGCAAGTACACTAAGGATCTCTTGAAGAAGTTCAAGATGGATCAATCCAAGGCAGCCAAGACTCCCATGAGCTCAACATTGTCTCTAGATCAAGACAGGGCTGGAACAAGTGTCAATCAAAAGGAGTATCGAAGAATGATTGGATCTTTATTATATCTCACGGCTAGTAGACCTGACATCATGTTTAGTGTTTGCATGTGTGCTAGGTTTCAAGCTGATCCAAAAGAATCTCACCTCGTGGTTGTGAAGAGGATCTTTCGATATCTCAATGGCACTAAGGAGCTTGGACTATGGTACCCAAAGCAAAAGGATTTCACTTTAATTGGATATTCTGATGCAGATTTTACAGGCTATAAGGTGGATAGGAAGAGCACATCAGGATGTTGCCAATTCTTAGGAGCATCTTTGATTAGTTGGCACTCAAAGAAGCAAAACTCAGTTGCTCTATCCACTGCAGAAGCCGAATACATTGCAGCTGGAGACTGTTGCTCCCAAATCCTTTGGATAGCTCAACAAATGCGAGATCTTGGCATCAACCTCAAAGGTATCCCAATTAAGTGTGACAATACAAGTGCCATATCCATCACTAAGAATCCTGTTCAGCATTCAAGGACCAAACATATTGATGTAAGGCATCATTTCATTAGAGATCATGTTGAAAAAGGTGATGTGTCCATATCCTTTATTTCTACTGATTATCAATGGGCTGACATTTTTACTAAGCCTTTGGCAGAGGACAGGTTCACCTTCATAAGACGAGAGATTGGGATGCTTAACAAGGATGCACTTTCGTAGGGGGAGCTTTCCCTTTACGAAAGATATATTCCACTTAGTGTCAAGACCCTTGAGAACTATGTCAAGGTGTGTGAACTAAATGGTGGATTACATATATCGGATAATATATTTTTGGTTAATATCTATTTAGATATTTAATCAATTATATTTGTTTTAATCGGATTTCAAAAATTGCCCTTTTAGTGATTTTCTTAACAGTTAAAGATATTTTATTTTTGGAACTACATATTTTGGTTATTCAGTCCAATTTTAATGGAAAATTTGAATTTTGAATTGGAAACCTTTCAAATTGGCAATGTGATGATTTCTTTCCTTGTAACTGTAAACCCGTCCCATCGCTCCCTCTACTTAAACTCAATCATGTATCCGATTACAACCCACACTCAGAACTAATCCAAACCCCTCACCTTCTCCTTCAACCTCTCAATCTGTTCTAAGAAAACCCTAGCCGATTTCCTCCATGGCACCCAAAACCAAGAAAGCTGTCACAACCAAAAGACTTGGCGCCACCCCCAAGGGACGTCAGGCCACTACTACCTCTCCCACACCTGAAACCGCTCCTCAAGCTATCGTCCCAACTGTCGTCCAGAGCACCATCGCTGAGAGCACGACCATTGTTCCCAAGGGCTCTCAAAAGCGCTCTGCTAAGAAGCCGATCAGTGCTAAACAGAAAGGAAAGGGAAAGATTTTGGCTGAGGAAGTGGACGAGGAAGAGGAGGAAGATGACCTAGACGCCCTCCTGGAAAGAGATGCTGCCAAGGAAGCCGAGGAGGAGGCCTTGAGGAAGAAAAAAGCCGATGAGGAGGCCGAGATTGCTAAGAATTTGGCCGAGGAAGAAGCTGAGCGGATTCGGAAGGAAGCCGAAGCCGAGGAGGTTCCATCCGAGGAGGAGCCTGAGGAAGAAGAAGAAGAGCAAGAGGGATCTGGAGATAACGAGGATGCTTAAGGAGATGAAGCGGGGTCCGGTGAGGACTCGGGGTCTGAGGAAGAGGAGGAAGAATCTCCCTCTCCTTCTCCTCCTCCTCCCCCGTCTCCGAAGAAGCGGAAAGCCCCTGCTGCTGTCAAGCCTCCATCCCCCAAGCGTACCAGGAAGGGCACTGTCAAGAGTCTTGTAGCGCCTGTCAAGAGAGCTGCTCCAACAGTTGCTCGCAGAAAGAATGCCGACCCCCGGCCTATATCCAGGTAAATCAATCCTTGCCCTCCTCTTGGTTTCAAGATGCTGAGACTGTTGGTAAGTGGGTAGACGAGTTTCGAACTCGTACGATTAGTTGTTCTGATTTTTTGGATTTTGAGTTCTTTGAAGCTTTGAAGTTACCATGCATTGAGCTTCTCAAAAAGCCAAAAACGACACCGATGGTTGGTCTTTGGAGTATGTTGTCAAAGGGGTTAAAATCTCTCTCAACTCCAATGATTTTGCAGATTTCCTTGGCTTACCTACCCCAGTTCCACCCTCTGAAATACACCCCTCAAAAGAGAATTGCATCATCCTTGCCCGAGCCAAGTACCTCCTACCTGAAGCATCCAACAGCTCCTCAAAGCAACTCCACTCATCCCTAACCCTTGAGGCAAAAATTATTTTCAACATCATTGTTCGATGCCTCTTACCCCGTCTTAACTCTGGCTCACTCCTTACTGACAATGCCATGGTCCTGCTCTACCGCATCTTAAATGACCTTGACCTTGATCTGGCCAATACTATCCTTGGAACCATGGCTCATGCCAGAAAAGCTAGAAAAGGCTCTCCCCTCCCCTTTGCTACCCTTTTGACCCCACTCTTCAAAGCTTCTGGAATTGATGTCAAAAATGAAGAACAACTGCGTCATACGGGTAAGTTCGACTCTAAAGGCCTTGAAAAGATTGGCATCACTCGGTCTCCCCAAGGGACCTCGAGTCTTGCCACTCCATCAAAAGTCTTTCCCACTGCTCCAGATTTCGATGAACGCATGGACAACCTAGAGTTGGGCTTGGAGGAAGTTCGCCTGGATATCAAGGAGCTGTAGAAGGAGATTATGACGGAGATGAGCGGGATTTCCAAGATGCTGGAAGGACTGTGGACGAGGCTCACTGATGATGCTCCGGATGACTAAGCCTAAACCCTACCCTATCCCACCCCTGAGAACTTGATACATTGCTGGTTTGTTGGAAACGTTTTCAAAACATTTGGTAACTTTTTTGGTGACTGTTTTACCTCCTCCCTTTGTTGAAAGACAAAAAGGGGGAGATGATCTGTGGTGCTTAGACTTTGAAAACCTCTGCTTAAAGGTCTTGGAAGACCTTGGTTTTTGATTTACGGTTTTCGGTTGGATGGTTTTTGCATGCTTTAAAAATTTGATCCAACATTTGTCTAACCCTTGCAGGTACTTAGTCCGATTTCTATTTTATTATCTATGCTTGATTAAGTTGCAGGGATGCACAGGTTTTGTCTTTCATCAAGGGGGAGATTGATAACTCCCTCCCTTGATGAAAATTTGAATAAATGTTTCAAAGGCTTTGACAGGATGTTTGTGTCAAAGGCCTTGGAGCATTAACAGTTGATGAAATACAAAACCTGTCTTATTAGTCCGAATATTATTTAATCTTATTATATACTTCCTTTATATTATATATATATGTTTGACTAACCTTTTCAGGAAGTATTTCGAGATTATATCTTTCCTTTAGTACATATTGAGGAGATCAAATTCAAAATAGATCATGGCTTCGGAGTATCCATAAATAGAAGATTCAAGATCAAGTCATGATTCGAAAGAGCCGTTGATGAAGATCTGGTGTTGAAGACCCTCACGCTCCATACTCTTATATAAAGGAAAGGAAGAAGAAGACAGAGATAACAAGTGCTACACGAGCTTTCATTCATTCAAGCAAGATCTGTCTTCCAAAGTGTCTCTCTGCTAAGCGCTCAAGAGTTTGTTGTTTATTTCAAAGCCTTTGAGAGTCACTGTGAGATTATAGGATATATTCATTTATAGTGTTACTCGAGAGTTTATAACTCGGGAAGTTGCACTAGGCTATTGATTTGTGAGAGTAAGAGGATTGTACTAGATAGCTGAGAGAGGTGGGGCTCTTCTAGATTGGTCTAGGACTCCAAGGGAACGTGAGTTGACTAGATTGCAATTGTATAGGAGAGAGGCTTCTCGGTGAGCTATTAGGATCCTAAGCTAAGCAAATCAATAAAGCCTTTTGAATCCTAGGGTTGTGGAAGAACCCTAGGCGGGGACGTAGGCCAAGTTCGTGCTGAACCTCGTAAACAATTACTCGTGTTCTTTAATTATTGCTTTACCTTATTTCCGTACTTGGTTCGATTATCTAACTTTGTGATTCAGGTTTAATCTCAAAGGTTTTGGTACAACCTCCAAAAGTCTTGAGACTTTCTGCGAAAAACGGGCATACTCTATTCAACCCCCCTTCTAGAGTATCTTTATATTACTTTGTTTTAATTATCGAACCTTCAACTTTGATTTTGAAAGATGTCAGATGGGTGCCTGATTTGAGAAGAAGTCTTATTTCTAAATCTGTTCTTGATGACTTGGATTATGATATTAATACCAAAGTTGGTGTGAAAACTGTTTCTTATCATGGTGAATTCTTACTTAAAGCCATAAAGAGAAAATGTTTATATCATGTCATCACTGCTACTTCTGAGTGTAATGTGCTTGCTAAATCTGTTGCTATAACCAATGATCAAACTGAGTTGTGGCATCATAGACTAGGTCATATTGGCAATACTGGTTTGTTGCATTTGCATGAACAAGGTGTCTTGTCTGCTAAGCCTGTTGTTTGATCCTTCTGTGAAAATTGTGTGTTTGGTAAAGCTTCTAAGCATGCTTTCTCTAGATCTGTTTACATTGCTTCTAAGACCTTGGAATATATCCATTCTGATCTCTGGGGCCCTGCACAAGTTGACACTTTTACTGGCAATAAGTATTTTATATCTTTTGTTGATCATTTCTCTAGAAAAGTCTGGATTGCATTGCTCAAAACAAAAGATGAAGCATTCTCTGCGTTTAAAATCTGGAAAGCTAAAGTTGAAAACCAAAATGGGAATAAAATTGTTTTCTTAAAGACTGATAATGGCCTTGAGTTTTGCAACAAATTTTTTGATGATTTTTGTAAGGAGTGTGGAATTAGGAGACACCTCACAGTGCCTGGCACCCCTCAGCAGAATGGCACTGCTGAGAGGATGAACATGACATTGCTTGAGAAGACCAGGTGCATGTTATTTACTGCAGGGATGAAATCCAGTTTATGGGGGGAAGCTGTTCATATGGCTACTTACCTCATAAACAGGTGTCCCTCCTCTGCAATAAACTTCACCACTCCACAAGAAAAGTGGACTGGAAGGCCACTCAACTTGACATATTTGAGACCCTTTGGGTGCACTCAAGTGTCACAAGGCAAGATGCACCCTGGAACCTTGAAAGTGTGTCATGTTGGGTTACCCTGAGGATGTAAAGGGTTGTAAGTTCCTGCTCATCCAACCTGGTGGCTATAAAGTGATCACTTCTAGAAGTGTCACATTTAATGAGAAAGATTTCCACTTCAAAAATCTCATGGCTTCTGTTGATCCTACCGGTACTAGTACAGCTAGCTCCAAGTTCTTTGTGCCTGATGTGTACTTCAAGAAGGGATCCAATGATGCACAGGAGCCTGATGAGGATGAGGGTTTGGATGCAGACGCTAAGCCAGCAACCCCCTCACATGTGATAACACCTCCAGCTGAGGATCAAGCACAAAACCAACCACATGATCCAGCAACTCAACAATTAAAGGGGGAAAGAAATGGAGAAATACATGGAGATGTTCATGACAGTCCAGAAAAGGGAGTTACTTCTAACACTTCCTCTGAGCCTTCTACTTCTTCTTCTTCCTCTACTGCTATGCCTGATGTGTCTGATTACCAACTTGTTAGGGATAGGTTCCTCGAACCATTATTCCTAACATGAGGTATTCTTCTGATATGCATATTGTTGAGTTTGCTTATGTGGCTTCTAAGATTTTTAAGTTTGATATTCCTGAAACCTATGAATCTGCTATGAGAACCACTAATTCTAAACATTGGTTCCTTGCTATGCTTGATGAGATTAAATCCATGCATGAGAATAAGACTTGGATTTTGGTTCCTAAACCTGCTCATGCTAAGCTGATTCAAAATAGATGGATTTTTAAGGTTAAAGATGGAATTTCTAAAAATGACCCTCCAAAGTATAAAGCCATGCTTGTAGCCAAAGGCTTTACTTAGAGGGAAGGGTTGGATTACACTGATATCTTTTCCCCTGTGGTTAAATATAAAACCTTAAGGCTTCTGCTTGCTATTGCCACTGTGTTTGATTGGGAATTAGAGCAAATAGATGTTAAAACTGCTTTCTTGCATGGATATTTAAATGAGACTATATATATGAATCAACCTAAGGGTTTTGTTGACAAAAGTAAACCTGATCATGTATGTTTTCTCAAGAAATCTTTATATGGGCTCAAACAATCTCCTAGGCGGTGGAACATCAAGTTTGATATATGCATGAAGAAGCTTGGTTTTCTGAGATCTCAATATGATTCATGTATGTACTTTAAAGGTCTTAAATCTGTATATCCCTTGTTCATATTGCTGTATGTGGATGATATTTTGCTTACTTGTCCATCTATGCATTTTATTTATGGTGTAAAAAGGGATCTGATGAATTTTTTTGAGATGAAAGACCTTGGCCATGCTCAAAAGATTCTTGGTATTACCCTAATAAAGGATAGGAAAAAGAAGCGACTCATATTGTCCCAAGTGAACTACATTGAGAAGGTTTTGAAGAGGTTTAATGTGGATAACATTAAAACCTCACCTATCCCATTAGGAGAGCATTTGGAGCTTACCAAAGCCCATTGCCCCAAAACTGAGAGTGAAAGGAGAGAGATGGCTTCTGTTCCATATGATGTTGTTGTGGGCTCAGTTATGTATGCAATGCTTTGTACAAGACCTGACTTGGCCTTTGCTATTAGTGTGCTGAGCAGGTTCATGTCAAATCCATGTTAAGCTCACTGGACAGCAATGAAGTACCTTCTAAGTTACATCTATGGTACCCGAAATCTGGGTTTGGTGTACTGCTTCTACAAGCCTGCATCTCAGGTGCTTGGGTATGTTGACTCTGATCATGCAAGCAACAAGGACAATAGAAAGTCAACCACTGCTTATTTTTTCACCTGAGCTGGGAACTGTGTTTCATGGAAGTCACAACAACAATCTGTTGTTTCATTTTCTAGCACAGAAGCTGAATATATAGCAGCTAATGAAGCTGCCAAGGAAGGTGTGTGGATGAAAGGTATTCTAGAAGAGATATTTCGAAAACCTTTCTTACCTGTAATTAATTCGGACTCTCAAAGTGCTTTATACCTGTGTAAAGACCCTATGTATCATGAAAGAACCAAACATATCGATGTAAGGTTCCATTATATCATGCACAGGGTAGAAGAACAGGTACTGCAGGTGAAGAAGATCAAAGGGGAAGAGAACCCTGTTGACTTTGGAAACAAAATAGTTCCTGCAAATAAGTTCTCTTATTGCAGGAATGCCTTGCACATTTTTTATGTCTACTAACTTGCAGGTACATGAGCCGACGACGGATAAGTGTTCACTCAATCCCACACTACTAGAATTATGTTATTTAACATCGGCTGATTAACATCAGTCAGAAAAACCTGCCATGTTAAACAACTTTTTAACATCGGTTTTTAAATTTGTGATGTAAATAAAAGTATAGACATCGTCTCATTTATTTGACAAATGTTAAATTTGCATTTTAAAAAAAAAAATTAGAAGGCGCGGATTGAAATATGAATAGCGTGAAATCCCGCCCATATCAAATACTCAGCTTACAAAGATAAAGAAAGGAAAATACTTGGAAAAAGTAAAACACATTTCCAGAACTCCCACCTCATTCCTCTTCCAAATCCCGACTTTCCTCTCAATCCAGACTCGCGGCCGCGGATTTTTGTTCACCATCGGAGTTGCCTTCGCCCTCGCCCTCGCCATCGGAGTCGCCCTCGCCTTCACTGCTAATTTCTCCTCTCCCTAACTGCCTGTGATTGAGTCTATTTAGATTGACCCTAACAGTCATAAACACGGGAGAAGTGCAGCGCCTCCTGACCCGTGAGGACGATTTGGCGAACGACGGATGACCGAGGTACGAGAGGCCTAAAGGCTGCTGCACCGGCACTTCTACTGGAACCAAGGTGCGAGGCGAGTGTACAAGCGACTGGTGGCGGGAGTCGCAGGCCTGGCGGCTGAATTCCGACTCATACAATGCTGCTTGTGCGGGAAGAGAAGAACGGTAAGTGCTCCTATTTCGGTCTGATTTGTTTCCATACTTGAATAAATTAGAGTTTTGATGTATGTTTATACACTTTATTGAATTGATTTTGTTGAAATGTTGAATTGATTTGGCGAATTGAAATGGATTTTTTAGATTAGGGTTTGAGATTTGAAAATCAAGAAAAGAGTATATATGGGTGTGAGTGGTATATATAGATGGAACTTTGCTTTCTTCCCCATTTCTAGGTATTTTGTTAACAATGGCTTCGCCCCTTTTGGGATTTTAGTTTTGCTGCCTGTGAATGAACTAATCCATTCAGTTAGTGAATTTAATATTGAGCTTTTCTAGCATCCAAAGCATCAAAATTTTACAGGGGTTTCATTTGCAGCTTCTTATTCGATCCATTATCAATCTCAAGTATCCAAGTTAAAGAAGAAACACGTTTACTATTGCCGAATGATATGAATCTGTTCGCCACTGCAAGTATGAAAACAAAATCCTGCTTTCTTCATTCATTCACATACTGCATGGATTCCATGGATTTTTAACTTGGACGTACAGATGGCATTTCATACCAGCCAACCATCAAATTGATTATTAAGTGTGAAGTGAACTTGCCACTCAGTTGCTTTATTCATTTTAAACAAACTATATGTGGTTGTGAGATGCAAATCGTATCCGACATATACGTTTTGTTTGGATGCACAGATATGCTGATGCATTGGAGCTGGAAATGATGTCTATGAATTTGTGAGTCTCTGCCTAGTTTGGTTATACATACATTCATGCTATATATGTTCAATCATCGATATGCTGATGCAGATTGTGATTATGATTGTTTTAACATGGTTTTTGTTGATTTTACAGTGAGGACCAGAGGCTTTACAAGCAGTCCATTATTCCAAGAGGTAATTCTTCCTTGGTAACCTCTTTTCATTGCTGAGCCAGTTGAGGTAATTTGCAGATTTGATTATATGAAATTTCATGGGCTTGATTGATGCATATTGTTGCCTTAGGTGCATATTACTCTAGTTCTTTTCTTTTTTTCATATATAGTGTGCTTTGATGATTTTAATCAGATTGATGGTGGATAAGGCAAATGCAAATAAGTGCAAAAAATATCAAAGGTGTTTTAGTTTATAACAGGGAGAAATGTTTTATGGTGTTTTGTGGCTCGACCACCTTTACAAGCAGACCATTATTCCAAGAGGTAATTCTTCCTTGATAACCTCTTTTCATTGCTGAGCCAGTTGAGGTAGTTTGCAGATTTGATTATATGAAATTTCATGGGCTTGATTGATGCATATTGTTGCCTTAGGTGCATATTACTCTAGTTCTTTTCTTTTTTTCATATATAGTGTGCTTTGATGATTTTAATCAGATTGATGGTGGATAAGGCAAATGCAAATAAGTGCAAAAAATATCAAAGGTGTTTTAGTTTATAACAGGGAGAAATGTTTTATGGTGTTTTGTGGCTCGACCACCTGCTGTGGACCTTCAAGATGGCAATGCTACATCTCAAGCAGTAAAAAGGAGATTGTCTCGAGAAATAAAACAGAAGCTTGCTAAAGTTGCTAAAGTAGCAGTATGTGAAGCAGTTATTATCACTAAACTTTCTTCCCTTTTATTGGTTTTTTGAAGGTTGAGATGGTTGTAAGGTCTCAGGTTGCTAGGTATGGATATGGAGACAGGGAAGTCACCTTTTTTTTTAATGCATTCAGCAGCTAAGCCATGGCCAGATAACAAAGGAGCTGGTAAGTCATATAATGCACATCAAAGGTTCGCTGTTTCTTCTTTGCTGTCAATAGCGAAGGTCTTGAATCTTGATAGCTAAATAGTATACATAGAAATGAGAGCTCACATAACTACCAGAATGTCAAGCATTAAAAAATTTCATTTTTAGATAGTTTATTTATTTATAAGTCGGCTGCTTCATTTGATCAGTTAGTCTATCATGAATTGTCATAATTTTGCAGTGGCAGTGTAAATGCAGCTATCAGCAACCAACATGCTGTAGGTTTCCAGAAGTTTAATTTATACTTGTGTTTTCTTGCTCTATTCATATCTACATAGCAACGGGTTGGTACTTGTTATATATGGTTTAATTATTGAGAAATTTTATGTATCACATGTAGTAAAAGCAGGGATGCTATTGAAGCTTCCCTTTGAACGAAATAAGAACGCTACTTTGTGAGTTACACTATCTCTTCTCGAATAGAATCTTTCACATGTACATATTTATTCTATACTTAACAATTTTTATCAATTAGCTAAGTTGAATGTTGCAGATCACCAACAAGGGGGGGACATCGATCAAGGAGTCCCAGGAGGAGATACTGAAGCAGGCAATGTTTCTGATTGATCCCTCGAGGTTATTGGAAACATGATATTATGCTGTCATTGGTAATTTCGATTGGGCTTTCGACAATGGGGCTGTTTCTTCTTATTCACCTAGCTGTGTGAATTTGTGGTAGATGTTTGATTTTGATACATTAATATGTGTTTCCTGCATGACTCACAGTTTGTGTCTGTGATAATCTGACTGCATTATTAGGCAATTTTCTTTTACTTGATTTCAGCACTGACGTACGTCTTCCCTTCATAGTTTTATTATACTTTACTATGTCTTATGGGTCGTTGCTTCAGTGCACAATCTAGTTATAACTCTAGCTACGTACAATATACATTTTGTGCATCAAATGGTAGTGTCCAACACTTTAGCTTATCTCTATTTGAGTTACATGAAGCAGGTTCTTCCCATTTATACTCATCTTATATGACATTTCTCCTTGAGGTTTGTTTTACTTGTTTGGGATGCACTCTTATAATTTCATTTTCTTATTTACTACTATAAAGGTTTAATAAATATCTTTCTTAAGTTTCACATGCTCTTTTTGCTGTTATATAAGAACATTCTATCTAATTTAAAGCCTATTAGCTCAAATGGTAGAGCGTTGTGTTCAAACACAAAGATGTGGGATCGAATCCCGCATAGGCTACGATAACAATAAAAAAAACAACTACAAATATGTCATTTAACATCGGCTATTAGCCGATGTCTTTCAAAAAAAAAAATCGATGTCTATGTTGGTGATGTAAAAACTCAAAACTTTTTAACATCGGATAATAGCCGGTGTCTTTGTATGTTATAACATCGGTTATATTTTATAATTGATGTTATATGATAACAAAGACATCGGATTTAAAAATATAAACGATGTTATAACATACAAAGACATCGGGTTCTGGCCGATGTGAAAAACTTTTGACTTACATCACCCACATAGACATCGATTTTTTTTTGAAAGACATCGGCTATTAACCGATGTTAAATAACAAATTTCTAGTAGTGCCAATAAGATCTACTACTGGTAGTTCAAGGTCGACACTCAGATTAGGAGGGCATATTTGTTATGCTTTGTAATCTTAAGTGTTGTATGAGTCATAGGATGACATGTCACATATATGTAAAAACTATAGGTTATATACTCTTGTATGATAGATAGGGAATTGGTGGTATTGGGCTTAAGCTTGAGCTTATGTCATAGGCTTGTTGTTCAGGCCCAATACTCACTCCCGGCCCAACTCCCTTGTCTGATGGACCCTTTCCAGTTCGCTTAAGTGGAATGCAGCGTTTCGTCTAGGGTTGCCGAATATAAGGAAACCCTAGATCTTGCTCCCTTTAGTTGCTGCTTGCTCGCTTCGGTAAGTCCGTCTCCAAGCAAGAGAGAGAGCTTGGAACCTAGAGAGCGACGAAGAGAATCGGCCATTGCCAAGCTTCCTGAGTCCGATCTTTGCTAGATCCTTAAAGACGACGCTTGTTCCTGGTCTTACTCGTCGTCCTGCCTTCATATCTTCTTCGATCCAAGATCTGAGAAGATCAGGGAGTTTTCTCTTGCGCCTCGCTCGTTGTTCTTCCGCTTATTGTCTTTCTTGTTCATATCTAGAGTAGATCTATAGTTTGTCTATGTTTTTGACATGCAACCATGACTTGTAACCTTGATCTGCTTAGTGGATTGTTCTGGGGTTGAGTTTTACCCTCCCGATGCTCCGCAGAGTAGGTTCGCCGAACTGCGTCAACAAATCCTTATGCTCTTATTCGTTTAAGTTTCCGCATTATTCATTCGATTCATATCTCGTTCATAGAATTAGGTATTCGCTTGAGTTTTACAAACCAAATACCCCAAAGGGAGAACGCTAGAATCGTTTTTTGTTCTGGTGTTAGTTTTGTGAATATTTCCATAATGATGTCTTTGTATTGTTTATCTGTTTTATCAATATTTGTTATAGTTCTTTCGATTTATTGGTCTATTTTACTAATCAATCTGATGGTGTTTTGGCATTATGTGAATATATGTTTCGTATCCTTCTCTTTGTGGTTACAAAGAGCACACTGCAAAGGTACATTTATACATTTTTTTCTAAGTCTTATTTTTGTTGGTGTTCCATTTAGACAATTTTCCATATGAAGTATTTAAGTTTTGACACACAATCTATCTTCCATATCAATTCCAATGATTCTGTTGTTATTTGTCTGGTTTTTGTGATGTGTTCTAGTGCACTTGATGTTGAGAACCAACCATTTTTACTTGGTTCCCAATAAAGCATGTACTCAAAACTATTTATTGGGATGTGGATGTTAGTAATTTCCTCCACTATGTCTGACTGTATAGATTCTTGTATTTTTTTAAGTTCCATGTTTTTATCTAGTTTTATGTAGCAATCGATTGTTTATTGGTCGTTTATACGGTTTTGTAGTCGAAATTCTTGGAGGTTTCTTTTTTCATTCAATCATCTTTCTTTCCAAAACTTCATTGTCTTCCCATTCCCAATTTGCCAAATTAATCCATCACAAAGTTCTTCTTTTATTTCCATTAACTTTGCCCATTGCCATGATGTATTATTTTTCTTTTTCTAATCCCATGCCATTCTTCTTTAGATATTTTATTTTGATTATTTTCACTCATTTGTTGTGTGGCTCTGCCAATAATCTTCTGTGTAGATCTTTATAGGTATATATACACCTATTTTGCCTAAAATCGAACACACACACACATATGAATTGTGGTTTAATTAGATCTTCTGTATGATTTTATTCCATCATTACATAGGATATGTGTTGATTATGTATGTATGATTACAAACAATTTTAGTAGAGCCCGAATATCTTTAGGTTAAAATTATTAAGGAAAAATACATAAAGAAATTAAATTTTTGGGATTACTAAAGAAATAATCAAGACAATGAACAAATTAAGCTCATAGATATCAAAATGAATTCTGCACAGGACTACTAGATAATGTAAAGATGAATGAGTGGGATGATATAAATTAGTGTAAACACAACATATCCCACGCTCCTATAAATAAGGACGGAAAAGTGAAAGAATATATAACCCATGACAAACGGTGGAATTATGAGAAGATGATTAATCCCAATTAGTGAAATAAATGATAGAATGTATTGGAAACCTAGTCAAACCATATGATTTTCAACAACCTCAGCAATGCAAAGAATTACAAGAAATCACGGACAACAACAAATTGACATTGCATGAATTTGGAAAATAGACAGCTTCCCCAAAGTCTAAAACTTTATGTAGAAACTTGCGATCAACAGAACTCTAACAAAAAAGAGATTAGCAGACAAAAGAGTTGCATGCAATTCTACTCTCATGTGTTTTATGCAATTATGTAGAAGAGGACTCAATCCACTTATTCACAAAATGTCAACATTAAGTTAATATGATCAAGAATATAGATAGGAAAATTGATTGAAAACTACAAACAATAAACACTACGAACAAGACCATGAAATAAATTATAAACAAAATATTCTCAAGCCTTATCAAGGCGCAACAAAGCACATTGTCAATCATTTGGTAGGGAATGTGGACAATTAAAAACAAAATAGTATTCAATGAACAAAATCATATGACTGCACAAAAACATGAATATTACTTGAGACAATAACTACAAAACTAGAAGGACAAAAAGAAAATATTTTAGGAAGAATTGGAACCCAAGAATAGAAGGACAAAACCAATAGCTCGGAGGAAAAACTATGATGGAAAAAAGTGACAACTTTGTTGTCTGAAGCACTTGTTTTACATGGTGGTAGACAAGAACATGAAGCTTACATAGATCTCGATGTCGAAGGAGACAACCTCATAATTGTCAATGATGACAATGAAGTTTGGAGGTGAGAAATTGAGATAATCATCTCGGATATTCAAGCTCTATTGTGATCGTTTCAGTCGTCTTGTTGCACTCACATCTTCCCAGAGGTGACCTTCGTTCCTGATAAAGTGGTCAAGCTACTATAATCTTGTCTCATCCAAGTTTGTGAGCCTCATCCGGAAGGATTTGTTGGGTGATAGATCAACAAGGACTGATACTATCTATTCTTGCCTTGTTAAAAAAAATAAAATTAAAATACACTAGGAAAAGTAAAGGTGGGTGAAAAGAAGATACTAGTGTATTAGAACAATGACATACTAAACTCGGTGTGTAACTTGTCTTTTCACCGCTTGTAGAAGCAACACATGAGATTCTTAAGGAACTAATTAGAAATCTCGAATTTGAATTCGATCATAAATGAAACGTTAGGTTTTGAGCACATCCATAACTTCTAGTACGTCGGCTGAGCACACATGACGATAAAGTGTGGCAACCGGGGTAATAAAACACCATACCTAAGTAGCAAGACAGTATATACTTCTTTGCAAAATCTCAAACTTAGGGTGTATTTTAGTGGAGATTAGGGGATGAGAATTATTTTTGGGATAGAGGGGTGGAGGAGATAGAGATTATTTTTTCGAAAATAATCTCGCATGTGTTTGGGTGATAGAGAATTATTTTTTTATGGTATTTGAGAAAAATACCAATTTACCTTCACTTACACAGACAAAAGAGGCAATATGCACAATGCCCACCATCTTACTAAAAATAGTGGAGTAGCCGCAACGTGAAAACCACTCCCAGCAAAACGGTAAGGACGACATCAGACCACTAACCCTACCAGGGAATCCTTCGACGAGCCCTATGAGCTGACGTCAGCCCTTTGGAGTGGTTGTAAATAACGAATAGACAAATAGACCTTTATGAATGACACCCAAATTAAGAGAATGAATTCCCCCAAATTCCCCCAACCGCCCTTAAAATCCCTAACCGATCAAACCAAACCAAATCAAGAAATTGACAGATAAATTGAAATCACAGACCTTACTGAGGTTGGTTAAGCATTTATTGCAACTAGTGAGCACGACATTGCCACCGCTGTCGTAGAAATTGCTCACCAACGCATCCTCAAGCTTGTCGATGTAGGTCTTGGAGTCGTTGAGGAGAAGTTGTATGTCGTAGGAGGAGGTGAATTCGAGCCTGGAGAAGACATCAGTGGAGATTTGAAGGAGATGCGAAATCTGTGAAGAAGATGCAAAGTGAGCATTGTAGGTCCAAGGACAATTTCAACAGGAAAATTTTCATCTAACTCTCTCATCCCCTCCATCTCCCCTCAAAGGGAAGGAGAAAAAATCTTTTTCCCCACCCATCTCTCCTATTAATAATAACACATATGAGATACAAGTATACAACACACCTCTTTTTTTTCCCCTCTTTTTTCTATTTTTCCTTTTTTTTTTTTTCCTGACATAACATCATCAACAACAACTAATAGTTTTAACAACTTACTCTCATTGAGGTTGTAGGTGAATTTTATTCTCCCTGTGCTTGTAGAAATCCTAAAATGTCATCATTCAACTAAACTCATAAGAACAATACAAAATCACATAGTAAGCACATCACAACGTTCACTATCCACAAAAACATCTAATTAGTTGAGCAACCTCATACTTAGCTTTTGCTCACTCCACGTATACCAACCAATATTTCTAATTCTGGAAAGGTAGAATGCCCATACATAGGCTAGGAAATATTTTGTGAAGGTTCAAACTGTAGACAATATAAGGCATACAAAAATGGTCTTCAAATAGAGGAAAATGTAGGGTAGGTTAAAAAGGGATAAAAAAAGGCTTTGGAAAAACACTGTTTGGATTCAAATCAAGGAACAGCAAATCAAGCAAGAGAGAAATCGAAAATCTCAATTGGAAGGGAGAACCGAAAATGAACAGATTTCAATTGTTTGTTATAACCTTTTCCCGCTCTCCACACAGAGAATATAACCGAGTTTGTTATAAGAAACATTTGCTTCAATCACATTAAGGCTAGGCATCCATACACTAAGTTTTATACTACCTCAAATAAAATTCTTAACCAAGTTGTAGTTTAAATAGCACAAGTGAACGACACACATCAAAGAAAATTATGGACTTTAATAATTTTGTCCAAATTAGGCTAAGAAATTCTCAATAGGTAGTTGTATTTTAAAACTTTCTTCATGTAAATTGACTAATGGTTCATTTACTTGTAATAATCTCGTCAATTGATCATCCATATTATAAACATTTAAGCACAATTTAAATAATTTTATCAGATGTTATTACATTAATCCATCGAAAGTACTCATCAATTAATACATCCTAAGACTCGATAAAAATTTCAAAATAACTCAATTAAAACATAAAAGAACATGACTCAATACAACTAACAAATCCTAAGACATAGACATTAGAAATTAAATAAACTGAATCAAGAGTGACTACGCACACGTCATACTAAACTGCACATTAGCTTCAATGTAACAAAGAAAAGAGAAAATAGAAACAGAGAAAATAAATATAAAGAAACTAGAAAATCACAAATTAAAACGACTTAAAATTCATGAGAGTTGCTACTAAAAGGTAGAGGGGGGACGGTGGCACTCATGGAGCCCCAAACCCAACTCAATAAAACCCAAATAGATCAAACAAAAACTCAAAAACATCCAACTCGAAACAATTAAATTATTAAAATCTAAAGCGATAACCAAATCAAAATATATAAAAACAAGAAAAAGACACAAATTCAAAATAGTTGAAATTAAAACCCTATCACTATCACCCCAAATCAAAATATTCGAAATTTGAAGTAATTATAACCCAAATATCTAAAGTATCCAAATTTACCCGATTTAAATTGTTAATAATATCTCAATTAACCGAAATATGAAACAATTCAAACTTTTATGAAGTTTTCTAATGAACGTCAATGAACACAAAATAACCCCCCAAAAAAGATTGATTTAAAAAAAAACACTTTTCCTAGGTTTAATATAGTTCTTAAATATATACTCCATCCGTTAAAAAATATAAGTCTTTTTAGGCTTAAAATTTTGTTTGGAAATATAAGTCCTTTTAGGTTTTCTAGGGACAATGATACACTTACCCTCTGGTAAGCTTACCCGGGGGTAAAATTGTAACATCCTTTTGGTCAAAAGTAAGTCAAACTTAAAAAAAAAAAATGAAAATGAAGAGAGTAGGGTAATAATTACCGGCGGCTTTTAGGGGAGTAATTAGTAGACAACCTTGATTATAGCATCAACAATTAATGTCTCTTACCTCACTCATCTCCCATGTAAACTTTGGATTTAATTAAGTAAAATAGGTAAAGTTTTAAAATAATTTTCATTGTTATTCTAAGTAAAATAATTATAAGAATTTATTTAAAGTGATAAAGCCCCTTATTATTCTAATTATTTAATGTATGCGTTTTAAATTAAATTAAATAAATAAATTACAATATATAAGGGGATATATGCTTACATGTAATACAGAGTATAATTTGTGGTTTAAGTTGGTTCACTGAACCGAGCCCAGGGGAAACGAAAAAAAGTGAACCGAACCGGTTCAACCTCGTCATCTTCAACCTCCCGTTTGTAAAAATGGGTGAAATTCAGCCCCTCCAATCTCGCTCGAAACTCAACCAAATCCATTCTAAAAGCTTCCCTGTGTGTTGTTGTGTAGATTTACATAATCAATTTTGAGATTTCGGATAAAAACGAGCTTAAATGATGTTATCCTTAATTCGAAGATTTCACAAAATTTGGACAAAGGATCTAGGTGGAAGGGTGAAATAAAAAACAGACATGTTCACATAAACCAGGGCCATAGAGAGGTTGGCAGCAATTCAAAACCGACACCGGTCAAAGGAAGACCAGGGCGGCGGAGTTTTTGGCGACGAAGAGGGCAGAGTCGTGGAGGAAGACCAGGTCGACGGTGATGGTGGCGGCAGCGGGCGGAGAAGACGAGGTCGACGGAAATGGTGACGGAAGCGGGCGAAGAAAGGCCAGGGTAACGGAGATGGTGGCGGAATAGATTAAGAGCTCGTATTTTCGTTGAGGCTCAGTCGCAAAATGGGGTTTTCGTATTTTGTATACGTTTCATCAAAGTTGTTGAACAAGATTGTTCTAGAAGGTATTTAGAACGTGAGCTCGGATTTTTGTCAAAAATGGTGGAAAAAAATCTTCGAAACAATCGACACCCCTTATATATGACGAGCGATGAAAAACCCGATAAGCCTAAATTGATTACACCATTCTTTTCCTCTTTTTTTTTTAATCAATTTGTACATTTAATTTTAAGAAATGGTGTCTAATCCCCGAACGACACCGATTATGATTTGGAGAAATTTTGAACATGATTGAAATAGGGGATGAATTCATCAATTAAACACAAAATTGATCACATTTTTCACATGGCAAGATTGATTAGATATTACCAATTACCTCTTGCCCTAGTGGTAAGAGTGAGGTGCTTCCTTGTGCCTCACTACCATGAGGTCAAGGGTTCAAATCCCACTAGGAGCAATTTGTGCTTGAGTGGGTACTCATGCCTTGGTTTGCCTTGGCATGGGTTAGCCTGTCTTGCGGCTTGCCGCTTGGCTTACCCGACTCGAGTGCTTTGCAGGCTAGTGCTCGGCCCGTGGAGGACTAGTCGATAACCTCGGAACCTCCACGTCATCAAAAAAAAAAAAAAGATTGATTAGATATTACTCCGTAATTAAGTTGTTTGGAAACCGAAAGGACAAAGAATACAATTTCACCATTAAGACCTTAAACCTTTAACTTATGCCTGGGCGAAAGGAAAAAGAAAGGTTTCGAAAGTTCTAATTAAAAGCGTATAATAAATACTTTTTTGAAGAACCTACAGTAATGTTATCTGGCTTAGTGGTTTTGTACTAGGAGGAAGATGGAGGGGATGTGGGTTCAATTCCCCTTGGAGACGTGTCTACTCTTTTTTATTTTCCAATTTTCCCTTGTTTTTATGAACTAGTTCCCATTTATTTAAAAAGTCTTTTGTTCATTTCATCAAAAAAAAGTCTTTTGTTCAACAAGTTCTCATTATAAGTTTTATAAATATGAAAATAAGATTCAAGAAATTCAATTTTATTTAATCAACTTAAAATATTACTCTCAAAACACACACTTATAGTAATTACTAAGTATTGAATAAACCCTAAACCCTATATGATTTTGCTAAACCCTAAACCCCAAACCCTAAACCCTAAACCCTAAACCCTAAACCTTATATTGGATAAAACCTTATATTAACTAATAAGAAGTATATTGTTATAAGAATACTATAAGTGTGTATTTTAAGTAAAAATAATATAAGTAACTAATAATTGTTGGATAAAACCTTATATTAACTAATAGATTGTTATAAGAATACTATAAGTGTGTTTAAGGAAAAACAATATAAGTAACTAATAATTATTGGATAAAACCTTATACTAACTAATGGGTATTATATTGCTATAAAAATACTATAAGTATGCCTTTTATGTAAAAATAATATAAGTAACTAATAATAGTTGAATAAAACCTTATGGTATAATATTTTTGAGACCTTATTTTCAGAGTCATAAAATAGTTATTTTATTCCAAATGAAGATAGAATATAATTGGTACATGGTATAAGTTTTATAAGAGAAAACATTATAATTATTTAAAATGACTAATTAATAATTATATAATGTAATATTCATTTTTTTATTAAATAAGGAAATTATTTATTTAAATTATATTTTTAAAAAATATTTAAGTTGATGTGGACCCATAATTATATTTTAAAAGACATTTTCAGATTTTATATCATATATATTTTTAGAATAAGTAAGAGGAGTAATAAGATACCATCCTAATCGTCCATTTCAATTCTTATCCGACGGCCTATACACTTGATCCATGTGCTATTTTATCACCCAATAAATGTATCTCGTGAATCGTTATACACTTGATTACTAAGCTATTAAATTTAATACATGAATTAAATATTTTTAAAAAAAGACAATAACATAATCTGGCATAGTGGATTGGTATTGGGAGGAAGGTGGTGGAGACCTGGGTTCGACCCCCCATGGGGACACTTCGTCTTTTTTTTTATTTTTCATTTCCCCCTTGTTCCACATAATTATCTAAAACTTTTTTTTCTCTCTCAAATGAACACCCTAGTCTTTGTACACCCAATCAAACTTTTTAATTTTTTTTCAAATGAGCACCCTAGGTTCAACCCCAAAAGACACAATTAATATATTTTAGTACTAACATGAAATTTTTTCACAAGTTGAAATTTTATGTTGTTTGATGTTTGATCAATTAGGTTCTTGTGGTAATTTTGATTCCTGGTCAATTGTATTCTATTTTTCTTGTGTTAAGGTTCTTTTTTTTTTTGAGAAAAAAATAATAATTCATAGTTATATAGGTAAGAATATAAGATATATGATAGGATAGCAAAAAAACTACATATGTTATCACAAGTTTATATAATAAAAAATTGGTTATCAAAAAAATAATTTTACCTCTTTTTTTTTTATCAATTTGAGTTTATATAATAAAAAAATACATATATAATATCAAAGTTATTAATTTGAGTTTATAAGTACCAATTGTACTTGTAAACTTATAAAGATATAACTTATAAATATCTCTAATTCACATCTAAACTTATAAAGATATAACTTATAAATATCTCCTAAGCTCAATATTTTGAATTTTTTTCCCGTAAAAAATTTCACCCAAATTTTGAATTTTGAATTTTACCCTACTAAGCTCAATATTTTTTTTACCAAATATCACCAATTCACATCTAAACTTATAAAGATATAACTTATAAATATCTCCAATTGACTAAATATCTCCAAGATCTCCAAGATCAACCGTTCTATACATTGTATGTAAAGACCGAGAAATTTTAGAATATTAAAATAGTGATTTATAATCATTTCGATTTCTAAGATTTGGGAGGTTTGGAATTTCCGTCCTTGAGCTATTGGTTTTATTCTAAATATTTCAAAACGAGTTCCGGCATTATTTAATTGCAAATTTAAAATATGTTATACTCTACTTTTATATGCCGAAAATTTAAAAATAATGTTCAGATTCCATCTATTAAATTCCGATTTAGAAAATTGAGGAGTATTTTAAACGTGTGGGATAAAGTCGGGTAGCGGAAATTCAAATTGATATTTTGTGGGGTTCTAATTCTAATTCTTTCTTTTCTTTTCCTTCCTTCTCTCGTGCCAGCCTGTGGCTCTTGTCCTCTTTCCCACTCCTCTGATTCTCTCCCCCTTTCTTTGTCTTTGCTTGTCTGTAGAACCAACTAGTCACCTCTACTTGTATTCATCCTCAATTAAGCCCAACCTCCACAACTCCACTCCTCACCTCCCCCCATGCCATCTTACCACTTTCGGGGGTGGATTCAAACATAAGCCCTACCTCCCCTGCCTTTGCTCAGCCGATAGGAATAGGAGCCTTGTTTGATTCCCCTGCAGGACATAGGGGCAGCAGTAAACAACTACACACAAGAACCATGCCCACCTCTCTTCGCTGCGCCTCCGCCTCCGGCAGGCCACGCCACCATCGTTTTGCCTCCATTCTTCTTCCTCCTCTGCAGTACCCAGAACCACCGGACAAACCCCTCCACCGTTGCCGTTCAGCCCCAAACAACACCACCATCTCCTCTGTTTTCCGACGAAGGGCCGAGAAGCTCGCTTCCTCCACCAGCCTCTCTCCTCCTCGTCCGCCCTTGCCATCGCCGTGCCGTCGTCATGAGCACCCAGAAGCATCTCCCTCGTCGTCGGATCCAGTCGGAGCCGCTGAGCGTTCCGCCATCTCCCCTGTTTCACTTTGGAGTCACCGGTAAGGATTCTTCTTTCGTGTTCCAATCTAACCCCAAAGCTCCACCTTTATAAGCCCTTCTTTCATCCTAGGCCGAGATCGATCTATTCCGACAGCGGCAAGGCCATTACGAGCTCCAATCGAGCCTCGGCGAGTTTTCCGGCGAACCTTCGAAACTTCGGTGAGCTCATCCCCTTTCCTCTTTTCCTTGATGTCGTTGAATCTTTCTATGCTCCTTGGGGTCGGGAGAGGTCAGTGAGGGTGTTTGTTGGTGAGGTCGAGAGATTCCGACGAAGCCCTGCTCCTTTCTCTCTCCCTTCTTTTCTCTGATTTTCGAGCAGTGGCCGTTTTTTATGACGATGAACAGTAGCCCTGGGTTCGGTTTTATTTGTTTTGTTTTCTTGGTTCGGTTCGGTTTTCTTTTGATTTGTCCTTGGTCCGGTTCGGTTCCTTTGGGGAAAAAAAAAATCAGATTTGAACATGGGTTGGGCTTTGGACCTGGGCCGGATCCGAGCTCCTTCCGAGTTGGGCCTAATCCTCATTCCTGGGCCTTCCCTTCCTTGTTGTGGGCTGTTCCTTTGGGTTGTGGGTTAGGCTTTTGTGACCAAGGGTTAATTTATGTTATTGGCTTTATGTTATTTTATACATTATGGTTATATTATATGATTGTATTTATTGTTATAGTTAGAGTTATTGTTACTTATAATATTCTGTTTTGAGGAAATATATTTCTGAAATTTTTATTATATATTATAAAATGGTTTAAAAGATAAATTAATTAGAATATGCCTCTAGTGATGTTTTAAATTGTGATTTTTCGGAAATTTGACACGAAGTACGGATTTTGATTTATAAATATGGTTGTGAAAATAAAATTATTGTGGTGACTAAATATCGGGCTTTGTTATATAATGATTTTGAAATAAAATGTCGAAATTGTTTCTATAATATGATTTTGAAGTATTGGTCTTAAGGTTTAAATGTTAATGTCGGGATTCTTGTCTTAGTTTGATGATGTTGGTTTTGAGAAGAAAGTTTGGAAATATGGTTGGCGCGATTTTATCAATGGGTTTGCTTAGAAGTAAATAATTTCGGTTGATGTTGATCATATTGGAAAGGTTTTGGAAAATGGTTTTACTATCGATTGGTTTTGAATATGTTGAGAACTTGGAGTTCGTCTGTATGAATAATGGACCGGTAGCTTATGGAAATGGCTTGATGATAGGTGTGTAATGCTTTTGGATTGCTTTGGACTTGCATTTGGGCCCTTACTTGTATTATCCTGTTGTTCTGCATCTTCAGGTAAGTTCCCTAGGGGGCTTACTCAGGTTGGACATTCATGCCTGTTGTTGCATTTTATGTTAGGTGTTGCATATGCATAAAAGCATGCCATGTAGTATCATGTTTAGGCTGCACTAATTGATTGAGCATCTGTTTACTTTATGCGTTTGAAACAGAACGGTCGTTATCTGTGATAGTCCTAGAGTCTTTGCTAGGGTCATAGGGTAGCCCAGCCTCATCGGGTACCCTGAGTCAATCGAGACATGAACTTCCTTATATTATGATATGCCTGCGGGGTTTATTGTGGAGCGGGTTAGGCATGCGTGCCCCCGATTATGATGGAATGCATTCACGAGCTGGCCAGTCTCCACCTATCGGAAGGGGTGGAGGTAGGAGAGGGATATGCCACTTGGCATTGTCTTGGGCCTTTTACAATATTTCTGCACATTATTATGAACTAGGGGCATGCTAGTGTGTTTGGATTTCGTACTGCATTAGAGCATCTTTATTAGTTATAGCACATACTATGTGGCCTCAGCGAGGACTGTCGGTCCCGCATGAGTGGCTCGATCTGACTCCTTTCCCCGTTCTTTTTTTTTTTAGTATTCTCTGCAGATTTTGAGTGCTCGATGTCTATATGACGGGGTCCCCTCTTGGCGAATCGAAGAACCTAGCTAACATTCTAACTTGGTGAAATGGTAACCACTCGCTTATGATTTGATTTTGACCAGGCTTTGTCGTGCCATTTGTATCCTAGTTTTGCTTCCGCTTTACTTTCGGTTGAATTGGATTTTGCGACATAGTCTTAGGATGGGTAAAGGGTACCCAATGTCCCTTCGAGGTTTTTAGGGTTTGAAATCCCTCTTTATTACTGACCTAAAAAATGGGTTTGAAACCTCGACCCGTACCTGGATTGCAAGATCCGAACAAGGGTTTTCATCCCTTGAAACGTAACCCGGAAATCATAATTCTGGGCCGTTACATTGTAATTGACTAAATAAATTTGAGGTTAGGCCGATAGTTATATTAGATTGAATTCAATGTTTTGAATTAACCCCAATAGTTAGTAAAATAAAATAAAAATGAAGGAAAATGATGAAAAAAAAGGAGAATTAAATAAAATCAAAGATAAATGGCAAAACCAAAAAATATGATTGGTCAAGACTTCTAAAATGCCTCTACGATTGACATGTTACCGTAAACACTTCTCAATTAAGAGTTTATATAGATATAGATATAGATAGTTAGTAAATAAATTTGAGTTAAACCCGATAGTTAGTACAATTAAAATAAAAATAATTTATAATATGTTTTTTCCATTTTTCTTTGATTTTTTTAATTCTCTTTTGTAATAATAATAAAAATAAAAATAATTTATAATAATAATAATTATTATTATTAATAAAATACTCTAATATTAATTATTATTGTTAACTATTATTATTATACAAATTACTACTCCGTAGTAATACTACTAATAATTGTAATACATCTGACCAAAATTAACTCAAAATACCATTTGTGATTTTTTTTTTAAAAAGTAGCATTTATGAATCATGGGAATCATCAACCATTTGCATGGAAAGGATCAACCATTCGCATTGAAAGCATCAACCATTTGCATGGCTTGTATGCAATCATGACCATTTATTTATTGAAATCCAACGGTGCAAGATGGCAATCCGGTGGCTCAGCCTTGCACCAATCGTGACCCTTTTTTTTTGCAAATCATAAAATTTAAAACTGAAAAAAAAATGTGGACAAATTTTAACGAATAAAAAGCGGATTAAAATCGCATTTGTTAATTTAAAAACAAAAACGCTTGGCACCAATCGCATTTATATATATATTTCGCTCCCTTCCGTACTACGAAATTTCATTCCCTCCTATTTTATGAAATTTCATTGTAATTAATAATTTAATTAAAAAAACTAAATTTGACGAGGCAAAAATAAAATAAAATGAAATTTTACTTATGTAATAATCTAACTAATAAAAATAAAATGATCAATCTAATCCTTTGTAATGAATAAAATATAAAATCGTAACTTTATTTAGACACAAAAGATAATAATTTGTTTATAACGTATCATCTACTTCAATACATAACTATCTAACAAAATAATTGAATATGGATGATACACTTGATCCATGTGCTATTTTATCACCCAATAAATGTATCTCGTGAATCGTGATACACTTGATTACTAAGCTAGTAAATTTAATACATGAATTAAATACTTTTAAAAAAAGACAATAACATAATCTGGCATAGTGGATTAGAAGAATTCTAACTATCTATGGATTGATATAGGTAATACTTATAGAATTGGTTTTGATTTGATGCATATAAGTTCATTTGTATAAGTTTATATAATAAGAAAATATACATATGTTATCACAATTATTAATTTAAGTTTATAAGTACCAATTATACTTGTTTTGATTCCTTCTTGTTATTAATTTGACCATTAAAGTTTGTGAGTTTGACTTTTTACATGAGTAAGATTTATGAAATTTAATTTTATTCATTCATATATATTTTATGAATTTTAGTTATCTTTTTTCTTTAAGTTTACAAATTTTGCATAAGAAATGTATTAAGTGCAGGGTGCTGATTTGGAATAAAAAAAAATATGGATAATTATTAAAGGCTTAGGGTGTTGATTTTAACAAAAAAGATAAAGTATGGGTGGCTACATATAAGAGTAAAAAAAAACAACTTTTTCCCGCAAAAAAATTTAGCCAAATTTTGATTTTCAGTTTTACCCGCCTAAGTACCAAATTTAAATCCAAAACTCAAATATAACCCCCCCCCCCCCCCACTTTTCTTCTATTTTTTTTTACAGAAAATTGACACATGACCGGTGGCTACGGATTCGTGGCGATGCGGTGCACCTCTTGGTGGTGGCTCCGGCAGCGGCTAATGGTGGCAGGCGAGGGCGGCAAAGGCGGCTCCGAAGAGGGGTGAATTCGAAATTGGGGTTATCGGTTTTAGAACGTTTTTGTGGAAATTTTGTGAAGAGGATTGTTGCGGGAGGCGTTTAGAACAAAATAGAGTAGTTTGAGAGCTAGGAGATAGAGAGAAGAGGCGGTGGTGTGCTTCGAAAGTGAACCCGAAAGGGGGTACATATGGGGGAGGATTAGGGGACGGATGGAATTAAATTAAATCCGTAAATCAACTAAATAATCCCCTTCAAGCTTATCCTCAACCTCAATTTGGTGAGATTCGGCCTGACTTGGACGGATTTGGGTGAATTTCGAATTTAGGGATAAGTTCTTTCGGTTGCAATTCAATCCCGAATCTCCAAATTTCTTGCATAAATCTCATTATCAACGAATAAAGAACGTTCTAGAAGCAAAAGCGTTTTGAGCTTCGGGCGAGATTTGAGGGTGGTTAAAATTTCAACATCTTCATCGCGTTTACAGTTCATCTAAGGAAGAAGAAGCGGTTCGGTTCAGCAACATTTTTTTAAAAGGACCCGGTTCGGTTCAACCAAACCAAAAGAAAATCGGTTTAGCTCTTATTTATAATATATACCTATATAGATATATCCGAATTTTTTTTATTAAAACGCACACAATTTAAATAATAAACTAACATAAGATTTAATTAAATACATTTTATTTTATGTAACATCATTTTTCTAAAACCTTAAAATAAATACCGTATGAACACTAAGATGAGTTATAATTATAAATCCTACTTTAGTTTGAAGAGAAAATGTACAACTTTACATTAAAATAATATAACTTAAAAATATTTTATATATTGTAAGTGCACATAAGTAAACAAGACTAAAATAAAATATATCCCGAATAGTTATAAAACTTTATATATAACTAATTCGAAAAGTTTTTTCTGAGTAAAAAATATTAATAAATAAATAAAATAAAATAAAAAGACTTTTATTAGAAAAAAATATTTAATTAAAACGAAAGTAGTTTTATTTATGGAGTATTCATTACCGCCATAACTAATTACATTCCAAATAATAATAAATAGGAATTGGAACTAATTAAGTTGTATAGTACTCGTATAAACAAAGTCTAAAAATTATTTAGTTACAAAGTATAAATTGTCTAATACTCGTATTAACAAAGTATAAAAAAAAAAGTTGTTAGGACTTAGTATTTTCGGATTGTCAACAAACTTCATTTATTATAGGGAGAGAAGTAATATATGAGTAGTAATTATGACATAGGGGTGCATGGAACCTCACAAAAAAAGCAAACCTATTTATCCCCTATTAAAACATTTTTTTTTATTCCACTTTTTCCTTGGACATGAGAATACCATTGGGTAAGCTTACCAGAGGGTAAGACAAACAATTTCCGTTTTCTAGGCATTGAGTTAAAAGGAAAATAACTTTTTGACTTGTTTTATGAAATGTTATTGGTTGTTAGTGGTTGTGGATAATTAATGAGGGGGATAAAAGTAACACTTTTGTGTTTTTCTTAATATGTGTGCAAACACCTAAAATGACTTATAATTTTGAACGGATGGAGTACATAACTAAAGTCTAGAGTCAATAAGTTGAAATTAGGATTATTTTTTGAAAATTTTTGTAAAACCGGCACTTTTTTTGGACGATTTTGCTAAATGACCACGTTTTGGAACAATTTAGCAAAATGCCCACTATATATACTAATTCTCAATTATTATTTTTCTGATCGTTTCCCTCAATCCCATCGTCTCTCCAATCTCAGGCAATGGAGCTCTCGAGCGAGCGGCGGAGAGAGCTCCAGAGGCCAGTGCGAGGTCGATCGAGCGAGCGCCGGATCCGAGATCTCCTCGAGCGAGCGAGCGAGCGAGGCTGAGCGATGAAGCGAGGGTGCGGGAGCATCGCCGGATCTCCTCTGCCAGATCTCGGATCTTCTCGTCTCCTCGGAGCGAGGGAGGCCGAGCGAGGGAGCGATGGCCGGATCTAAGAATCCGGAGCGGCCGGCTCAGCTTCTTTCCTCTCCGCGTTTCACACAGGTAACATCTTAACCTAAATTGACTTCAAATTTGACCGAATTAGGATTTTTCTCCATTAATTTTCTATGAATTCAAGGTTGCAATCTGGAAAAATTTGTATTGAGCATCTCCTTATCTTTGCTCACCCACTAATTTTGGCTCATAGGTTCGACACAATGAAAAATCTGTGATTGTTTGATCATTTCACCTGTTCTAGCTCTTACTTTTACAACTGTAGATCTTCAAATTGAATTTCCGAACCTATTTAGAAGCTGATGATGATGCTTCAAGTCAGAAGAGAGTGGATTGTCAACTCATGTTTTAATGTTTGTAGAAAATGAGTATAATTGATCAAGTGTTTCTTTCTAGTAGCTTGAATGGATTCTGCATCAGTCTCTATAATTATATTTGTGCATTCTCTGAAGAAAACATTATTAGCACATGTGTTTTAGGCAGGTTAGAAAACAAAGTATGAATGAATGCAACAGATACTGTGGTTATTCCCTTTCATGGTTCTATTAACATTTGCATAATCGTGGTTGACTGCTTCCTGATGCTATTTGTTGTGTCTCTTGTTCATGTTGTTGATTCATCATAGTTATTGATACTGTTATTGCTCCATTTATTGATCTTATTGTTATCTCAAAAGCTTTCGTAAGCTACTTGTGATGTATGGTATGATTTGATGTGCCTAGTTTGAGTAATACAATTTAGTTTGTTTGTTATGAAAGCTTGGATTCTATCTGATTAATTTTTGGCATCCTTCTTGAATTCTCTAGGAATTTTCTTTTGAATCCAGTGGAAAATTGACCACAATGGGTGTGTATGTGCGAGATTTCCTTTTTGGACAGGTCAGTGTACTGTGGAACTGCATGTTTGAGTAAATCAGTGCGAGATTTATTCCAGATTCTTGTTCTATTTCCTTCAGTTTTCCTTTCAAATCTATTTACTTGTGCTTCCCATCGAATCTGAGATTCCTTGTGCTGACAACTTAATTCTTGTTAGCATATTTCATGGTTTTCAATTTCTCATTGTTGGATGCACATTCGTTAATATATCAGTTACTAGTTATGTACTCTGGTATTGCAATTTTGGCATAGCCTTATGTCCCAAGTGTTAACAGAAGCTGTCAAGAGTGTGCTTGTTCCCTTTGAGATCTTGTTCCCAGGTGTTATCATGCAGCAACTGGGTTAAAGCATATCCTATCTTTACTTGAGTTGTATGGTTGTTAGTTTCGTTGCTGAACATGCTCTTTTGCTTTCTTTATTAGAGTCATTTCATTTTGAATTCTCCATGTTTTATCTCCTGAAAGATCTTCTAGTTTCTTGGTTAATCATAATATGGCAAACTGGTTTGAGAGTCACTATTGTACCTTACTTCTTTTGTTGCTAACTGAAGGCCGATGTTTTGATGAGCTTTCAGGCCCTGCAAGTCAGAGCTCAAAGATGTACAGATCAACTTAGGAATATCAGCAGTTTTTGTAAGTAGCGGAGTGCTCTTAACTCTTTGTTTTTATATAAATACGAATTCTTTCAACGAAATGGTACCTTATTGATTTAGTAATATCAGAGAAATCTATTTTTTATTTCACTTTGTTGAATTTCATTCCCTTCATTATACAGACTGCATGGATTTTCATCATACGCAGCGCTGAGTGGTTGCCATTGCAGTTTCTAACTGCTGTATATGTCAAAAGTTTTCCATCCAAGAAAGGAGCTGATGGGAGACACCAAATAGCTATTTTGTTGGACATCTTGTTCACACTGCTAAAGAAGGGTGAATTTACGGTTGGCTCCATGATGTGGTATGCCATTTATGCTTAACATCTAGCATTTGAACATGATTCTTTCATGTTCCTAATATAATATATTTATGCTTAACATCTAGCATTTGAATAAAAGTGGGATGACAGGATGCATGTTTCTGTCTGTTTTTTGGTAGAATAATAGAATCATGTATAGTGGTATGATGCTCCTGTGTGAGCTGGTGAGATTTGGCATTGTAGGTTGCTGCTCAACAAGGAGAATATCTTGCTCACTGCTTTAATCGTATGGACGAATGTGATGCTGAGCCTAAAGGTCCTCGACGCTTAAGATGTTCTGGGCACCACAAGTTCTGCCCCTTAAGGTACTGGCCATACTTCACCATATAGTGTATAACTCTTCAACGCTTCAGATGTTCTGGGCCTGGACTTGTTTAATGAGGTTCAGTATGTTAAGCTTTCACTTCGTCATCAGTCTGCATTTTACTGTGTATAGTTTTTTACTCCAAAATTGATACATGAAGGCCAAAAAAAATAGTCACAAAATAGTGCTTTAGGTTTTTTGTAGTTTGTAGATAGGTGTAACTCTAGAATAGAGTTGCACAACTCAAAGAGAGTGAATGCCTTAGAGAATCCATGCAAATTCTCGATGCTGAAATATGCAGAATGCATGAGAAAGACGAAGAAGCTAACAAAATGGTGGAAGTTTTGCCTTCAGAACTGGAAAAGGGAAAAGTTGAACCTGAACTGTGGGAAACCGTTGCTGGGACATTTTTTATTGAGCGGCAATCATGATATGTACGTGAAACATTATACAAAGAGAAGTTTTCTTAACTTACCAAAGAATACGAGTGCCTTGAAGATAAAGCCAATGCTAACCATTTGGAGGTTGTGCAACTAAGAGAAAGAGTTGGGTCATTGGAAGGTGAAAATAGTGAAATAAAAGCTCAATGGGCTAGATACGTCCCAGCCATGGCATCTCTGAGGGAGTCAGTTGCATCTCTTGAAAAGCACGCTATTTACACTGAAGATGATGATAGTGGTGATCAGGTATTTTTTTTCTATTTCTCGATAGAATTATTTGAATTTTTTAGTTACTAGCTTATGGTAGTGGCACGAGTGATTTATGCCCACATTTGCTGAATTTTAAGTGCGTCGATCTTCGTCTGGTATTTTTATTCCTTGCATTCTCAAAATATGTTTGGATATTTGATCTCTTATCTTACCAATGTGTCTTCACAGGATGCTTCCAGCTCAAACATATTGAGCAATGAAGAAGTAGTCACAGCTGCAATGTCAGATGGATTTTCCGACTTGCAGGATATATCAGGGAGGCTCAAAGCTATTGAAAACAAGGTGGTAGAACCGTAGAAACAAAGAAGCTTGTTGAAGAGAGGAGTCTCAGAGCACTAAAATCTCAAAACAGCAGGTCATGCCATGGAAGTGGCAGATCCAGTAGGCGCTTCTCTTCTGAATCGTGGAAGAACATTCTCGGGACGAGCATCAACAAAATGGTATCAAGCATATGAAGAAGACGTCTGATCCTCGTGAAGCTGAAGGTGAGCTTGTCATGAAGGATATCATGCTTGATCAGACATTGGAGCCCTCACCGCATAGAAAGAACAAAAAAGGTGGTTATAGCAACAGTGTGAGCAATGATCAGACTCTAGAGCTATGGGATACAATCGACCAGTCAGGAAGCATTGATTGAATCAGGAACGAACTCAAAAGTGAAAGAGCAAGTTTGTTTGTGACTATATTGTACATTTTAGGAACATGTTTTCAAAAAGTTGATTGAATCTGGCTGTGGTGTAGGTCTTTGTTCTTAATTATGTTGTAGTCTTGAGAAGGTTAATAAGTTCCTGATAATCTTATACGGATATCCCAACCTGCTGAATATAGAACTTTGTATTAGAAGATGTCAGCTTCAGCCTTTCATTTTGTGTGTGTCATGTTGCAACTTACATTTGCTGCTGTTAAAATCTAGATGAGTGGTTTTCCTTTTTAACATCTGAATCAAAAAAGGTTTGAATACTGTGATGGAGGCAGGCCAAAGCCAAATCAGATTCAACAAACAGAAAAACAAGTTGATCCAAAAGGTACAGAAAATAAAATTCTTGCTAGCTAATACAACAAAAATAGCTTGGCACTGACTTGGGAAAATGGATCTTTGTATGTTACCGATGAGACGGTGGATATATTGCTATATATATAGGGGGTGAGAAAAATGAAAGGTTGTTGAATGAAACACACACACGCCACGCGCGCAATGGAGGAACGAGCTACTTTTACTAGAGTACGAGTGTAGGAGGCGTATATTTTCCATTGCACAACAATCGAAACTTGTGAATTTGTTCTCACCGTGATTTTATTTTCTCTCAATATAATTTCATACTTTCTCAATAAATTATTGTACAACATGCTCTTATTTTTGCTCATCAATACTTTATTTTTGCACAACATTCGAGACTTGTGAAATTGTGTCTCAACATGATCTTACTTTTGTAAATATAATTTTTTACTTTTTTAATAGATTATTGCACAACACGGTCTTATTTTTGCTCATCAATAGAGTAAAATTGCACAATATGGGGGATTGGGGAAATTTTGCTCAACATCGTCTTATTTTTTCTCATCAATACTTTATTTTTGCACAACATTTGAGACTTCTGAAATTGTGTCTCAACATGATCTTACTTTTTGTAAATATAATTTTATACTTTTTTAATATATTATTGCACAACATGATCTTATTTTTGCTCATAAATAGACAATAATTGCACAACATGGGGGATTGGTGAAATTTTGCTCAACGTTATCTTATTTTTGCTCAACTATAGGTTTTTTTGCACAACAATCGAGACTTGTGAATTTGTTCTCAACATGATCTTATTTTCTCTCAATATAATTTCATTCTTTCTCAATAAATTATTGCACAACATGTTCCTATTTTTGCTCATCAATACGTTATTTTTGCACAACATTTGAGACTTGTGAAATTGTGTCTCAACATGATCTTACTTTTTGTAAATATAATTTTATACTTTTTTAATAGATTATTGCACAACATGATCTTATTTTTGCTCATAAATAGACAATAATTGGACAACATGGGGGATTGGTGAAATTTTGCTCAACGTCATCTTATTTTTGCTCAACTATAGGTTATTTTTGCATAACAATCGAGACTTGTGAATTTGTTCTCAACATGATTTTATTTTCTCTCAATATAATTTCATATTTTCTCAATAAATTATTGCACAACATGCTCGTATTTTTGCTCATCAATACTTTATTTTTGCATAACATTTGAGACTTGTGAAATTGTGTCTCCACATGATCTTACTTTTTGTAAATATAATTTTTTAATTTTTTAATAGATTATTGCACAACATGATCTTATTTTTGCTCATAAATAGACAATAATTGCACAACATGGGGGATTGGTGAAATTTTGCTCAACGTTATCTTATTTTTGCTTAACTATAGGTTTTTTTTGCATAACAATCGAGACTTGTGAATTTGTTCTCAACATGATCTTATTTTCTCTCAATATAATTTCATTCTTTCTCAATAAATTATTGCACAACATGCTCCTATTTTTGCTCATCAATACGTTATTTTTGCACAACCAGTGGTGAAAATTAGTGCTGACACTGATATTAGTTACAATTAGTGATGACACTGATTTTTTTTTTATTATTAGGAAATAATTCGGGTGGGCTGGCCCTACCCGGCAGCATCCTTACGGATTAGGTCAAGGAGACCTGGGTCATTTTCGATATCGACTCCTCGGGCAGAGCGGCAAAGGTGTGCAACCTTATCCGCCACTCTATTGCTCATACGAGGAACGTGAAAGAACACTACTTCTCTCACAGTCGATAGCATGACTTGAACGTAAGAAAGAATTAGTTCTATCTCCCAAGGGCATTTAGATTTCCCCTTTAAATGGTCAATGATTATCTTGCAATCACCTTCAATTTGGATCCTATGTAAATTGAGTCGCAATACTAGATGGACCCCCATTTTGAGGGCTAGAGTTTCTGCTGTAAGTGGATTCTGTTTACCAAGTTGTTGGTGGTGAATGAAGACTGTGCGACCTTCCCAATCCCTAATAACGACACCGGAAGAATTGTCGCCATTAGAAAGAGAGGAACCATCGAAATTAAGTTTGAATGTACCCCTTGGAGGCTTGCGCCACTGAATCTTTTTTTTGCTTGTTGTTCCTTTTTGAAGATACCCCCCCGATGGGGGCGTATAACCTCCTCGAATTCTGCCTCGGCAGCGAATGTTTTGTTCCAGTTATTTATGTGAGATTTGACCAGTCGTAGGACCGAATCTTTTCGCGGGATAGCGGTCTGTTGAAACAAGTGTTGGTTCCTGATGTTCCAAGTCGTCCACCAAGCGAAAGCGAGGTTAGACAGGGCCGTAGGTTGTAGACTCTTCCCAAGTGCAGATAGAATGGGTCTGAAATCTCGAGACTGTGCAATGAGACATGCAATAGTTGATTGGTCTTGGATTGGAAATTTGTTTATTGCTTTGATGAAGTAACATTCAAAAAACAAATGGACGTCGTCCTCGGGTGCCGAATTGCACAGGGAGCAAGTGGGTGGAACTGCCGAACCCCGACACGCCAGCTTGGACGTTGTGGGCAGGCCATTTTGCGCAATCTTCCATAGAAAATTCTTAACTTTGGGAGGGATATTAATCTTCCAAGTCCAGGCATTACAATCAGGAGATGGTAAGGACCGAGTTGTTATCAATTTGTAAGCACTGATAGTAGTAAACCATCCTTCCCTATCCGGCCACCAGTATAGACGGTCTTGCAGATTCGAAACAGGAAGAGGGATGTCTAAAATCTCTTGTACTATATTAGTAGGCAGAACCCCATAAATTTTTTCACTCCACCACTTAACTCCCAAAATATAGTCACTGGCGGTCTCATCCGGATTGAAAAATTGAGGGCAATCAACCCTAGCCAGTAAGGAGGATGTTGTGATCCAGTTATCTGTCCAGAACTTTATAGTGTGTCCATTTCCTACCGACCAAATAAGGCCCGCTTTAAAAGTGTCAATTAAGTCGGACAGCTTGGACCATTGCCAAGAGCTAGCCCCGGATCTTTTGTAATTGAAAATACTGGTGGAGCGCAGGTATTTATGTCTGATCAAGGATACTTAGATATTGCTAGGCTCGACCAGAATTTTCCACAGAAGCTTCATCTGGAGAGCGACATTCATATCACTAGATTTACGAATTCCCAACCCCCCAAACTGCTTCGGTTTGCAGATCCTATCCCAGCTAATCAGAGGCCGGTACTGGAGGTCCTTATTCCAAAAGAAAGATCGGTTTATCTGGTCTAGTTCTTTATGCATAGCAGCAGGGAGCATAAAATTCTGCATCACGTGCAATGGCTTAGCAGAAAGATTGAAGTTTATTAGGGTGGCACGTCCTTGTTGGGAGAGAGCATTAGCCCTCCACTTTGTCAATTGCTGTTTGGATTTACAGATGATATCTTCAAATGTGTTGTTGGTGACTCTTCCATTAATAATCAGACAACCTAGATATTTTTCTATTGAATGTTCGTTTGTAATGTTGAGGCAGTTACACAGCTTTAGGATCCTATGATTCGGAATACCCTTCGATGCTTGGAAGCTAGATTTGTGGTAATTGACCTTCTGGGCTGACACCTTGCAGTATCAATCAACTATCATTTTCACTTTACGCCCTTCATCCACGCTTCCTTTTGAGAAGATGATGATATCGTCGGCGAAAGAAAGAAACGGAACCCGGGGTCCGTTGTGTCCAATCGGGAAACCGATGTGAGTTCTTTCGAGACTAGCTTCATCAGCTAATTTTCGAGCCAGAATCTCAGCACCTAATATAAATAGGAAAGGAGATAAAGGATCGCCCTGACGAATTCCCCTTGACGGAAGAAATAGCTCAGTAGGGCCGTTATTGACCAGTATCGAGAATGAAACAGACGTTATACATTCCATAATCCAAGAGATAAATGTATCGTGAAATCCGAACTTTTGGAGCACGCTTTTAAGGAAATGCCAGTCAACCCTATCGTATGCTTTTTCCATATCTAATTTTATTGCTAGCTACCCTTCCCGGCCCCTACGACTTTTGTAGGAATGGAAAAGTTCATGGGCTATAAGAACAGTATCTTGTATAGCCCTGTCAGACACAAAGGCACCCTGTAGCGGATGAATGAGTTTACCAACAACTTTTTTCATTGTATCGTCAGAATTTTGGAAATTATTTTGTAGATATTGGAACATAAACTAATTGGGCGGTAATGACTAGTGGTCGTGGGATTATCTTTTTTTGGGAGAAGAGAGATAAAAGTATGGTTAACTTGTCTGAGCATTTTTCCGGAGTGGAAAAACCCTTTGACTGCACAAATTACAGATTTTCCGACAATATCCCAATATTTTGTGTAGAATTCAGCTGTGAACCCATCGGTCCCGGGGATTTGTTTTTCCCTAGATTAAATACCGCCGTTTTAATTTCCGAGTTAGACGGGAGTGTTATGAGAAAATTGTTTTCCTCCGACGAGATGGAAGGTTGTATTAAGTCCAACATTTCAGTAAGGAGCATGTCATCAATTGGTTCTTTCTTGAACCTTGACTCAAAATCCCTTTTTATTTCATTCTTAACATTTTCTTCACCCACAATCACCGTACCAGAGGAGGAGGTTATGTTCCGAATTTGTTTCATGTGTCTTCGCCCCGAAGCCACCCGGTGAAAGTACCCTGTGTTGGAATCCGAGAGTTTGAGGTGCTTAGTTTTAGCCCTTTGGCTCCGGAACGATTTTTGAAATAGTAGGAGCTTCTCCCTCTTCATGATGAGCCGCTTTTCCTTGCTATGGTATGTTTGGTAGTTTACACCGGGTCCTGCAGATTGAATACGCAGGAGCTCCGTATCCACCTCCTTTAACTGACAGAATATATTGCCGAAGCTTGTTTTATTCCATTCTTTTGCCTTTTTTTCAGTATTTTCTGTTTGAAAATTAATTGAAACATGGCCGAGCCAGGGCAAGACGCTCGCCAGGACTGCTTGACTATGTTACAAAAATCTTTACGAAGTAGCCAGACATTCTCAAATTTGAAAGGCGGGGCCTTGAAGCTAGAATTAACTTCAAGGGAAAAAGAAATAGGGCAGTGATCCGAAGAGGAGAATGCACCGTTATAGGTTATCATATTAGGGAAAGATGCAATGACCTGTTGGTGGACAAGAACCCGATCAAGTTTTTCACGGATATTGAAAATTTCCTCCGGGTTATTCCTCCAAGTGAACGGATTTCCAAAGGTGGGGAGATCAAGAAAAGAGCATTCGTTTTTTAAAGAAATAAGACGAGAGAACCTGGATGTCTGGGTAGCTGCCCCGCCGAGCTTGTCAGTGCTGCAAAGATCTCATTTAGATCCCCAAGCACAATACACGGTATAGAGGAGTCATTTACAATCATTATTAGCGTGTCCCAGAATACATCTTTATCATTTGGAGTTGGTGGTGCATAGAAAAAAAGGACCATAATCGGAAACCCAACATGCGAACTTTCCAATCTGAGTCCGATGATACGAGGTGCGTGGATAGCAATGGAAATAGTAAAATTTAATAGCTGGTGAGATTTTCATAGGACTCCAATACCACCGGATCTCCCGATAGATGGCGACCAAACCCCTTCATCAAATCCGATATTTCTCCACAGCTTGTCGTCGTGAATATTTTCCGATTTCGTTTCTGCTAACGCTATGATTTGAATGTGTTCGTTTTTACACATTGAGTCGATTTCCGCCCAAAACGTTCGTTTTCCTATCCCTCAACAATTCCAGAAACAAATCTTCATAAAAAACCTTTGATGATAAAAGGACGAGATTTCGGAGTCCTTAAATCGAAGAATTTTAGATGAATTAGTACAAAATTACCCTTATCGAGCCTTTTGATATTTAGGCACCATTTTTCCAACTGACAGGCCGGACTCGGCCAAATACAAGTTTGGTAATAGATGTGAGACCACGGTTTGGCAAGCAAGGGAATGAGACCGAGAATTGCGAAAGCGTTTTTTATGAGATGATTGGCCATTAAGTGATTTTCGAATACTTTAACTATATCCCTTCCCAACGCCAAGAGCTTTGCCAAGGGTTGTGTAACCACACAGCTAAATCGGTAGATAAGGATCAAGAATTTGATCATGAGCACACCTCCCCCAGAGCACCAAATCTTAGCAAGCACATAAAATCTAAAATGCGTTCTGGAGGGAGAGAGAGGTGAAAGGAGATCCATATCAATAAACCATAATTTAGAGACAGGCCTAAAACTTATAATTTGGTTTCTATAGCCAAGATATAAAGACATACAAAGGGATACCTCCCGTGTGAGCATAACGTCATCATCAAAGTAGAAAACTAAGTTCCACAATTTAATGTGCTTTGCAAGATGGAAGCAAGGCCAAAGAACATCCCATATAACATATTTAGACACACCATCCCATGGCCACATCAAGAATCTCATGAGAAACCAGTCCAAGGACCGATATGACATATAACGCACCAGTAGATCCGGGAGTATGTAACACGAGGGGTACCCAGTGCAACTGTCAAAGATACATACGTCAAAGATCAGCCGAGAGGGCAAGAACCAAGCCCGGCCACCCACTAAACAAAGAAATTTAGAGGTATTATAACATAAACAGATAATTAAGCATAACCGGTGTACTTGTAAAACGATTTTGCTATGTAATTTACTCGTGTGTTGTTTTTCCAAAAAATAATTAAGCTCACAATGTGTTCTACCATGTCTAAAATTACACGGTTATAATATAGAGCTCGTTATTAAAGCACAGGCCATAAAACCAGTACAACAATGGACATGATGGCCCGAAGATCTCAAGCGATAGTTCGATAGGAACAAAGACTGCAAAATGCACAACCGATAAACTAGGACCAGAATCTGGAAGCAATAAAGATTGCAATATACGCAACCCAACAAGATTCGACCACCCACATTATTTGAGATTCTATACAAAAGTGTATGAAAATCAATCTGCCATGGGGCAATGGACAAGAGCTTTAGCAATCTACTGATGCAAAGGGACTTGATTATCTTTGTATTTTTTAGTCTAAACAACTCAGGGTACCTAAACGAAGAGTGCACGACAAAAGCAAGGCTTAGACAAGCACCCACATAACTGTCATAAACAAGAACTCGTTTATACCAAGTAGAGCAAAATTTATTTACCCCTAGCGTGAATATACCGGCTGAAAAACGAACCCAGACAGCCAAGGCAGATAAAGGCTTGGAGAAGGGGACGAACTTGCACCTCCAAGGACTGAGGATCAACAGCTGGCTCACAATATGGGAAAGCCTCACATCCCACACCTTGTCACGGTATTCTGCGAGCGTGAAACGCACTTTGAACATATTTTTAGGCATCGGAAACACAAAGCAATTTCCGACGAGAAACATCCAAACTAAGAAAACCTTCTTGTATATGGTTTGGAAGCTCACCGAAAAGCTGACAAACGAGGCGAATAGAGAGGTGAGTACCATGTTGTCTAAGATTTCTTGAAAATCATCAAGAGAACAAACCAAGCGACCAATGTTAAGCGCTTGCAAACTCTGTTTAGTCTTTTGTTTCCCACGATTGTGATTGTATCCTTCATCAGGGACGAAGCCCTGAATCAGTTGTTTAGCCTCGCTAGGAGGATTTGGGCCCTTTCGAGAGTTCGAAAGGGAAGGTGCATAACACACAACCCCGATTTCGGTGCTACCATGAACTGAGACCACAACCACAGCCAAAAACTGCATGCAGAGCCGAAACAAATGACACAGAAGAAGATGAAGTAACCAGGAGAGGGAATAGATGGGAGAGAAGCGGGTGAAGACCTTTTTTTTCCTTTGTAAACCCCCTCGTGCTATGCCAATTGGAGCGGAAGAGAAGGCCCTCGGGAGGTAATTCAGGACAGTAAAAACGCCGCCCGGAGGGACGAACAGAGCCGGAGACCATTGGAAAGAAACGAAACCAGAAGACCGCCGGCAGGCGGCGCCACCAGCCCCACTGCGGAACCACCACCGCAGAACAACGCCGGCGAGAGGTTGCGAGGCATAGGCGAGAAGCGAGAGCCACCAGTGAACAAAACCGGCAAGAGGCTGCGAGGCACATGCGAGAAGCGAGAGCCACCACATCGTCAACCTCAAGACCACTGAAAGACCACTGGGGATACACCGACAGTACCCAAAACCGGGGCACATAAGGAAGATGCCGGATGAGATATGAAGAAGACGAAGCGCAAGAAGGCACCGAATCCGCCATTCAAACGGGATATAGGGGTTCTGGATTCCAGAATCAGCCATTCAAAACTGGCTAATTTGATGAAGAAGATGGAGATTTGAGGGCAGATGAACTGCACAGATATTGGACGGCAGATGAATTGCACATAGGGTTTGTGGAAGGGGATTTTCACAAGCGTGTGACGCGCGTTGATTCGGCTCCGAGGAGGTTTTTTTTTACTTTTAGCCCATTTGTGCTGTCACTGATATTAGTTACAATTAGTGTTGACACTGATATTAGTTATAATTAGTGTTGACACTGATATTAGTTACAATCAAGTCATCTTTCTAAGTAATAACTTTGTAGTTTGGTATATATTTTTTCCGTGTCAGCACTTTTTTTTTCTTCATGTCAACACTTTTTTTAGAGTTGCACAACCGTAATTTAGAGTTGCACAAATTTAGTTTAGAGTTGCACAACTTTAGTTTAGATTTGCACAACTGTATTTTGGATTTGCACAACTGTATTTTTTTGCACAACTGTATTTTTTTTTTGCACAACTATATTGAAGCAAGTCTAATTTGTTTTTTTATTTTTTATTTTTTTAACATTTTGTCGTGCAAATATAACCGTAAATTGTGCAAATATAATCGTATGTTGTGTAAATATAACATTTTGTTTTGAAAAAATAAAAATAAAAATATAACATTATAAAATATAGATAGTTTTTTCAATTGTCATATTTGTTGGGTGATTTTTGTAATTTCACACAAAGTGCATCCTCTTCCTCCCGACTTATGCAAAGATGAACGCCGGCCGGCTTGCGCCTCGCCGCCTCCGCGCCGATCTCCAGTCGCTCGACCTCGCTCAAGGCCGGATCTGAGCAATCGCTCACTCGCGTCGCCTCGCTCGATCATTCTCGGCCTCGCTCGCTCGACCTCCAGGCCAGATCTGAACTTCGTCGCTCGCTCCTCGCTCGCGCTCCCTTCCTCGACTCTCTCGCTTGCTCACGCCTCGTTGGAGGCCATCGAATCCTCGCTCCGCCGCTCCCGACCTCGCTCGCACGCTGGCTCCGACGCCGAAGCCACAGAGCTTGGCATCCTCTTCAGATCTCGGCCCGCACCATCGATCTGATGCCATAGATCCGACCTAATTGATGAACGCAACCGGATCTGAAACCTCCAGGCCGCAGATCTCAAACCTCGAGGCCTCGCTCGACCTCGCTCCGCTCTATCGATCGCTCGCTCTAGGATCTCCGAGGAAGGTGCGGATCTGAGGAACGGGAAGTGGAAGACGGAGATCGGAGGAGGAGAGGCGCGGAGGAGAGCGCGTGCGGAGAGGGAGAGGGCAGAGGAGAGAGAAAGGCGCGTGAAACAAAGGGAAGAGGGTTTATATTGCGGCCACTGCACTAAATTGTCCCAAAACGTGACTATTTCACAAATTATGTCCAATTTCGTGGCCATTTTGCAAAATGCCCCATATTTTTTTTATTAGATTTATTTTATATTTCTAATAAGACTAACTCCAATGGTAGTGTGCAATTGTGTAAATGTGTATATTTTACACAATTATGAACTCCAATGGTTGTTTTGTGGGTGCTCAAATGTGTACATTTGAGCATGAAATGTGTATATTTGAGCACAAAATCCCCCCTATGTGCAAAAATTTTCAAAAAGTGGAGAAAAGCTTTATCCAATGAGAAGAGAGAATGCATGGTTTCATAAATGACTTTTTTTTATCATTTTTCTTTTTTTATAACTAAATTTGATTTAATATAAATTAAGTTAATCTAATAAATTTCATTTAAATAGTCACATTTAATGACTAAGAAATTCATTTAAATATTTAAGTTTAAATCTAAAAAAAAATATTAAGTTAGATTAGTGATATACATTTTTTAAGAAATAACCATCCAATTTTGTGAACAATATTGAAATTTGGAATTTTCAAATTGTGGTGAAAATTATATTTTTTATATCAAAATGTGCGTAGTAAAAATTTATAATACAAAATACATATTTAATTTTTAATATATATTAATCACAATTAAAATGTGAAGATAAATATAGATTACTTGGTTATTAAAAGAGATGTGTGCAAAAAATACACACTTTAACCAATGGAGTAAAATGCTAAAAAGTGGTGTGTAAAAATACACATCTTGTGCAAATGTGCACACTTACACACCTAACCATTGTGGATAGTCTAAAATAACCGATCTTTTATTACCACCTCTACTCCCTCAATAATTAATCCGCAGACATTTAATCAAGGGTGATTTTGGTAGAGGGCCTTTTTTAAATATCCAATTAGTCACCTAGACCATAAATCAATTTAATTAGTTTTACCCTAGCCCCCTTCCCATAGGGTGGGTTGGTCAATGGTCAACCGTTTGACCGTTGACCGGTCAACGTTGACCAACCCATTTTGATGCCAACTTTTTTTTTTTTTTTTTTTTTTTTGATGCCAACTTTTGTTTTTTAGTGATGCCATATTTTACCGTTTTGATGCCAAAATTTTACTATGTTTTATTTTCACTTTGATGCCACTTTTTTATGTCAATTTTTTGATAATATTTTTTTTACCGTGATGCCATATTTTTGATGATATTTTTTCAAAGTAGTATTTTTGATGATATTCTTTCCTTTAATGTGATACAAATTTTTCAAAATGGCATCAATGGTCAACGTGACATTAGAGTAAACAAAAAATGTCATGACAATATTTTGATTCCACGTTTTAAGCTCTTATGCCATCATTTATATAAAATTGTCACCACAAAATGTTGGCATCAAAACGGTAAAATATGGCATCACTAAAAAAAAAAAAAGTTCGCATCAAAAAAAAAAGTTGGCATCAAAATGGGTTGACCGGTCAACGGTCAGGTCAAGAGGGCTAAGCAAGCTAAAAAACAATTAATGGGCTAAGCATGCTAAAAAAACAATTAATGGACCTAACTAGCTAACCAAATATGCTTAAAGGGCTTTTTCAACAAATTCTCTCTTTAATCAATGTATTCAACGTTTCGGCTATATACACCGCAAATCCCTTACCCTAAAACCCTAACCCTAAACCCTAACCCTAGCCAAACCCTAAACCCTAGCACGTCCCTAAGGACGTGCTGCACGTCCTTAGGGACGTGCAGATTCCTTACCCTAAAACCCTAGCCCTAAACCCTAACCCTAGCCAAACCCTAAACCCTAGCACGTCCCGTCCTTAGGGACGTGCTGCACGTCCTTAGGGACGTGCAAGAGTTCTGCTTACAAATCACGCAACAGTGTCTATTTAAAGCGATTGAGGATAGCTTGGTTCCGCACTCCAAAACAAAGTCCGACTTCTTACAATTAAAGCGAAGGAGGATATCTGGAATCGTTATGGCCGAACCACAAAGCAATCCTCGTCTTCAAGTATCTCAGGTACGTATAGGTTTCGTAGAGTGAATATATTTCGTATTCGTTCCGTTTTGTTCATATTTTCAATTATGTGAATACAGTTTCGAGACTTTACGTCTGAGTTCTCGGACCCAAGGGTTTGGAATGACCGTGACGAAATGGTTACGCATTTCAAGGACTTGGGTCGGAGACACTGCATGATTTTGGTAATCAAGCGGTCTTGGACGGGGGCGTCGAATCGTCCAGGCGCGGTTCTCCTTGCATGCGAGCAGTTTGGGAAGTACCGACCACGCGGGAGGAAGCTCCGGAGTACACAGTCAAAGATAAGTGGTTGTCCATTCTCTCTACACGGACACGAAGCTCCGCCGGGTCAGTGGCGCATGACGGTAACCCATGGTGTTCATAACCACGGGCTTTCCACGAGCTTGAAGGGTCACGCCATCGCCGGTCAGATGACAGAGGAGGAAAAGAAGATGGCGAGGTGGATGAAGGAAGTTGGCACTCCTCCAAAAACCATTGGGTACGGATTGAGGCGGTTGGATGAGACCAGCGTCACGTCAAGGAAGAGCCTTACCAACACGCTCGCCATGATGGTCGCCGAAGAAAGAGGTAGTCGGACGATGACCCAGGATACCTTGCACCATCTGCGGGAAAGAAGGTACTACTACGACTTCAGACGACATCCGGATGACGACAACGTCTTGAGCGACCTCTTCCTCGCGCATCCCGACGGGATACGCCTTCTCCGAAGGTTCCATTACGTCATCATAATGGACAGCACATACAAAACAAATGCGTAAGTCACTTATTTACGATTACCTTATTGCACATTTAGCCCATTATAACGTATTTTATGTGTAACATATTTACACCTGCAGATATGGGATTCCTCTGTGCGAGGTGGTCGGGCTCACACCCTCAGGCAATACTTACTGCATCGCCTATGCCTTCATGTCGCAAGAGAACGAAGACACATACGCCTGGGTGTTGCGACAGCTTCAGATCTTGCTTGGGAGCGTTCAGCCTCAAGCTATCATGACTGATCGAGAGCTGGGTCTCTTGGCGGCGTTGAATGTTGTCTTCCCCGACGTCCAGCATCTCCTTTGTTGGTTACACGTGACGAGAAGATGCGAAGAAGCTGCTCTGAAGATCACGAAGAATTTACACCACGCCGGCATCTTTAAGGGCAACTGTTGGGGGCTGTTCGAATCGAGGTCGGAGGAATCATTCAACCGACGTCGTCGGGCGCTACGAGCTTATTGGCACCCATTCCCAGGTGTGGTGGCGTATTTGGAGTCGGTTTGGCTTCCATACAGCAGGAGCATAGTTCGGTGCTGCGTAGATAAAGTCTTCCATCTCGGCACCCGTACGACAAACAAGTACAACCTTACTTCATATCTCCCATTACAATATGATATAATATCGAATATTCATCGCCTATGCACTTCAAGGTGTACAGAGTTGAGGGTCAACACAAGGTTCTGAAGGAGGCACTTCACTCATCGACTGGTGACTTCCGCATCGTGATCGATGCAATCCATAGAGTCAATGATTGTCAACTGCATGAGCTGCAAACTGCTTTGGAGATAGACCGATTTAAATGGCCAACAACGGCGTATAAAGTCAACCTTTTCGATGAGGTAAAGACTTTAATCTCCAAAAAGTGCTTCGATTATCTGTACAAGATGTGGCAGGACGTCGTGAACCAAAAGGTTCCTCCGGTATGCACGGACCGACATTGGAGGGTTTGTTACGGGATCCCTTGTGTCCATGAGATTCAGGCATACGTCAACTCCGACACTCCAATACCCGCCGAGGACATCCACCCGTTCTGGATGGATTTGACATGGACTGACCTCGACGACACCCCACTGCCGTATGAGCTGTCATCTTCATATACGGCTTCCAACGATGTATGCGAGGATGAGCTGCACCCACCCTCATCAGCAAGCGTCCGACGGAAGGGGAGGCCTCGGGGGTCGAGAAATGCCTGCAGAACCAACCCGTTGCCATACGAGGAGGTAAGGGAAAGGTTTGCGAGAGAAGAAGCGCGTGCTGCTCGAAATGCTGCTCGGCCTCGTCCACAAGCGACCTCAGCTCGACGTGGACGTGATGATGTGTTCGGAGGGTTCAACTAGGGTCGAAACAACGTTGATCCCTTCATGTTTGGTCATATTGAGATGGTGAGGGACACTGTTGTAGATGGTCATTGTGGCTACCGTGCTTTGGCGGCTTTGACATCACCGATCGGCGAGACTGCTTTCCCGGAACTCAAGACGTTACTATGCAATCACTTGGAGGATCACGCCGATCTGTACGCCGGTTGTTATACGGGAGAGTACCCATTCCAGCAGTTCGTCGACTACCAGAGATGTGCCGGAGCCACGCATGGTGATAGGAGACGGTGGATATAGCTTCCCATCATGGGTTTAGTATTTGCGACGGTATATCAGATTCCTCTCGTCGTCCTAGCTTGGCATCATCCGTTCACATGTCTCCCCATGATCTCACCGGCATCTGCTAACAACCCTCCCCAATCAGCAACTCTTGGTGTAGCCTGCATCGGAAACCAAGACCATTTTGCCGCGGTATGACTTCAAACGTCTTTGTTATTACCTATTCATGATTTTCATACATATGTCAATACTCTAACTCTAAATTTTTGTTCTCATAGATCTGGTTGCGTCCTAACGCTCCTCTTCCGCCGCCTCCACTAGAATGGGTCGAACATCATCATCCGAGCGTCGAAGGATGGGATGCTCCGTTTCAAGCTCAGATTGAGAGATTTAGAGCCTTGCGTGCCGATGCCGGCCGTCCTTTACTGTTTTCCTAGATTGTATTCCACAACTTTATTAAACTTATGAATGTAAACCTTTTTTTCCGTTCCTTGTAACTTTATTCGCATATTATCCGAATGAAAATCTTAACAATTCTTGTGTTCTGTTTAATTTGACCCTAAATCTTTCAAATCCACCTTCAATTTTATCAATTAACATCCCTAAACATAAACCCACAACTAGGGATTGCACGTCCTTAACAACGTGCAATACCTGCACGTCCTTAAGGACGTGCTTGCACGTTGTTAAGGACGTGCAATGTGTAAATAGTGGACGTGCAAGCCTGAGGACTTGCACGTCCTTAATGACGTGCAAATCCTTAATCCGGATTTGCGGTGTATATAGTGGTACCCTATTTCTGTTTTAATTTCGTTTATGATTTTTGGGAGGAGAGTCGTTGCGAAAGTTACCCATCCCATCCAACGGCTCAGATTAGTAAGTACGCCTTACCATATTCTCCCACTAAATACGGGCCCACCAATTTCCCTTCCAATTTTACCCCACGCTCACTCCCTACCTCCTGTATCCGAGCGCAGGGGTATATCAAAGTGGTAGCTACTTCAAACGGCGTAATGAGAGTCAAGGGAGAGGTCAGAGTCAGAGGTGAGGAAAATGGCTTTGGAGTCTGCACTTCACCCGAACGGACCATTAAGAGAAATTACGAAGATAGAGAGAGAGAGAGTACCAGAGGTTGCTTTCGCCATTCCTGACCTGTGTTGAGAGCTCCCACAGCTCCAACACTCCCTCTTCTCCCTATCGGAGGACGGAGGGAGATGTTTGACGGTTTGCTCGGCCGAGGAGGTTTCTCCTCTAAATGGTTAGTGCTCCGATCTCTCCCTCTATCTATCTTCACGATGCAGATCTTTGACGGCGGAATTTCTTCTTCTGATAATGGACTGTGTTTGTCTGTTTTCAGCAAGTCTTTGATTAAGCTCACCAGGACGCGGATCGATGTGATACGGAGAAAGCGAAATGCAACGCTCAAGTTTCTCAAAAAGGATGTAGCCGATCTGCTTGCTAATGGCCTCGAATCCAATGCTCTTGGACGAGTAATTTCATCATCCTCGTCCTCTTTTCTTTCATCCTCTATTGTTTCGATTTACAGTCGGTAGCTTGGGATACAGTCTTTAATCGTTGAATTTTCTGTCTGGAAGCGTCAGCTTCTATGGTATGATCTCGCTCTTTTGATCGGCTGGGCAGAGCATTCGACCATCACCGATCTTTGAAATTTAGTAGAAAACCGTGCTGGTTGGAGCTTATCTTGATGAAAGCCTGTTTTCTTTAATCACTTCTTGATTACATTTTTATCTTCGTCTTCAAAATTATGATCCCGTAGCCGTAGATCTATTTGTCAGTTGCTTTCTCATAATTCTCATGCTGTCTGGATGTACATTTACCTCTCGTACACGAATCTTGGATTCTTGGTGCGTTCTCTTTGAGTAGTTTTTACAAAATTCATGTTTATAGTACAGCAGATTTGGTGCATTGGAGCTTAGTCAAATAACTTCACAACATGGCTTCATCTTGAAAATAGAGATTGTTGGATCAATTTATATGCAAATTCAGAAGTTAGTGTATGAGAACAGGGATGATGAGAAACAACATAGGGGCTCCTCCACCTCATGGTCAGATCACTCTCCTGAAATTAATTAGTTACCTTGTTGGTAGCTTTGTCTTATTGAATGTTCATTTAGTAGCAACATTCTTTTGACCGGAGTTGTTTTTGTAATTTGAGAGAAACTGTCGATTCCTTGCATCTTTCAAAGTAAATGATTGAGTGCTAAACTACTTGCTAATATTAAATTTGCTATAAATCAATGGTACCGATAAGAATTAGCTTGCTCTCTGATTGATTTCCTACAGGCTGAAGGACTTGTAGCTGAGCTGTCGGCTACCTCATGCTATGATTTTTTAGATCATGTTTGTGAAATTATATTAAAGCATCTTTCAACAATGCAGAAGAACGGGTATGTGAAGTTTGATTAGCTTAGTGCTACGTGTTATCTTTGAATAAGTTTGCTTCCAGTCCTCTACTAATATTGTTTTTTGGACTTTCTACCTTATGCTACCATCTACAGGGAGTGCCCTGAGGAGTGCAGGGAGGCTGTAGCATCTCTGATATTTTCTGCTGCAAGGTTTTCTGATCTTCCAGAACTGCGGGATCTTCGGGACTTATTTAAAGACAGATTTGGAAACTCTCTGGAATGTTATGTGAATCAAAAGGTAAGACAGAGCATAGGGAGATTGTAACTACTTTTGTTGCATATTATTCAACTGACTTATTTATTACATTTTCGCATGTAGCTTGTTGAGCATATAACTCCAAAGCCACTGGGCATGGACAAAAAGCTTGATTTATTGGAAAACATAGCATCAGAGTTTTCAATAACATGGGATCGTTCTGCTTTTGAAAAAAGAAACAAAGCCGCATCTAGAGAGGTAATCAGGTTCAGCTATTAATTTTACATGCTCATATGGCTGTGAATTTTATTTGAAGAGGGAGTGGTTAACATCATGGAATAGTTCAATGTGTTTTTATTGTCCCTATCTTGCTGTAGTGATTTTGCTGAAAAAATGATTTCTTATCATTGAAATTTTTGTAACACTCTACAGGATAAACAAAAAGCTCATACACATCTCCATACTGAGAACAAATACAAGGCACCTCATGTTTTGGAGACTCTTCAGAAAATAGACAATAAGGATACTCCACGTAAGAAAAGGATTGAAGTCCCTCCTGAGCATATGAAAGTACGGGATCCTCTTGAGAATGAGCTCCATAAGCACTTGAATGAGAAGGAAGCTGGGCATAACAGGCACAAGCCACCAGTTGACCCAAAGACTGGCCAGAGGAGCAAGGATCCGATTATCTTGCCCAGGAGAGAATTTATGGTTACGGGGCATAGTTCTTTGGCCCAGGAAAATGGTGTCCCTGGAAGAACAAATGCCGCAAGTCCTTCTAGTGTAGGCAGATCAGATAATCGGCAGAATCTTACGGGTGGACAAAAGGTTGTTGACAAAGTAGAGCACCGTACAGCAGCTTCTCAATTGAAAGCTGAACCATTGCTATCTAACGGTGAACGGCATGTTGAATCCATAGGTCATATTAAGCACAGCCAAGATCGTATTGCCAGCCCCATGAGAAAATTGGCTGGGGAAGAAGCTGACAGTTTGAAGTCCAACTTCAGAAGCAACATTCCACCACCTTATGTTAAACCTCCAAAGAGCAAGCACAAATCGAGTCATTCGGAGTCCGATACTTTGACCTTTGGGGCTCAGGATCTCACTCCTGTGAAAGATGATATTCCCCATTACACAGTTGAGTATTACAAAGGGGACACATCTAGAAATTTACCCACACCAAGGAGGAGATCAAGAAGGAAACACCACAAGCAATCGTCCACACCTAGTGACAATGACAGTGTAGAGGAGGCCAGGGTTGTTCGTAGAGTCTCCACTAGCAGGAGAAGAAATGAATCAAAGAAGGGCTTGCAGATTCTATTCGACGATGGTCAGGGTGAGGGTCATCATCATCATGGCAAGAGGGATGACGAGGAGAGGGTGATGGACAAGCTACTGCTCCATTACTGCAAGAAACCAGCAAGTGGTGGCGGTGAGCCCAGTGAAAAGTCGAAAAGGAAAACCAGAGTTGCATCTGCCAATGCCGATAGGTCTCATCCCGAAAAGGCTGAGATAAAAGATGAGGGTCAACATCCATCGAGATCAATGTCTCTTCCTCACGAGCAATCCTCAACCGAGATGAAGAAGGTATTCACTCGAGCCGCCTCGTTTGACCAGGAGGCATCAACCCCTGCAAAACATGTCCACCCCAAGCTGCCCGACTACGACGATCTAGCTGCTCGGTTTGCAGCCCTCAGAAGAAATTAAAACAATTAAGAAAATATCCTGGCAAGTGAGTTTCATCATTGAAATGTTTGTATTTGTTGCATTTCATATTTACAGCGTTACCCACACCAGCAAAAATATGCAAATAACATACTAGATAATTTCCGTGGGTGGGGCCATGATTCAAAGAGTATACAAAGAAAGAGTGTGATATATAAAGAGATGCTATATAACGTGTTGAGAAATGGGTTAACTCCTGTATTTTTCTGATTGCGTATTGTGACCCTTGTTATTTGTGAAATGGGAATCTTCCGTCGTCCTAGCAAAAGCAAACAAAACGACCTCGTTTTCATGAATGGATAGATACATATATACAGTGATACAGGTGGGCTTGATTGAATGATTGTATTGTATTGTACCACCAACTCCGGCCTCTTCACCCTTGAGGCCTGGGTAAATCCAGGTAGCTTTAGCAGAGTCTGAGTTGAGGCTTCTGAGAGAGCGACATCATTGATTGGCGCTCAGCGGGAGACACCATAGATTGGCCTGCAGAATCCACAGAGGATGGGGAAGGGAACTGCCTTTCCCACTTCTGAAATCACCATTTTACCCCTTCCCTTCTCTATCTTCATGGAGCATCTCCGATGGTGCCATTTGTGGATAGCTTCTCAACTTTTCGGATACTTGTATGAAAGTTCTATCTTCATGGAGCATCTCCGATGGTGCCATTGTGGATAACTTCTCAACTTTTCGGGTACTTGTATGAAAGTTCTATCTTCATGGAGCATCTCTGATGGTGCCATTGTGGATAATTTCTCAACTTTTCGGGTACTTGTATGAAGAACTCTCCTAAATTTGAAAATCATTTGATATCACGTGTCCTTATGATAAATCTTTTTTTTTTTTTGAATTGGAATGAGATGAAAAAAGTGGTTTGGAAAAACTAACTATTGTGGCAAGTAAAAAAATGAATTGGAGATAGTTGAGTATAACGTTAGTGGAATGCTGTAATGTAAAAAAAAGATGAGCCAATGATTGAATAATGATTATGTAAATGTTTTTTGTTGCATTCATTTCGATTGTTGAGGGCCTATTTATACAAGAGGTTTCTTGAGGGAGAAATATAATATGCTATACAGCTGTAATATGACAGATGCTATTCTAGAGCATTCTCATTTGTCTCTATTTGAATTGGTGATAACGCTCACTTCCTGGAGAGCAATCTCCTTCTGCTGATGACATTCATGACTCTGCTTCATGGGCTCATGGAGAGTGTTGGGTTGATCTGTATTTTGTGATCCAGTGTTGTGTGGGCTAATACCCTCTGTCACTCCCAAGGCAACAACGTTGAGATGGGAGCGGTTGTGATACAGTGGCCTGCTTTTTGGAGCTCTATGAAATCAAATTGGGACCATGGAAGATGCATTAGGCACTAATTGACCTTCGATCAGAGCGATCACCGCCCCAGTCTGCGTCGAAAAAGGCTAACAGATGGTGTTGTTGATGTTTGGAGATTTTGAAAACAAAATTCTTGGTATGCTGCAGATATCGAAGTAGGCGTTTGACGCCTTGCCAGTGCACTACGATCGGATTATGCATGAATTGGGAGGCTTTGTTGACAGCAAAAGCGATATTAGGCCACATGAAACTTAAGTATTGAAGATTGCCAACTGTGTTGCGATAAAGATATGGATTATCAAAGGGAGCTGAAGGTTGTGAAGGATCATAGTTGGTTGCCATAAGTGTTGCAATTGGCTTGGAATTCGTCATCCCAACATTGGTGAGAATGTCTGTAATGTATTTGGACTATGACAATGTAAAGCCAGAGCTACTGCGTGAGATTTCTATCCCAAGGAAATTTTTTGCACCACTAAGATCCTTAACTAGAAACAACCTGCTCAAGGAGGACACAAAACTTGCAGACAGGTTAGGGTTAGATGCAACAATCAAAAGGTCATCGACATATACGAGCACAAACATACACTGATTGTCTTGGTGAAAGGAGAAAAGGGAAGAGTCAACATAGCAAGATGAGAAACCCATGGAGGATAGGGCATCACAAAGCTTTCAGAACCAGGCTCCCGAGGAGCCTGTTTGAGGCCATAGAAGGAGCGATTTAATTTACAAACATAAGAGGGGAAAAGAGGGTTGGAGAAACCTGGAGGCTGATGGACATAAACATCTTCATCAAGAGAGCCATGTAGGAAGGCGTTTTGTATGTCTAGCTGTTGAGTCGTCCAGTCATTCATGGATGCAAGGGATAATAACAGACGGATGGTAGAAGGCTTGGCGACAGGGGAAAATGTTTCATTGTAGTCTAAACCGGGAAGTTGATTAAACCCCTTTGCTACAAGGCGAGCTTTCCGCCTCTCAATGGACCCATCAGAACGTCGTTTGGTTTTAAAAACACACTTGGTGCCAAGAACATTGTACTCTGGAGAGTATGGGACAAGTTTCCAAGTCTTAGTATCAAGCAGAGCACGAAATTCAGCCATCGTGGCTTCTCTCCATTCAGGAAACTTTGATGCTTCGGTGAAGCAAGTTGGTTCCTCAGGGACAAGGGATGTTGCCGAGCATTGTGGCCCAGGAATGGTCCCATCATGGCGAACATAGGGTTTGAGACTGTTTGTGCGAGACCGGGTAAGCATTGGGTGTTGTTGAATGACCGACTGTATAGAGGAGGATGCAAAAGATTTTGTGTCAAGGGAAGGGGATTGCGTGTCTACTGGGTTGTTGTTTTGAGAGGAAGTTAGGCTTATAGTGTTTGGGATATTTGATGAGGAGCTTGGGTCCAAAGCATTGGGTGTTGTGAAATTCATTGTCATGAAATTGAAAATAAACATGGTTAACTTTGCAGAATTTCTGAACAAATATGAGATTTTTATTCAAAGCAGGAGCATGAATTAGGTCATCCAAATGAAAAATTCGAGAGGGCGAGAGAAGAGTGGTGGAACCATAGTGATGAATTGGAAGAGAAGACCCATCGCCAAGAGCAACAACATCAGTGCCCTCGTATGATGTACGATCAAACCTGAGATTGGAGACATCGAGTGTATAGTGATGGGTTGCAGCGGTGTCCAGACACCATGGCGAGGAGGTACTGTTCGCCTGAAAATTACGGGGATGAGGAGCTTGGATGGCTTGGTCAAAGCGACTCCAACATCGGATTGCCGAGTGCCCCTTCTTGTCACAGATTTGACAGGTAGGGCGTGTATCAGGGGCGCCATTGAAGTAGGTCTGAGAACCACACCCCTAGGTAGAACAACCACCTTTGTCATCACGACCCCGTCCTCTGTAACCTCTGCCACGGTAAGAGCCACGACCGCGGGTTGAGGTATAGTTTAGTTTTGGGTTTGGATCTTGGGAGTTGGTGTTGTTTAGAGAGACTTGGGTAATTCGGAGAAGATCAAAGGTCTTACGAGAGATCCGACTCTCTTGAAGGAGGAGATAACCGAGAGTTTGTTCAGGGGTGGGCAAAATGGGTTGGGTATATAGAGTTGTAACCATAGGATCATAATCACTACCAAGGCCACCAAGAAGAAAAGTAACAAATTCCTCATCACTTACTAATTTTCCTACTGCCTGGATCTACTGAACCAAATTCTTGGTTTTATTGTAGTACTCAGTGACTAATTTTTCTCCCTTTCGAAGGTTGGCGAGAGCGAGATGAGTCTGAATAATTTGAGCACTGGAGCGAGCCGAGTACAGGTTGTCTAAACGCTCCCAGATTTGCTGAGCCATAGTGCAGTCAAGGATTTGCACCATCACTTGCTCAGTCAGGGAGGCTGTGAGTATTGCCACCACAAACTGATCTTTAGCCTGCCATTCTTCAATGGCAGAGGGTGTCGCTAGTAGGAGATGGACATTGGGTTGTGCCATCCACAAAACTAATCATCCTTTGGGAGCGCAGATAGGGGGTCAATTGACGAACCCAAATTGGAAAATTTGTGGTAGATAATTTCACTGTGTTTAGATGAGAGAAATTTGGAAGAGGAGCAGAAGAAGAGGAAAGTTGCAGAGCAGTCATGGAATTCTGAATCTGTTGGGAAATTGACTGATTTTCGGCCATGGTGAAAAAAAAGCAACAATGGTTGCTTAAAAATGCTCTGATACCATACTGTAATGTATGAAAAGATGAGTCAATGATTGAATAATTATTATGTAAATGTTTTCTGTTGCATTCATTCCGATTGTTGAGGGCCTATGTATATAAGAGGTTTCTTGAGGGAGAAATATAATATGTTATACAGTTGTAATCTGTCAGGTGCTATTCTAGAGCATTCTCATTAATTTGTATCTATTTGGATTGATGATGACGTTCACATATCGGAGAGCAATCTCTTTCTGCTGATGACATTTAGGACTCTGCTTCATGGGCTCATGGAGAGCGTTGGGCTGATCTGTATTTTGTGATCCAGTGTTGTGTGGGCTAATATGGAAAGTTAGGTAAATAAAGGAGGAAAGGAGAGATGTTTTGAGACACCACACCTAGAGATGGTCACGGGTGAGAGGTAACTCGTAATCTGTTGGATCCGGGTCCAAGGTTCGGTGAGTTTGGGCTAGGGTCGACCTCCTTGGAACCTTTCGGGTTAACCCATACCCAATATTTTTTTTCTTCAAAATATTGGATGATGAGAAAAGATATAAAGATATAGTCTTTTAACATTTTTCTCCCACGTCTAAATGTGGATGAATAAAGTGGTATAAACATATATAATCTTCTCGTATCATTTTTATTAGGGGTGGGCACGGGACGGGACGGGACGGGATTGAGCCGGGACAGGACTCGTCCCGCGAATTTTTACGGGATGGGATTGCCACTTTTTTTTCGGGACGGGATGGTGTCTGGACGGGACGGGATCGGGACGGGACGGGCCCTGTCCCGCATATAAAAATAATAAAATATTATATAAATTTGCAAAGTGAAAAATGCTTTCATAATTCATTATTTTGTATAATATGTTGAATACGGTATTCTTCTCAACTATATTATTCAATATTATTATTATTATTATACTATTATTAATTCATACAATGATTGTATAATTAATTATAATGTTCAACATATTTGGCTACATTATCTTACTAGATCAGGACGGAAAGGAATTGAGACGAGATTCACCAGATATTGTCTCATTATCGATTGATAGTTTGGAAGAATACCGTAATTAGCTATTTGCCTCTTGTAACTCTAAATGGGTATAATAATAATAATAATAATAATAATAATAATAATAATAATAATAATAATAATAATCCCACGTTATAATTAAAAATAAAATAAAATAATATTACTAATTTTTATTGTTATTATTATAAAATAATTATACTTTACAAGAAAAAAATATAATATGATATAATAATAATATAATAATATAATAATAATAATAATTTTATTATAAATTAATATTATTATTAAATTATATTATAATATTATATAATAATAATATTATTATTATATATTGAAAATTATTATTATAGTTATAAATAATATTTGCTCAAATAATAATAATAATAATAATATTATTATTATTATAAATGGAAGATTATGATTATAATTATAATTATAATATTTGCTCAAAATAATAATACTAATAATATGTTATTATGATTCTATAATATTATAATATTATTATTATTATAAAAATTATTATTATTATTATTATAAAAATTATTATTATTATTATTATTATTATTATTATTATTATTATTATTATATGCGGGACGGGACCGGATTTGCGGGATCCCACCGGGATCGTCCCGCGTTTCGTCCCGCATAATTTTTGCGGGACGGGATTCGCTATTTTGTCCTAAATCCCACCGGGATCGGGACGGGACCGGGACGGGATCGGGATTTGCGGGATTTGTGCCCACCCCTAATTTTTATTATTATTAAAAAGCCAAATTTTTTTTAAAATAATTATTTTTTAATAAGCCAACCTACTGAGTTGATGGGTCGACCCGTAATCTATTGGGTCGTATGAACTTGCCAACCCATGACTTTGACGGGTTAGGGTTTGGGTTTGGATATCTCAATCCGTCGATCCGGCGGATTTGACCCATGACCATATATGCCACGCTGTTTCCCGCGTCCTGGTTACGTGAAGTGTGAATGTGTGAGGAATGGTGTTATCCGAGAGCAACCTTACATATGAGGTCTTGAAGATCCTGATAATTCCAAATTAAAGACTGAGGTGTGGGTAGCAACCGTAGCATGGCAAAGGTATATGCGACCTTATTTGTCACGTTGTTACTCGTCATGGTCACGTGAAGCGAACGAATGTACGTCCAAGCTAGAAATTTCTAAGATGAATGATCATTTTATTCGTGATAATCATTTCTATTTCCCATTTATTTTTTTCCAGATTATTTGGATACAATTTATGACGGTAAATGAATCACTTTCTATCTCGAGTCTTCTAATCTATAGAGTTTTTGCGTGTTGGACGCCGTGTAAAACACAAGGGCTTCAACTATTGTAGTACTCTTTGTTTTCTTTGATCGACATGTAGTACTCTTTTTTTGTGTAAGAAAATAAGCGTTTTTATCAGCATATACAAACTTTTTATAAAACAATTGAGATGATGTTTTACACAAATGAATGTCCTTGTAAACTATTTGACACCATATTGAACTGATATATGGAATTGGGAAGGGTAATTAACCGATACTAATTAAGTGGTTGGACACAGAATCATGGAAATAAATTGCAGTAGAGAAATGCAGCTGGTACGCTTACAAAGTTACAAGGTTCGGTTCCGACGACAGACAGACAGACACCCTCCTCCCAATGTCCTTATAATATACTACGTATGTCTCCATAAAAACTCCCAATGTCGTTCGGTAAGGACACTTTCCCGCCAAAAAACAGTCCCCATTCCCCACTCACCTTTTACCATATCATATCAATATATTCATATCCCGTCCTTTTTCAGCATCTCTCCTCTCCCGTCTTCTTCCACCAAAAACCCACACACACACAAATCAAATATATCAGAGATGAAGGGGACTTCAAAGGTGATAATGGGAGCCACCCTTGTGATGGTGCTCAGCCTCGCCATCGTCTTGGGCCTCGTCCTCGTCCTCCTCGCCGAGCTCTACTGCTCCCTCCTCCTCCGCCGCCGCCAAATCAAGCTCTCCAAGAACCCTGCCGCCACTCCCGCCGCCGCTATAGTCGACCGTGAAACACAATTCCCTTCCCCTCTCACCTCTTTCTACGCGCAGGGCGTCCTCCGCGCTCCCAGAAGCCTCCTGTTCCCGAGTCTCGCCCCAACCAGGGACGACGCCAACGCCATTGATGCTGACGTGGAGGGGCAGCACGGCAAGCTCCACGAGTTCCTCTCCCTCCAAACCGCCCTCGAATCCGAAAAGGCCGATCAAAGCACGGACGGCGGGAGAGAGCAGCTGGTGTACATATCCAACCCTGTATACGACAACGACGCCGGCCGCTCCAGCGGTGGGGACCACACCCCCTTCGAGACCCCGGACACGTCCCCCTCCCGCCTCGAAGACAAGGAATTGGCGACCCCGCCGCTGACGCCGATGAAGGAGCTGCCGGCGAAGGCGACGTCGGTGGCGGTGAGTGTAGGGACTTCAGGGAGCGAGTCGAACAGTCAAAACGCAGCGTTTTCGCCGACGACCTACACAGGGTCTCCTTCCTGCACGTCGTCGTGGTAATCAAGTTGTGAAGTCAAAAGGCTAAATTAGTTTGTGGCTTTGGATTCTTGAAGGCATTAAATTAACTACTCCGTATAATGAAGGGAGAGGTGGGGGCCAGTCTAGTCTATGGTGAAGCAAAGGCACGCTCGGCGTTAGGAATTGGCAGTTCCCAATTTGGGGGTTACAGAGTACGTGAGTGGGGGGCTCTCTCCTGTCGTTTTCTTCGTCTTTTGTTCTTTTGTTTGTCAGCGTGTGTTTATTAGGCCTCAGGATGTATAATGCATTAATTGTCTACTGTGTTGGTTCATCTTGTACTGTATTAATTTATTCGAGTACCCTTTAATTTGTGAAGGTTTACCGGCTATTTTCCGAGCAGTTTATATAAGGCTCGCTGATCTACTTTGCATTCTGAACTAAGAATTAAGTAGGGATGAAAAGCATTATTGGTGTAATAATTAAGTAGGTGTAAGGAATTTGGCAATTCATGATATGATCGAATTGGTTTTGATTGCAGTACCAAATGAACGCCCGTTGCTGCAAGTCATGACTCATGTACATGCTTCCACTAGGTCATTATTTGGGACAGGGCTTCGTCCAGATAAAGGGGCGCCATATATCATATAGGCCAAATTGCAGAAAACCACCCTTTAAATATGCTGTTTTGCGTGAAACCACCCCTTAAAACGAAAATTCCAGAAAACCACCCTTTAAAACCGTTTTGTTTGCAAAGTCACACCCATCACCCAATTTTCGTTAATTAAATGTTAAAGTGTGTGGAAATTTAATTATACCCCTTATTATTATTATTATTATTATTATTATTTTACTCATTTTAATTGATATTAGTTGATATTTAACTTTTAACATGTTTTTCAAAAGCAAAAACACTATAAATATAAAAAAAAAATTAAATAATTTCATACTTACAAAAAAACTCTATAAAAAATCGATGTGTAATTTATGTTTTATACATATAAAAAATGTGTAATACTAGGGCTACTTGAAGAAATTATATTTTTTTAAATAATGTTTCATATAGTTTTTATTATTCTAAAAATGTATGTGGAATAGTGAACCTATTTTTAGAATAATAAAAACTATATAACATATCATTTTTTAAAAATTTATTTTCTTTGAGTAGCCCTTTAGTAATATACACTTTTTAAAATATACTCCGTATAAAACATCAATCATATCTATTTTTTATAGAGTGTTTTTAATGATAATTATGAAATTATATTTCAAAAAATGATATTTTATTAAAAAAAATTACTTTTGAAAAACATGTTAAAATGAGTAAAATAATAATAATAATAATAATAAGGGGTATAATTAAATTTCCACACACTTTAACATTTAATTAACGAAAAATGGGTGATGGGTGTGACTTTGCAAACAAAAAGGTTTTAAAGGGTGGTTTTCTGGAATTTTCATTTTAAGGGGTGGTTTCACGCAAAACAGCATATTTAAAGGGTGGTTTTCTGCAATTTGGCCTATCATATATGTATTAATATATGTTTGTAAAAAAAATTGGTTAAAAATCATGGTTTAAATTTTTTATATAAATTAAAGATCAAATATTGTACAATATAATTTTTTTAAAAAATTCAAACATGATTTTCATCAAATTCTTTATTTAAACCTACACATATATTTGTTTAAAACTTAAAAATAATTTTTGGAATTTTATTTAACATGAATTTATACCCCAAATAATTTTGTGTCACACATAGTGTCACATGTTGGGTTGTAGGGGATCTCCTCTCGTGTTAGGGACACTCGTACTGACCCAAACCCCATCGACATTCCTACCACGATGACCGCTCTTTCGGAATGGTTCAATCGGGAAGAGTTTAAACCCCGGATGTCCTCTCTTTATTTACCAAATTCAAGATTAAAGGGATTTGAATCAATGACCTCAGGGCAATAAACACCCCTCTTTGCCAACTAACCTACGCTATTTTTGTGATTTTTTACTCTTTTAAATTCTTTTATCCTTAAAATCTGTAAAAAATTATCTAAAAAAGTGTAATTTTTTTTTCTCGGTTTTTCGTTAGGGTTGAGGGGCTAAGAACATGAGCAACCATGAGTTTCACGTTAAGGCAAGGAATGGAAGAGGATAGAGGGAGAGGTAACCTCTTTCTTTTTATGATTTTGTTTTTTCTTTAATCAAAGATATAATGATACACATAAATAAAGGGAAAAAAAAATTAAAATACATTTGAAAATGGGTAAGATGTTTTTTTAGGGTTTTAGAACAAACCTTTTAGGATAAGTTAGAAAAAATAAAAATAAATTTAAACAAAAATAAATAAATAAGGTGTATAATTAGTAAAAATAAATTTAAACAAAAATAAAGAAATGAGGTGTATTATTAGAATAGGAAGAGAGAAAAGAAAATGAATAATAAGTTTCCTATGGTTGATGATGGTCTAACACCACCACTGCAAGCCCCCTAGGTCCGCCACTAATTTCTGCAATACGAAATATGAATTCAAAATTGAATAAGCTAGAATTCTTTTATAACATAAACAAACAAATACTCATGTTATAAAATAAATCTAGGAGCTCCCTAATATGTATTCGTTATAAACAAATACTATGTTACTATTCAAACTGTTTATAACACAGTGTAGAGAGTTACATTTGAGGCTTCACATTTTGGGGTTACATTTCTGTTTGCATAGGCTTTCATAGTTATGGGCCAGTCGTAAAGCCCATTCCATGTATTATAAATAAGCCCATCTCTTTACTTAAGAGAGGTCAGATCAGTTGTAACAACTCCACCAAACTACGAGCTTCAATCTCGCTCTAATGGAGTTTTATGCGTGGTTCATTTCCTTCTTCGATTTCTGATTTTGTTCTCAAAATACAACTGATCAAACAATCCGTTTCACCAAATACAAAGTTAACATGGTATCAGTTGGTTCGATCTCTGGTTTTCCGCTTTCTCTTCTCTGATTTCTTTACTTCTCTCCGTTCGTTTTCTGGTCCCTGTCACGGCGTTTGAGCACGCTCCAGATCCGAGAATGTTCCTCAGTGAACTTGATCCTAACGACGAGCTTTTTCTTCACCACTCGGATCATCCGAGTTATGTTCTGGCCACAAACAAACTCACCGACAGGAATTACCATCAATGGCATCGCTCTGTCGAAGTTTCTCTTTTCGCAAAAAATAAGATTGGCTTCATCACAGGATCTTGTTTGCGTCCTGCTCAAAGCTCGCAATTGGCGCATCAATGGGATCGATGCAATAATATGGTCATTTCTTGGCTTACTCACTCGGTTGATAAGGAAATTGCTCAATCAATTCTGTATTTCCGGTCTGCTGCTTTGATCTGGAAGAATCTGGAAACTCGATTTGGTCGTGCGAATCGGACTCGCCTCTATCAGGTCCAACGAGATCTTCATTCGATGCACCAAGGTACTCTTTCTGTTAAAGGTTTCTTCACTAAGTGCAAGTGTCTGTGGGATGAGTATCGCTTACTCATTGAAGATCGTGGTTCAAGTGAAGAAGTTATCTCTCTTCTAGAAGAACAACAGGCTCTCCAATTTCTCATGGGACTCCATGAATCCTTTGCTGCTGTTCGCACTCAGATCCTTCTTATGAATCCTCCACCATCTCTTGATCTTGTGTATCAGCTCGTCAGTCAGGAGGAAGAACAGCGTGGCTTGACTAATTCATCCTCCTCCATTGATGCTGAGTCCACTACTCTCGCTTCTAGCAAGGCCAATTCTTCTGCATCCAACCGCAATTCTGGTGCTCCTCGTGGAGGTAGTTCTTCAAGCAAGAACAGTTCCACCGGCAAACGTACCTTCTTCTGTGATCATTGCAAGCACACAAGTCACACCATGGATCACTGTTGGAAGCTCCATGGATATCCCGCCGACTTCAATAGCAACAAAGTGGCAGCTAACGTGACTAACGAAGATCCTGCATCTTCCTCCTCATCTGCTACTTCATCCGTGCCTTCTCTTACTCATGCTCAGTATTCCCAGCTGCTTGCTCTTCTTAGCAATCAACAACCTCCTGCAGATTCTTGTGCCATGCTAGCTGGTAATGCTTCTAATTCTCTTTCTCATTGCTTCACATCTAATTGGATCCTTGACAGTGGTGCTACTGACCACATTACTTCTCATCATAAGCTTCTTTCATCTTTTTCTCCAGTTTCTAATCCTAAACACATTACTTTGCCTAATGGTAACATGTCCTCTATTTCTCACATTGGTTCTTCTCAGTTGCTGCCTGATGTACCTCTCTCAGAGGTCCTCTTTGTCCCAGATTTTCGGTTCAATCTTCTTTCTATAAGTAAATTGACCAAGGCCCTTAATGCTACTGTTTCTTTTGACTCACACTCTTGTTTTCTTCAGGCCCCTTCTATGAGGAAGCCAATTTAATTGGTAAAGAAGACAAAGGCCTTTATGTGGTGCATTCTTCTCTCTCAGATGGTCATCTTCATGAAGACTCTAGTGGTACCTCTCTGATTTCCATTTTCAATAAAAGTCCTGAACTGTGGCACTGCAGGCTTGGGCATGTCCCTTTCAAACAGCTATGTTGTTTACCTTTTTTGGATTCTTCCATTAAGCCTACACACATTTGTCAGATTTGTCCCAAAGCAAAACAACACAGATTGCCATTTTATTCTTCTTCTTCTGTTACTTCACATGCTTTTGATATGATTCATATTGACACATGGGGACCTTATAGATGTCCCACTTATGATGGTTTTCGTTTCTTTCTGACTGTTGTGGATGACTTTAATCAATGTACTTGGATTTTTCTCATGAAACACAAGTGTGAATTCTGCAGCATTATCTCTAAGTTCTTAAATCTTGTCAAAACTCAGTTTCATACTTCTGTCAAAATTGTCCGATCTGATAATGCTGCTGAGTTCCTTGCCACCAATGTTAAAACATTGTTTGATTCTCTCGGTATCATTCATCAAACTTCCTGCACCCAAAGCCCTCAACAAAATGGCATAGTTGAGCGAAAGCATAAGCACCTTCTTGAGGTTGCTCGAGCTCTCTTTTTCCAGTCTCATCTTCCCCTTCCTTACTGGGGTCATTGTGTCATGACAGCTACATTCTTAATCAATAGAACACCTCTTCCATCTCTCCATAACAAGACACCATTTGAACTCCTCTTTCACACTGTCCCTGATTACTCTATCCTTCGTACATTTGGTTGTCTTTTTTTTGCTAAAACCTTATACACTAGCAAGGACAAATTTCATCCTCGTTCTGATCCTTGCGTTTTTCTTGGCTATTCCTCCTTCAAAAAGGCCTATGTTGTTTTGAGCATTAGTTCCCATAAAGTCTTTTACTCTAGGGACTTGATTTTTCATGAAAATCATTTTCATTTCTCTTATATAAAACACTTTGATTCTTTTGTTACCCTTCCATCACCTGCTCCTGATTTCCCATCCCACATTTTCCTACCCACAACCACACCCATTGCCACCCCTCCCCTTTGAATTCTGATCTCAATGACCATTCAGAGTCATCTATATCTAGGGCTGGAAATAACCCGCGGGTACCCGCTCCACCCACTTAACCCGCATTAATTTTGCGGGTGAAAACCCGCAAAAAAGTGGGTGACGGGTGGAGCGGGTGCGGGTGAAGCGGGTGATGGATGGATTATGGGTGAAGATTTTTCACCCATAACCCGCCCCATTAACCCGCCCCGCAAACCCGCATAAAACCCTAAATTTTTTATATATATTGTGTGTGATTTTACTATTTTACCATTTTCAAGTTTAACTTCTACAAGCTCTAATCCTTGATTAGTGCTTTGCCCACCAAATTTCAATTAGAATATGATTATTATAGAGATTTATACCCTTCCACCTTCAAATTTCAATTAGCTCGTGATTTCAATGCTTTGTCGATCAAAAATATAAATACACAAACCGACCCCCTTTGTAATTTTGAGTTAGAATTGGACTACTTATGTTGATTTGTTTTTTTTTTGTTTCACCCATTGGGTACCCGCTCCACCCGCATCACCCGCGCGGGTCGGATGCGGGTGAAAATATTTGCGGGTGATGGATGGAGCGGGTGAAATTTTTTACCCGCGGGGCGGGTGATGGAGTGGCTTCATCCACCCATAACCCGCCCCATTTCCACCCCTATCTATATCCACTGCACCTGTTATCTCTCCCCATGTGTCACCTGTTCCAGCTGTTGCTTCTCCTCATGTTCCAGCTGCTCCTTCTCCTGTGCCAGTGCCCCCTGATCCTTTAAGAAGGTCCACTAGAGTCTCCCGACCACCTACACATCTGAGAGACTATGTATGCTCCCATTCGGTTCAGTCTTCTACACTGGTTAATTTGGTATTCTCTCATTCTCTTCCTTCTTCTCGTTATTCTTTTCTTTCCTCACTTTCCACATATTCTGAACCCAATACTTATGTTGAGGCTTCCAAGGATCCTAATTGGGTCTTAGCAATGGAAAGGGAATTACAGGCTTTACAGGCTAATGGCACTTGGGATATTACACAGCTTCCTCCAGGTAAAAAGGTTGTGGGTTGCAAATGGGTTTTCCGAGTAAAGCTTAAATCCGATGGCTCTCTTGAAAGATACAAAGCCTGGCTTGTCGCGAAGGGATTCAATCAGAAGTATGGGATTGACTACCTTGAGACATTCTCCCCGGTTGTCAAGATGTCCACCATTCGATGTCTACTGTCTGGTGCAGCTTCCAAACATTGGCCTATCCACCAAATGGATGTGAATAACGCTTTCCTTCATGGAAAGCTTGATGAGGAGGTTTTTATGAAGATGCCGGATGGTCTTCCCAATCCAGGAAATCTGGTTTGCAGGTTGAAGAAATCGCTATACGGCCTCAAACAGGCGTCTAGACAGTGGTTTGCCGCTCTTTCCTCCGCCTTGTTGTCCAAGGGTTATCTGCAATCAAAAAATGATTACAGCCTCTTCACCAAGCGTTCCTCTAGTTCTTTTACTGTTGTGGCTGTATATGTAGATGATCTTCTGGTAACAGGGTCCGACGCTTTTGAAATAACCTCTCTAAAGTCCTCTCTCGACTCCGAGTTTGGCTTGAAAGATCTTGGCCTTCTTCACTAATTTTTAGGCCTTGAGGTTTCTTATCTTGCTTCAGGCATCGCTCTTACCCAGCAAAAATTTGCTCATGAGCTGCTTGCTGATGCCCAGATTGATGATCTTCGTCCTGTTTGTTCTCCTCTTCCGCTTAATTCTAAGCTTCTGGCAACTGATGGTTCCAGGTTGAGCAATCCTACATTTTATAGAATGATGGTGGGCAAGCTCAATTTCTTGACAAACACTAGGCCTGATCTCTGCTTCGTTGTTCAGAGTCTCAGCCAGTTTATGCAAGACCCTTATACCTTTCATATGGATGCTCTTTTACACAATCTTCGGTATGTTAAAGGTACCATTGATAGGGGCATTACTCTCAATGGTTGTGACTCGCCCAAGCTCACTGCTTACTCGGATTCTGACTGGGCATCATGTCCTATTAGTCGACGCTCGGTTACTGGGTATGTGCTTCTTCTTGGGGATTCTCCTGTAAGCTGGAAATCCAAAAAGCAAAGTGTGGTTTCTAGAAGTTCAGCAGAGGCTGAATATCGAGCAATGGCACATGCTGCCACTGAAGTCGCCTGGATGGTGCGTTTGCTCAGCGATCTCGGAATTGATTCTCTATCACCAGTCACCTTGTTCTGTGACAATAGCTCCGCTATGCAAATCTCCAAAAACCCCATCTTCCATGAGCGTACGAAACATATTGAAATCGACTGTCACTTTACTCGTGACAAGGTCTTGGAAGGGCTACTCCAGTTGTCTTACATTCCCACAATTGAGCAACTTGCTGATGTTTTTACAAAGGTGTTGCCTTCTGCCCAACAAGAGCTTCTCCTTAGCAAGCTTGGAATGCTTCCCAGAAGTTCAGCTTCTGCAGCTTGAGGAGGGGGGGGGGGGGGGGGGGGGGGGTAGAGAGTTACATTTGAGGCTTCACATTTTGGAAGCCCATTCCATGTATTATAAATAAGCCCATCTCTTTGCTTAAGAGAGATTAGATCAGTCGTAACAACTCCACCAAACTACGGGCTTCAATCTCGCTCTAATGGAGTTTTATGCGTGGTTCATTTCCTTCTTCGATTTCTGATTTTGTTCTCAAAATACAACTGATCAAACAATCCGTTTCACCAAATACAAAGTTAACACATAGTATTTGTTATTCAACTGCATACAGTTGAGTAAAGAGTTTGAATAGTAACAATTTTAAAATAAAACGAGTTTGAATCTAATTATTCAACTGGATACAGTTAAGTAATGTGATACACCTAATGCATACTCCGTATGATATTATAAATGCATATGATAAAGTAAAAAGAATATACATTGTAAAATACCATATTTAATGAAGGAAAAAGAAGGAACAAGAGGGTTGATACATCATAAATGTATGATTGAATATAAAATGAAAGGAGATTATCAAGGAAATAAAGAGGAGGGAAAAGGAAAACGAGAGCTCTGTTTTTGATGTTGCAAAGGGAATTCCAAGGCACGGCACCCGCAACAGCCAAGCCAAGCCAAGGATTTGAGAACCCACACATTCACATAGAAGCTTCAGATTCCCTCAACAAGCCACTTACCTATTTATTTATTATTTATTTAATCCTGCTTTATACAACTACTCTTTTTTTTATTTATTTAATCAGTAATTGATAGTTCATCCTGATAGTCAATCCGGAATATTGTTTATCAGTGTTCATATTCTTCACTGAGTGTTTTTCCTCCGTGGTTGTTCAGATTAGGAGGTTAAATTGTCCTAGAGGTGATGATCGGGTCATTCGAATGAGTTCAATTTAAGATCAGGTGGGTTCATTATCTAGAGTCTATTGTTATTATGTTGAGTTATTTCGAGTTAGGTCATTGTAATTCAAGTTGAAACTCTTCATTTTAAGTCAAGCTAGTCATCATTTAAAGTCGTCAGGTGTGTATTTCAGGTATTGGGACAACTAGGTTGAAATTGCGGGCCAAGTCAGGTTCGGGTGGGTTAGGTTTTGCCAGCTCTACAACAGTTTCCAACTAACGCCAAAAATTTGCAAACTGTATTGAATTGAATCCCTGGATGCCTGATACAATCTCTAATGCTTGTGCTTGACCCATCCACATCAACAACATGAATTTATATGCGTTTCACTATGACTGTTGCAAGTCCAAAGATGTGAGTAATGCGGTAAAAATAATTGACTTGGTCACTGTACAAACCCCAATTCCAGAAAATGACACCACAGAGGCATTCATTTGTATACATAGCAAAACGGTCAGCCATGGGATCAGAGAAAAGAGAGAGCTCTGTCATTGAATTGATGTCAACCTTATTTGGCGTTGAATGATTTATTCATCAACAGCAAACAAACATTCAGTACCATCAATGTTTGCTCTGTGATATCTCAACAGAATTTACATACAAGCAGAGGCATCAACACTTAACAACAACGGCCTTCATGCATATTCAGATATATATATATATATATATATAGAGTTATATTTGTCTTTGAACTTACAACGGTTTCCGTAGGAGGCCCCTTCTTAAGCTGTATTGGGCATGAGCAGTCGCAAGCACAATCACCCTGTAGCAAGTGACGCATTCAGTAAAAGATGTGTTAAGCTGCAGTTTCTTATGACGAAATTAATGGCCTGTTCGAGTGCCGAGTTATCAGTAATCAGTTGAACTTTGAATATCAAACTCAGGACAAGATGGTGAACTTACAGTGGAAACATGTTACAGGTATCAGACAGAGCAACAAAACATCCTTCTTCCGGATTCTTGTGTTCCTTGCAACTTCATTCCACTCGGCCGGGAAGGGGCAGTTCTTGCTAGTCTCTTAGCTGGAACAACCATTAGGTTGCAGGCATATCAGATAAACTCAGTTTATACGACAAACGGATAAAAAATAGGAAAAACTGTTGAAAATATCACCAACTTGATATGCAACCACGCTTTGTGTCACCAACATTCAAAGTTGGTGATATTTACTACAATTTTGAAATTAAGTGACCCTAAGCACTTGTGCAGTCACCTATAAAGTTGGTGATATTTGCGGTAACTATCCCTAAACAGTGTTTGTGGCAAAGTAACACAGTACATTTTCACTTTCAGGTGCCCAATACGCAACAATTGACGAAGGAAATGATGTTCGTGATTTCTTGTACTATATACAATTCGTTCGTACATATATTGAGTTCGTTTGCATTCAGTGAATTTTTTTTTTGGTGGGGGGGGGGGGGGGGGGGTCGAAGAGAGCAAATGCATAATCCTTAATGATAGCCTTACCTATTTCAAAGAAAAGCTCATTTACATTCAATGCAGTTTTGGCCGATGTTTCAAAGAAATGTAAGCCGTTCTCTTTAGCATATTGCTCGCCAATCTGCATCAATGTACAGAAAGAAAACAATCAAGGCAGAGTTTCAAGAACAGAAGTATTGTCAATACTTTAGCCAACTATAGAGGATTGTCTCACAGAGCGGGCTCAATAACTTGAACTATTATACCTCATTATCCACCTTCCTTTTATCATCAAGGTCTGCTTTGTTTGCAACTAATACAGCAAACATGTTTGGATTTCCTAATGTAAAATAACCGAAAGAAATGTTAGGTTTCAGATAATTGTTTAAAACTGCTAGCACATGAATCCCATGTTCAAAGAAGGAAACCAATCCAAATTTCTCCTTCAATCTCATTCCCTTAAAATGTTTCAATGTATTTTGTATTTACTGATTTTCTTATCTCCTCTGAAAGGGTAAGTAGTGACATGAAAGAGGAGATTATATTAATCAGAAGAGAACATTGTAAGAGATGAAACTCATCAGATGGCTACACTGCTAATGCTACGCTGCGGCGCAGATCCAAAAATGACAACAAGTATTTACCTTGTCTCTGCAATTCCTGGACCCATTTTTTAGCTTTCTCAAATGATTCCTAGAAGAAAAACAAAATGAAATAATCATCAGATTGGCTTGCAATCAGACAATTAAACTGTCCACACAACTACGAAATGATTACATGACTAAGTAATACCAGTAAACCTTCAACATAATAAGAATTTCAATGCACTTAGAAGCATCAAAACTCACTATAAGATTTAAGAAATTTGATACTAAGTTGTGTATTTCACAGAACTTCAAACTTTAAGAGGGAACGAAATGGACGACCAAGTGTGCTTCAGTAGAAGAGTACTAAAACTACAGAAGCTTGTTTTAGTGAATATTTTTTTGGTCGTAGATTAAAGCTTTAACCCATCCAAGAGGATAATTGCATTAAACATTGATTAAAACTCACTTAGCAGTTAGCTCGAGTGAATCCGTTTTCTGGAGGTTATCTCACCAATCACAGACAAAGCAGATACAAAAATCCCTCATTTCACCTCAGATTCTATGGAGATCACAGTATAATATATAGGCATGCTCATCTCAAAGCTAGAAAGAAGCTTCAAACTACTTGTTCATACAATTGAGGGTGTTTCTGCGTATCTATTAAACTGAGTTAGTGGGATACAACTTAAATAACACCTTAGAATTGGCACTGCGACCCATAAACAAAGACGAAAAAGTATTTTTACTACTTTTTCTCTTAACAATCCCAATGAATTGAATCCTATCAACTTCAACGAAACAAAACGGAGAGAATCCAAGTCGAAATCGTCTCCTCAGCCAACAGAACCCTGTCCATAGTTAGAAATTTAAAATCATATCCACCCATCAAAATGCATGCTTATGCGCAAAAAGAAAGAACACCGAGAAATGGAGAGGAGACTACCATGCTGGTGATGTCATAGACCACAACAGCTGCAGCTGCGCCACGGTAATACATAGGAGCCAAGCTATGGTATCGCTCCTGTCCTGCAGTGTCCCATATATCGAATTTCACTGTCGCCTCATTTAGGGACAAGACCTGTGTGAAGAAGGCAGCTCCAATGGTGGACTCCTGCAAATCATTACTCTTGAATTTAGGAGATAGAAACACCCTTAGAGAATGACAACAGAAACCGGATTAAACAGACTGTAAATAAGTAACCTGATAATCATAGAACTGGCCTTTGACAAATCTCAACACCAGGCTTGTTTTCCCTGTACCCATATCCCCAAGAAGCACCTGCAAACAATGCCCACAAGACAGGTGATTAAGGTTCTGAATTTGGCGCGATGTATTTATGGTTTATAAGGACTTCACAAAGAGCTTATTCGTGCAGCTGATATAAGTAGCTTGTGCCAAACTAACCCTAAGTCTGCAAAAATTCTTTTATTATCCTAAGGGGTCGTTTAGTATCCATACCAAGTTATGTGGTATGGGATAGAAGTCATACCTGTACCTTGATAGTTGATACCACCTCACAACCTTTAAGAGGCCCCGTTTGGTATTGATATCTTGATCGGATGATATCTCGATATCTAGTGATACCTCCCTCCAAATTTGTAAATCAAATAGGCCAAAAAAAGGGGGAAATCTAATATCAAGATATCAAGTGATATCGATATCGATACCAAATGGAGCCTCGGTCCTTTTCCTCCCTTGTAACTAACCATGGTACTCCTCATATCAAAGTCTTAATAAACACCATAAATATCAAAATTCCATACCAATACCCATATCCAAACCATGTACGATTCTCATACCGATATCAATATGAATTCTAGCCAAACGGGCCCTTAGTACTAAGTGGAATTGTGGACAGACTAATTGCCAAATTCAACATGATAGAAGTTCATTTCATAGGTCTAGAAAGTTAATTTTAAACAATAAAAAACCAAGTCATTCTAGCTGATGAATGAAGTCATCCTATTACCCGCAAAATTGAATCCCTAAATTGGCTTTGAAAATCGGGAGAACGGCAAATATGAGCACTAATTCAATCAGGGGTTTAGCCCTAAACAAGCAATTATGAAACAAATACAAAGACCAAAAATTGAAAAGAAAGGAAGACATACCCACCATCTTGGCTTGTATGTTCTTGCTGCTAATCGCCATTCGATCAAATGAAGCAAAAACCCCCAAAATTTCTCTGCTTGTGAGGGTAAGAAAAGGAAAGCTGAAGAGAAGAAGACAAGAGTCGCAAAATGAACAAGTAGGAAGGCGCCTTGGTTTTACATGTAATGGATAAATCTAAACAATTCTTAGTAGGAAAGAGAGAATCATCGATAGAGGGGAGAAGCAAACGATAGACTGGTAGGTTTCGCTGCGTTTGACCGTTAAGTTGGGGATTTATTTATTTAAAATTTTAGTTTTCCTCTTTATTTAATTTTTAGTAATTTGAAATTGGTTAGAAAAACAACCACCTATACACAAGAGACATCACCCACCACAGTAATACAATCCTAATACCATCTACGGAGTAATTATTATTATTGTTTTTTTTTTCCGGTGGTCTCGACGGCTGACATATATCTTGTGTTTGATGACGAATTTGGTGCTCTCAAAATTTATACATGTTTTTTTAAAATATAATAAAAATTATATTCTATCCGTTTCAAAATATAGGTAATTTTATTTTTGCCAGTTTAACACATTTTTTAAAAAGCTAAAAATTATATAAAATATTAACATAAGTATAATATTATTTTAAAAAATTAATAAAAAAGTTAATGTTCTATAGAGCTTGTAGTTCCTTAAAAAACATGTCAAATGTAAAGACCAGGGGTTTTCAAATCAAAATTTTCAAATAAATGAATTAAAATGGATTTAATTCGGAAATTTCGAGAAAAACTCGTCCTCAACTTAGTAAATCGACTTCGAAACTCGTAAAGCGGATTTCCAACCTAAAATTGACCCTTGATGAGTGACTCCGTCTTTTCACCTCGAGAGTTAAAACGAACTTCGGATGGCGATATTCTTTTCGGGATTTGAAAATCTAATTGACCGAGAGAGCAAGATTTGAGAAACTAACCCCCGGGAACTAACTCTGGGATTAGAAATTCGCGTGTTCCAGATCGAAGATTTCCTGCCCTCTCCCATCTTTCTCCAACCGAAAATTTCAACCCTTCCTTGCTATGTGTGAGAATTGAATTCAAACCCAAGATTCACATTTCCCCATTTGGAGAGACACCCACATCTGGCTTTTCTTCTTCTCCCTCCTTGCACTCTCTTTTTTGGGTAAAGAGACAACATCCATGCTTATCCATTCCACTTCCCAAATCAATCCATATCTCTCCTTAAAATTTGAAGTTTGACTCACTCCTCCTCACATCTAAGACACAAAAGCCCTAAACACAAGCCCCCCAAAGGTTAGAGACACCAAAACCCAAAGCTCACACCTTCTCTCTCCTTTTTCTTCCTTGTTGAGGGAGGCAGCCCAAGGGCTTCCCTTGTCGCCGGCACATCACCATCAACCACCACCACACCATCATCGTCACTCCCCCATCTCCCTCCTCTTTCTCTTTCGCTTCCATCGAGGCCAAAATCGTGCTACCACCTTCGTTCTTCCTCCTCCGACTACGAGCCACCATCACAAGCAACACCTTCACACTCCCTCGGAGCCAAGACAAGCAGGCCGAGCCGCCAACAGCCCTAGAGATCCGCAAGAGCCACCCCCGACTCCTTCCGCCACTGTTTTCGGGTTTTCGAGCGGTAAGAGTTTTGTTTTCCTTCCTTTTGACTCCAAAAGTGTAAAGATCCCTCCTTTAACCTTCGTACTACTCTCTAAGCCCTCCTTGCACGAAGATCCACCCGAGACGAGCCCAGAAATCTTCCCCTGAGCCGCTCCGACGAAGAAGACGATGTTTGGGTGATCGGATCCTTCCTCATCTCGTTTTCTACGTGTTATTCGTGAACTAACATTCCCACTTAGGTCGGGTAAAGGTTTGGGAAAGATGGGGGGAGCTAACACCCATGAAAGAGACCGCAACGAGCTCAAAGTATGAGATGTGCGATGGTTGATCATGATGAATTTAAAGTATGGATGATACGAACTTGTCTATCTATGTGCTTGCATGTGTGTTATATATATGCTTATAGTAGCTATAGAAGTAGACTCGTTGTATTCTTTAAATACGTATCTAGGTGATCCTCTGTAATTGTGACTTGTTGTGTATCGGGTCTACTGTTTTGTTGGTATGCTTATTCAGGTAAGTTTCCTCTTGGAGCTTACTCAGATTGAATAGAACCACTTTCCTGCATATATGTGCATGATATATAGGGGTGTGCATGATTCGGTTCAAACCGAATTTTTGGGCCGAACCAACACAAATCAAACCGAACCGAACCTAACCGAAGTTTTTCGGTTCGGCTTTCGTTTTGAGAATTTTCATTTTTCGGTTTAGGTTCGGTTTGTGTTCGGTTTAGGTTCGGTTTGTGTTAAACCGAATTTTTTTATACACTACATAAATAAGTGTATATATATATATGTATGTATTTGTATACTTTATATTGGAATATGTGTATATATACACATAAATACAAATACAGTGTATATATTTATATACTTTATTTTTTTTTATGGAAATTCGGTTCAATTATGTTAAAACCGAACCGAACACAAACCAAACCGGCAAATATCCGAACCGAACCTAATGCTTTCGGTTCGGCTTTCGGTTTGAAATTTTGAGATTTTCGGTTTCGGTTCGGCCCGGTTCGGTTAGGTTTTAGACCGATGTACAACCCTAATGATATACTAGGTGTTGCATAAGCATAAGAGCATGCCATGTAGTACCATGCTTAGGACTTGCACAAATGAATGAGCATCCTTATTGTGTATGCGTTTGTAAACAGAACGACCGTTATCTATGAAGTAATTAGAGTCTTTGCTAGGGTCATAGGACCGTCTAGTCCCATCAAATCTTGTCCTGAGTCAAGCCGAGTGATGAGTAACATGAATATGAGCATGATGACCGAATATAAGCACGGTGAATGAATGATGAATATGAATGACTTGATGCTTTATTGAGCTGGCCAGTCTCTGCCCTAACGGGAAGGGGGGTGGAGGTAGGAGAGGAACATGCCACTTTCCATTCTGTGTAGGATTCTAATTTACTGTCTTTTGCATATATGTAAACTATCAGCATGCTTATGTGTTAAATTCCGTCCTACATTAGAAGCATGATATTAGGAATATCGTATATGTTTGCTTACTTATGTGGACCAGCCAAGTGTGGGCCTCAATTTGATCCTATACCCGTTAGTATTTTTTTTAGGTATGTGATTGCTGTACGTGTATGATGCTTGTATGTCTCTATGACTTGGCGCGAGACTTTTGTATGGAGTGTGTGAGAGAGAGAGAGAGACTCTGACTCTATCACCACATCAACTATGATCGCTTTTGGATAACTGTGTTTCAGATTTCGGTTTTGACCCGACACTGTCGTGGCACCCTGATTGTATTTTGGGTTTAGACTTGATTGGTTGATTGTTAAAATGAATTTCCGCGACTTAGGCTATAGGACAGGTACAGAGGTGCTAACCCCGGGTCTCCAATGGACCTCACGATGTTTTGGGTTCAAAATCCCACTTTTCGACACTAATATTTTGTTTTCAAAATTCAACTTGTACTCGGGGCACAAGATCCGAACAAAGGATTTCATCATTCGAAATGTAACCCGGGTTTTCTAAATACGGGCTGTTACATCAAAAAAGTAAAATGATATATATTTTGAGATGGATGTAGTATAAAATATTATTTTTTATAAAGTTTTACAAATAATTTTATGTTTTTTTAATAATTATATGTATTAGCCTTGTCTATTGGAGTAGGAGGGGATAAAAGGGAAAAAAATAAAATTTAATTTATGTTTAAAATTTATATCATCATCACTTTTCGTCACTTTTATCCTACAAATTCTCTTGTTAGCAACAAAAGCACATAAGAAAAGGTAATGTTTTCCGTGGATTGACTCCAGACTTATATGCTATAATAGATTTTAGGTTTAGGTTTATTTTTTATAGGAACCAATGTCTTTCGTCCTGTCAGATTGTCTCCCTTGCTTGCACTCCATCAATGAGAGATTGAAAGGAGTAGTCTAGCGCTTTGAGAACACAATCAATTATGTCCTCTTCATCTTGTGGTTTTCCAGGTGACACAAAGAGATCCACACACATCATGACTTGCTGCATAAATTCAGAGACTGTTTGGGTCCTTTTTTTTTTATTTTTTTTATCATGGTTTTGTGTTTCTCCTAGCCTTGAGGAGGTTGACATGCCCCCTTGATGAATCGACATGGCTACACTAGTACACTAGTACAAATTAAGTCATTAATAGCAGAAATTTAAAAGCGCTTATTCAAAACCGCTATTAACGTATGTGAAGCATAGCGCTTTTTCTTAACAAGCGCTGAGAATATATTTAGTTTTTTTTTTAAATATATTTTTTCAAGCATAGCGCTTATATAAAACAAATGCTGTTAATGTAAGGTAAGCACATCGCTTTTTCTAAAAAAAGCGCTGAGAATATATTTATTTTTATTTTTTAAAAAAATATTTTTTAAACCATAGCGCTTGTATATACAAGCGCTATTAAAGTGAAACATTTCTTAGCGTTTTTTAATAAAAATCGTTGTCCACAAGAAAAACCCTAACTCCCTCTTTAAATCACCCGTCACCACCTCCATTAACTCCCACTTTATCTCCCCAGTCACCGCCTCCATCTTTAATCTCAATGGCGAATCCGAATCTACAGCTTGCAGGTGCGCTCAAGTCATCGATGAGAATGAAAACTTGAGGAAAATCCTCCAAGGGCAACAGGTGAAGAACCAAAGATTTCATCTTCTTTTCATATTTTCGTCCTTTATTTAACGAATTCGCAATCGATTTAGATCTCATTCGGCCTTGTTTTGAGTAGGTCAAATCCATTGCTATCGTCAAGAGCGGCCTAAACGCGCCGCCTTCCTCGCCCACTGCCGCATTGAAGGATCTCGAAACCTGCCTTCCGGATGTGTACGACTTCCGCCAGAATAAATATAGTCGCGGTACGCCGACCGCCTCCCCTTCCAGGCCAACGCCAGGGAGCTCGCCGCAGTCCTCTCTTTTAATCTTTCCGCTCTAGATCTCTTCGACGATGCGAGTCCAGTCTCATTCGGAACCATCACCACCAGATCTAACACACCCAGCACTTTCGACGCCGGTGTTCTCTCCTCTGAGTGTCCGTTGATGAAGGATTTAGGATGCAACCGGCGCTTTCTACAATGGTTCAACCACTTGTTCATTATTTTCTTTGTAATTGAAGAAATTAGTGTTCATTATTTCAAGGACAAATTGAAGAAATGGTATTCATTATATTCCTTGTAATTGGCACCCTGTACAGTTGTAATTGGAGATTAATTGAGTTGGTTCATTCCAATTTTTAAATTTATAATTTTTGTTTTCAAATTTTGACAATACTCGGTGGGTGTTGGTGGTAGAAGTAATCAAATGGTGGTTTGAGACTGGTGTTGGGTTTAGATTGGTAGAAATTGTGGTTATGCATAGGTGTCTAGAAATGGTTATGGGCTTTTTTTTTTCCCAAAAGTGTAAAAGAGTTTATTTTGCAAAAGTGATTTTACATATTGACATAATAATAAATAAATAAAATATAGTTAGACAGCGCTTTTTTTAAGAACCGCCATGCTTTCCTTCTTTCAAAATACCGCTTTTATTTGTATTCATAGCGCTTTGATTAATAGCGCTACAAAAACCGCTTTGCTTCCCATAAAATAAACGCTGTTAATGTGCTATTTTGTAGGTGTTTTCAAGGATTTTCCATGCTTCTTGGGTGGTTTTCGCTTGCGTCAAAAGGGGAGTGACACCAGCAGAAATGTACCGACAAGTGCACCAAAAAGAAGTTGATCTTGGTGCATCCATGTGGAATACGCATGCTTGCAAGTTTGGGGTTGTGATGGTTTCTAGTGGTGTCGGATGGGTACCGTCCATGAACTTGAACATACCGTAACTGACTAGTGTGGATTTGATTTGACCCTTCTATGAAATGTAGTTCATGGGAGTCAATTTAATTGCATTGTTAAATTGGACAATAATGAATGTGCGGGTTGTTTCAACATCATTTGGGATGTGGTGATTGTTTGTGACAACCATGGAGAAGGAACAAGCTGAAGGTAGGCTGAGAAAAAAACTGAATTTTTGGTGGAGAATGATCAAGCTCCGATTACCATGTATATATTTAGAGATGGATTTGAAAACTATACATATTTCTTTTAGTTAAACCAGTATTAATAATGATTGTAAAAATGATTGTAAATATTTGAATTCCCCTCTATTTACTCTAACTACTTGATAAGGATAAATCTGAACAACTTCAATCCTGTATACAAAGAACTAGTTTAGATAATTACAAAACTAATTTAATTGCTACTTAACGGTGGAAACATAACATAAATTAAACATCCAAAAGATCTCATATGATCATAAATAAGTGCTTTGTTGAACAGTAACTTAAATGGTGTTTCCCCATGAATTTTTTTTTAGGGAAACCTATTAATCAAATAAGTTGCCTTGAGAACACAATCACCCCCGTACGTACTAAATAGGAAGTTTTGATTGAAATAAGAAAGCTTTTGATGTTTTCAGAAGATGCTTGTGCTTTCTTTCAACAACTCCATTATGTTGTGGAGTGAGTGGACAAGTAGTGCGATGAATAATGTCTTTGCTTTTGAAAAACATAGAGGCTTCATGACTAGAACCAAGTTCAAAGGTATTATCATTCCTAATTATCTTAGGCACAATGTCAAACTGAGTTTCTGCCATTTGAGTAAATACTTTAACAACTGAAAAAGCATTACTCTTAGAAGTCAGTAATTATGTGCAAGTTGATATGGAGAAGTCATCCACAATTGTCAGTAGTTGAAGCACTTGGCAATGACATTCCTAATCTTTTTGCAATAGTTACAGACCAAGAAGACCATTTATAGCAACATGAAAAAAAACAGGGGGCTATTTACCAAACGAAGTTACTCTCATTTTGTGCTTTTATTTACTTTTCACGGTTAAACCCAAATGAAGTCGTTTTAGCCATATTCCCCGTACGCCTATGTTATGGGTTGATCGGATTATTGAACAATGTAAATTTCTTATCTCCTGAAAGTCTAAAGGCAAAACACTTCAGGAGAAAGAATGGATTAGGAGACATATAAAGTAGGAGTAGAAGGTCGGAGTTGGAGAGTTTAGAGGAGGTGAATAGGGGGTTTATACCACATCAAGTTTAGTAGAGTAGGGGTATTTTGGGTTCATGTGCTAAGGTGTTTCTTTTTGCCTTAGCTCCATACGAATGATAGATGACATTTTTCTATTGATTTATCCGGGAGAAAGAATGGATTAGGAGATATTTGAAGCAACACAGTTGCAGTTTGGATAACTTTGTTTTCAAACTTTTCCTTTTGAAATTATGCATGTATGCATTTTGACAATTAATTCTTAATTTTAATTTACAAAAACTAGCTAAACATGGTAAAAACGAGTTCAAAATTAGAAAAATAGGCAAACTCAAGCAAAACAGCTAAACGAGCTCAAGTTTAGCTAAAACAAACGAGTTAATTGAGATCGAGCTCAAGTTTGTTTAATTACTTATGAGTCAAGCACGATCACGATAATAAGCTTGATAATAATCACGCTTAAACTCGAGCTTGCTTCGATGAAAAACGAGCCGAGTATGAGCACTTCACTAGGCTTGTTCGACTCAAATAACACCCTTAATAATGTTCATTGTTAAGGAGAATTAGAATGTTTTTCATATTATCTTTTATTTATAGGTTTTTGAATACCAATTGAGACATTATAGGCTCTTATCTCTATGGTGTTATCTTGTATGAGTGTATAAATTAATTCATTTGATCAATAAGCAAGCACAAGTTCATTCTTTATATTCACTCTTGCTCTTATATATAGTATCAGCCTTTTCGGTGCTCACAAAAACTTCACAATCAACAATGGCATCAGAATTCGCCAGCCAAATACTCAACACACATGAGAAAAAAAACTATGTACACCCTCTCACTGTTGTCATCCTCTTCAACATACTCAAATTAGATTCCACAAATTTCTTACCTTGGAAGGTCCAAATCCAATCAATTCTTGAAGGATATGATCTATTCAAATTCCTTGATGATTCTCACACCGCCCTTGTGGAAACTATCACGACCAACAACACCACAAATCCAAAGCCTACTTATCTCCCCTTCAAACGCCAAGATATATTGTATTCTTTATGGTGCGATTATTGGAACGTTATCACCTTCTATGGCTTCCCTTGTCACAACTACAACTTCAACCTAGCAAGTCTAGAACATCCTACGAAGCACTTATGGCAAGTACACTTTCAAGGCCATATGAAGCTCATTAACGCTCGTCCACAAAAGGCTCACTATCGGTGTCAGATTATATGCAAATGGTAAAGGCTTCGACCGATCTTCTTGCATTCCTTCAGGCTTCTGTTGCAGGTGAAGACATAATCGACTATGTTCTCCGTGGTCTGGATGAACCCTACAAGCCAGTGATTCACACAATCAATGCTCGGGATACCGTAATCTCATTTGAGGAGCTTTATGAGAAGCTACCTAATCATGAATTAGCCCTCAAAGATGAAATAAAACTAGCAGTTGGACTTGCAGTAGTGTTTAATGCCTAGACGAGATTATCCACGAGTAAAGGTAAGCATCCCTCTCAACATGCATGGCAATCCTCCAATTCAACTCATCCCAACCCTCCTCGGTAACCCTGGCAAGCATTTAACCGACCCTATACCTCTGTGGCTCCAATGTGCAACAACACCTTTCAGCTAGGAGCGTTGTCAATGGTGAAAAAAAATAGGCCATGTCCTCACCCAATGTCTGGTGTTTCATTAACTGCACCCAACCGTTGCCTTACCCTCCTCCGCCAGATTTCTAGCGGCTCCTGTCCAAGCTAATGGTACAACCTTTCCCCTTACCCAAAACTGGTTAGTGGATAGTGGTGCTTCACATCATGTTACAAATGATTTAAACAACCTTGCAATACACTACCCGTACAATGGCCCTGATGAGATTTTTGTAAGTAACGGCACACCTTTACAAATCTTTCACTTTGGCATTTTATCGTTATCATCTAACTCTCAAGTTTTTTTCTCTAAAAATGTTCTTTATGCCCCTTCCATGTCAAAAATATTTTTTCAGTGTCCAAACTCACTACAAACAGTCCATATGGAATCGTTTTCTTACCTGATTTCTTCTCTAAATTGAACATTAGGTCCAAGAAAATCCTAATTGAAGGACATTGTGTTGATGAAGTTTACTTGTAGCCTACCTCTTCTCCTAACATCAATTCCTTCCATAAGTCATGCTCCACCTTTCTACATCATTGACTTGGTCATCCATCGACTGTGGTTTTTCAATTCTTAGCCAAAAATTTCAGTTTGTGTTCCCTTTCAAATAATTAGATTGTTCTTTGTGCAATGTTAATAAAAGAAACAAGCTTCCATTTTATGAATCTAGCATTGTGTCTATTCATCCTCTTGGAGGGATTTACTTCGATGCTTGGATCTCTCCAGTCATGTTCTATGATGGTTTTCGATATTATGTCATCTTCGTTGATCATCATACCCGTTATAGATGGATTTTCCCACTTAAAAATAAATCTGGCACAAAATCTGCTTTCATTAACTTTAAAGCTTTGGTAGAAAATTTTTAAAATTCAAAAATCAAAATCTTTTATACTGATAATGGTGGTGAGTATCTAGCCCTGCATCACTTCCTTGGGATGGCAGGAATCACCCATCTAACATCACCACCACTCACACTGTAGCAAAATGGCATGTCTAAATGCAAGCACTGATTTGTCGTTGAAACTGGCTTGTCCCTCTAAACTCATTTCGGAATGCCTCTACATCATTGGTCACATACCTTGATTACAACGACATATCTGATCAACTTCTTACCTACTCCCATCCTACATGACGAGTATCCATTCTTTTGATTATTAAATATAGTCCAATATTATCACAACTTAAATATGTTGCGACCATGGTTACAACCTTATAATGCTCACAAACTTCAACATAAGTATGTTGCGACTCCACCCGATGTCACTGCATCCAATCATAATTCTACAGTTCACCCACTCCCAAATTTAGTCTCACTATAAAACCCTTTAACAAATCCAAAACCACCAAAGAGAGGCCGACCTTCAAACCCAAATCCACCCCTTCAACCTTCAATATCTACTCGGCTTGGAGTGGTAACTCAAACCGAAAAAAAAGGCAATTAATAAGCTCAATCTCCACATCCATAAATCATCTTTTCCTCCCTCAAAACCTTCGACCATTACTCAAGCCCTCGAAAATCCCGAATGGAGGAAAGCTATGCAAGTTGAGTACGATGCTCTACGCTCAAATAAAACTTGGGATCTTCTTCCAGCATCCCCGTCCTATAACCAAGTCGGCTGCAAGTGGGTATTCTGAATTAAGTACCGTCCGAATGGTCAGGTGGACAAGCGCAAAGCATAACTAGTTGCAAAGAGTTTTCATCAATGATCTGGTTTGACTACAAAGAAACCTTTAGTCCTGTTGGTAAATCAATCACTGTCGGAATTATACTCACACCAGCTATCTCGAAAGAATGGTGCCCTCACCAACTTGATGTGAACAATGCTCTTCTTCAAGGCACATTGTATGAAGATGTCTACATGACCCAATCTTTAGGGTCTATTGACAGTACTTTGTTAGGAGGGAAATCAAGTATGAAATAAATATAAAATATAAATCTCAAACCGAATCCCTGAACCACGCAAATAAAAATTACAAGACTTCTTCCCGTTGTAGTGGAAGGGAATCAGGATCGTGACCACGAGGAAGCGTGTCAGCGCTCGCCTTTCAAGTTCCAAGATGCTCTCCTAATCGATTAGAAGCTACTCGATATCGAGTAAAAGTACTCGATATCGACTAAAGCAGTCAAGTTTCCTGCAAATCTGCACAACAGAAGACGAAACAAGGCAATGTCGAGCACAAAAGTACTCGATATCGACTAGTGGTACTCGACGTCGATTAGTCTGTAGTCGATCTCAAGTAGTCTGTGCAGAGAAAACCCGTACCTTGTGATGAAATAAAGACAGAAACAACACGAAATTGGTAGGAATTATTTCAATAATATAAAAGCTTCCAGAATCGGGGTTTCAATGCCACAACGATAACCATATAAGAACAATGCTAAAGTTATAAAACATCATGCCTTTTCATCAAATAACTTTCGTCATTAACAAATAGAAAGATAGAGGCTTTCGCATAAACCTTAATTGTTACTAATTAACTCTTTTTACATAATTAATCCAAGTTTGCATTAAGATCACTTTCGCTTCAATAACACAAATAAGGATCACCTTCGACTATCGCAGAAGAATCATGTAAATCAGGGATAGAAGATGAAATCACAATAAAGATTGTACCTTTGGTGCTTTACCTTACATGGCTATCGTCGGGCTCACCCCGACCCTAGAAGTTGGGTGACTACTCGCTGTTCATCATCAAAACACAAATCAATAACATAAAGAAACTAACTTGCATTAATATAAAAGAAAGCTTACAACCAAACAACACCAAAACGTCTCTCGACAATCTCCACCTTACTCGGCCAAAGCTCCCAAAAACTCTTCTCTACTCGCTATCTATGGGTAAACACAATTGCTTGTGGCTTGGATAATCCTAAAACTCAGACCCTAAGGTCTTATTTATAGTTCTCAAGTCCTTGCTAATCAAGGAGAGAACAATTCTATCTATATCTATATCTATCTATCTAAAAGCTTAAGATATAACTTGGTAAATAACTTAAATAAAACAAATAAAATTCCTTTAGGTAAATATGGGAAGTTACTAATGTGGATAAATCTAGATCTTTGTGTCTTGCATGGTAAATAATCTCCTATCCGAATCTTCTCTCGACTTCGACTCGGACTAGGTGCCAGATGTACTCGACATCGAGTAGAATTGTGCTCTACTAGTAGAAGATAGAATTTTTTTCGAAATAGCCAAAAAACGAAAATTTATTATGGAAATAGCCAAAATCTGAAAGATTTTAGGAAAATAGCCAAAACAGGGTAAAGTCGCTGTTTGTAACAGCGACTCTACCCGAAGTTTTTTTAAAAAATTAATAAAATATGTAAGTCGCTGTTTGTAACAGCGACTTATTATTATTTTTTTAAAAATGTTATTTTAAATTGAAAATGAAATAAAATTTTTTTAAAAAAAACATATATGGAAGAGTCGCTGTTTGTAACAGTGACTCTCCCTTCTTCGTTGAAAAACCAGGCCAGACGTAGGGATCCGGCCGGTGGACTTGGCGTCTCCCGATTAGGGTTGATTGAGACGGAGGGAGGGAAGATCGTAGGGATTGGAGACCGAGGGAAGATCGTCATCGCTGGGGCAGTGGAGATTGGAGATCGCGAGACGGAGGGAAGATCGTCGTCGCCCAATTAGGGTTGAAATCGTCGTCGCCGGGGTTGAATTGTGCCGGCTTCGTCTGCTCCTCTCCTGTTCGATCTCAGAATTGGCCCCCGTCCCTTACTTCCCGTCTTCCGCCGCCTCGCCTGTTCGATCAGGCCGGCTTCTACCGCCTCGCCCCCTACTCCCCCATCACCACTTCCCGTCGATTTCAGAATTGGTCTCCGAATTTCGATGTTCGATCCGACCGGCTTCCGCCACCACTTCCCGTCGATTTCAGAATTGGCCCTCGTCTCCGGATTTCGATGTTCAAACCGGCTGGCTACCGCCGGCTTCCTCTACTCCTCTCCTGTTCTATCTCTGCGCCGCCCCGCCCACTACTCCCGTACCACCACTTCCCGTCGAGCTCTTTCGATCCATCTCCCAACAACCCCGCCCCCACTCTGCAAATCGGTAGAATCTTTTGAGGTCTGCAGATCCATACCGCGGCGGTGGACTCGGCGAAGTCATTGGCGGCGCCGGCTTCTTCGGCTCCTCTCCTTTAGAACTGGCCGACAATAGTTTCACAGATTGAAAAAAAAAATTAAAAAAAGGGAGAGTCGCTGTTTGTAACAGTGACTCTCCCAAATATGTTTTTTTTAAGTTTTTATTTGATTTTCAATTTAAAATAATATTTTTTAGAGAAAAAAATAGTAAGCCGCTGTTACAAACAGCGACTTAGGTATTTTATTAATTTTTTTTCAAACTTTGGGTAAAGTCGATGTTACAAACAAAGACTTTACCCTATTTTGGCTATTTCCCTAAAATCTTTCAGATTTTGGCTATTTCCATAATAGTTTTCAGTTTTTTGGCTATTTCTAAAAAAAATTCTAGAAGATAGCTCTCCTTGGATTCGGACTGGAGCTCGACTAGGATTTGGTGCTAGATGAGTACTCGACATCGAGTAAACTACTCGACGTCGATTAGTTCTGTGCTCCTTGAGTGATGTTGTGCTCGACTGGGTGATTTCGACCAAGAGGTACTCGACATCGACCAGCCTGATTGACGTCGACTACTGCTGTCGAGTACCTTCTTCCTTGTTTTCTGCTCGATGTGTCCTGGCTCAGCTCTTGCTTGACCTTGGACTTTCTGTAGTTGACCTCGAGCCCTTCCATGGTTTTATTCATTCTCCGAATTGCTTGTAAAGTGTATCGATTTTTGCGAAATTAAACAGAAACTAGTGTAGATCTCTATAATTGGCAAATAAACATAAACTACATAGATTCTGTATAATTCTAACCCAATATATGAAATGCATGTAGAAACTGATGTAAAACATGGCAAAATAAGTGCACATCATACTTACCCGACATACTTGTGCAAGCTTCGCAAGGGTATCTACGGTCTTAAGGCGGCGCTAAGGGCATAGTATAATGAACTCAGGACTTATATGAAATGCATGTAGAAATTGATATAAAAGTTAATGTAAAACATGGCAAAATAAGCGCACATCATACTTACCCGACATACTTGTGCAAGCTTCGCAAGGGTATCTACGGTCTTAAGGCGGCGCTAAGGGCATAGTATAATGAACTCAGAACTTTTATTTCCCAAGTTGGATTTGTTAACTAAATTTCCAATGCATCATTGTTTATTTATCAATATTATCAACATCTATTACAATTGTTGGTCTACGTTGATGATATCATCATCACCGGTAACACATCATTTCTTATAGATCATTTAGTCAATTGCTTGGTTACAGAATTCTCGCTTAAAGATCTTGACCCACTGTCATATTTTCTTGGGGTAGAGGTGATTCTAATTCCTACTGGCATATTTCTATCCCAAAGAAAATACGTCACTGACTTACTTATCAAAGTTGGAATGTAGGCAACGAAGTCTGTGGTGATACCGATGTCTACTTCACTTCTTTCCACGAAAAAAGGAACACATCTTCCTTCACCAACAGAATACCGTGCTCTAGTGGGCAGTTTTCAATACTCTAGTCTTACGGGACATGATATTGGGTTCATTATCAGTAGGCTGTCACAATACATGCAATCACCAACGTCTGATCATTGGTGTGTTTTAAATGGCCCTTACGGTATGTATCAAGCAATGTTCTAAAAAGCGCTAGGCGGATCCTAGGCGGTGAGGGGCCGCCTAGTTCCTAGGCGGCGCTTAGGCAGTCAAGGCAGGCACCTAGACGTGCCTTGGCGCCTAGAGCTGGCAAAACCCGACCCGAACCCGAAAACCCGACCCGGTCGACCCGGAACCGATTGTTTTGAACACCGATCAACCCGACTCATTTTGGACCCGAAATCCGAATAACCGATAACCGAAACTCACCCAAATCCGAATGAACCGAACCCGATTCAACCGAAACCCATTAAGATCCGAACCCGTTACAACCGAAACCCGATATAACCCGAACTCTAAGATACATTCTAGTAAATTTTTCAAAATGAATATTGAAATAACTGAAACCCGAGACAACCGAAACCCGAATGAACCGAAACCCGATACAACCGAAACCCGAACCCGACCCAACCAAATGACCAAATTATTAGACATTACCCGAAACCGAATGACCCGAAACCCGAATTACCCGAAACCCGAATAACCCGAAACCCGACTAACCGAACCCGAACCCGATCCGACCCGCCCGATTGCCACCTCTATTGGCGCCCACCTAGCTCTAACCGGCGCCTAAGAGGGATTTTTAGAACAATGGTCTCAGGTACTTTACATTTTTAGTGTCGATATATACTCCAATTCTTCTCCAATCCTACACGATTTTTCAGAGAGGTTGATTAGGTGAGAAATTGATATGATTTTGTATCTACCATGGGCTATATTTTGTATATATCTTGGGTGCACTTATGTGTCATCGAGTTCACGCAAACAACGATCGATCACCCGATCATCGATAGAAGCTTAGTACTAAGCGCTTGCAGACACTGCTGCTGAACTACTATGGGTTTTGCATCTTCTTGAGAAGTTAAAAGTTCCCTTGATTCGACAGCTAGCCATTTATTGTGACAATTTGGGTGCAGTGAGTCTCAGTTCCAATCCAGTGTTTCATTCCAATATAAAACATATTGACCTTGCATATCACTTTGTAAGGGAGCAGGTGTCCAAGGGGACTCTATGGGTAAGTCATGTCATGACAAATGATCAGCTGGCAGATATCTTAACGAAAACACTTCTTCGTCCAAGGTTTCAAGATCTTCTTTCCAAGCTGCATCTAACTACATGTTTACCTAGCTTGAGAGGGAAGGTTAATAATTAGAATGTTTTTCATATTATCTTTTTTGTTTTATCTGTAGGTTTTTTAATATGTGTTGGAATATTCTAGGCTCTTATCTCTCATGTGTTATAAATTAACTCTGATCAATACAAGCACATGTTCATTCTCTATTCACTCTTGCTATTATACTCATTACCTGCTTTAGTGTGGGTTTTCATCTACAAACGTGGTGTAGGTAATGTGGTCACCATGGATAATTTACACGCTTGACTGGAATCAGAGATGATGAGGACATATATTAGACTAGATCAAATTAAGGAAAAATTGCAAGAATATACCAAAAAGTAAAACCGTTTGGCAAAAGTAGCAGTGCTATTGTAAAAATTAGAATGTGGGGATTTAATTTCTATTTTTGCAATTAATTTGGCAACATATTAAACTGGTTGTAGGTAAAAAAACCATCTTTAACCGGGCAGAGGAAAGCATACAAGAGCAAACGTGTCACCATGGGAGATGGTAGAAAGAATGAAACAAATGAATCATTCGGCTTGAGAGGTAGAAGAGAGAGGGGGTGATGTCTTGAACATTTAAAGCAGGAAAGTCTAGGGTCCCATCACCATTCCATCTCAGCTCAAGGTTAGGGGTAAAAGCCTCTCAATTGAAGCTGATCGGGAAGCAAAGGTTGACCCAATTACCAGTTATATGCTAGACATTAAAGAATACAGGGCAACAACTGACTATTACGTGTTAGAGGAAAAGTGACACATGCCAACATCATACAATATATATTCACAAAAATGGGTAAGAAAGCTTATGAGTTTCTTTTTATGGCCATCACTACTTTCACTCCTCTTCGTATCTGATGTGAGCCTAATTTGCCATGTTTTATAGTTACTTTTATATCGTTTTCTGCATGCATTTCATACATTTGGGCTAGATTAGTATAGAATCTATGTAGTTTATGCCTATTTGCTAAATTATGGAATCTACACCAGTTTCTGTTTAATTTCGCAAAAATCGAAGCAATTTACAGCAGTTCTGAGAAAGGGAGAAAAAGCTCGAAGTCAACTACAGAAAGTCCGAGGTCAAGGAGCAGTAGAACCAGGACAAATCAAGCTGGAAACAAGAAAGTCGAATCGACACACACTGGTCGATATCGAGTACCCTTAGTCGATATCGAGTTGGCCAGTCGATTTACACCAGAGCTAGCCAGAATTGAGGAAGCTGAGGAAGAAGAAGAACAGAGAGGTCGATATCGACTACCTTAAGTCGATATCGAGTGCCCCATACCGAGTCAATATCCTGGAATCGAGTCAAGAAATCTGGGGCCGAGAGATGGAAGTCGATATCGAGTTAATCTACTCGATATCAAGTAAAAAACAAGTCGACATGCATCCTGTTGGCCGATATTGAGTAGATGAGTTGAAATCGAGAAAGCCAGGTCAATATCGAGTTTCCTTACTCGATATCGAGTGAGCAGCAGAGGCCGATTCCGAGCTTAACCGACTTCTTGTTATGATTCTATCTCGAATCCGATGGAGATATTTTCAAGAGCAAATTCCATCAAGATCTATCAAGTACTATCAAGAGGAAGAGATATTTACCTACATTAGATATAATTCCTTTTAGATTTATTTATTTATTTCCATGTTTTAATCTTTAGATAAAAGATAGATAGATATAAATATAGATAGAGTTTCTTTCCTAGATTACCTTGGAATAAAGCCTATAAATAAAGCCTTATGGGCCGATTTCTATTAATTCAATTCTAGAGAAGTAGAAGAGGTAGTAAGTAGAGAGAGAGAGAGAGAGAGAGAGAGAGAGAGAGAGAGAGAGAGAGAGAGAGAGCGAGTTGCGAGAGCAAGGTGGAAAGGCGAGAGCGGATTTGGCTTGTTCTGTTGTAAGCTTTTTTTAGTTTTATTTTAAGGCAAAGTTATTTCCTTTTATTATTGATGAGTCTATTTATGATGAAGAGCGAGTAGTCCACCCACTTCTAGGGTTGGGGCGAGCCCGACGGTAGCCATGTAAGGTGATGCGGTAAAGGTACAAGCTTTTTATGCAATTCGTCTTCTATCCCTACAAACATGATTATTTTGCGAAAGTTGAAGGTGATCGTTGTTTGTGTTATTGAAGCGAAAGTGATCTTAATACAACTTGGGTTAATTATGTGAAAAGGGTTAGTAACAATTAGGGTTTTTGTGAAAACCTCTATATTCCTATTTGTTAATAACAAAAGTTATTTGATGAAAAGCATGATCTTTTATGCCTTTATGTGTTATTTTACATGGTTATCGTTGTGGTGTTGAAACCCTGATCTTGGACGTATTTTATTTCATTGATTTATTTCATAAAGTTTCGAGTTTTGAGTTTCTGCAAGTCGAAATCGAGTTTCTACAAGTCGGTATTTTTACTCGATATCGAGTTGCTTTAGTCGATATCGACAAGATTTTTGCACTTGTGTCCTGTTTCTATTTCCAGTCGATTTTGAGCACTGTTGGTCAATTTTCCCCGTCGATATCGAGTAACTGTGGTCGATATCGACCAAAAATTGCTGATTTGCTTTCTTTTATGCTTTTCTCTGTTATTTCTGTATGTCTGTTTGATTTTCTGCATGTGAGATTCATCCGCTACCTGAGATCCACTGACTAGCTTCCTCGGGGATCGATCCTGACTTCCCGCTGCTACATCAGGAGGAAGTCTTGTAATCATTTGTGTGGGCACGAATCTGGTTTGATCTATTTCATTATATTTTAAACTCGATTTCCTCCTACAACTCGATTTTGACCACAACTCGATATCGATCAGGAGAAAATCGACTCAACCGACTCGATATCGACTCACTGTGGTCGATATCGACCTCCACACATCGATCTGATTCCCCATATTGAGCCGAGCCAAGCCGATTTGGAGCAGAAGCACTCGACATCGAGTAACTTGATAGCATGCATTTAGGTAGGCATAATAGGTTGCATTTAGCTTAGTTAAGACGCATTTCATGGATGGATTAAGCATGATTTGCATATTAGTTCTCTATGTTGTCGGAGTCGGAATCTACACGCTTTTATTGATTATTTCAGGTAATGGTAGATCCGAGGAGAAGACATGAGTTGATAACGCATTTGATGAGAATGTCTAGTTGATCGAAGAAGCTTACATGAAGATCTCAAGAGGTCCTGAGAAGAAGAAGCGAACCTAAACGAAGAACAAGTCTGCAGAAATTGTCGCCAGACATGCTGAACTTGTTTTGCACTTTCTGGAGGCCTCGGTTCTCCGATCGACTATTATGACCATGCGTTGGAAAGCTCTTTCAGAGAGCTACAACTTTCATGTTGACGTCGAAAGCTAATTCGAGACGGAATTTTCGGGAAAAAACAATGCAGGGCCCGCACTGCTATCTGGCGCGCCCGCGCTGCTACTGACGTGCCCACGCTGCTAGGAGGAAGTGCCCGCGTCGATTCACCAGACAGAAGTGGCAAGACGAGACACTGGCGCGCCCGCGCTGCTACTGACGCGCCCGCGTCAGTCCCTGGAGACGGATTCCTATCCGAGTTTCCCCTATCTTATTAGTTTTAATATTATATTTTTTATATTTTTACGGGATGTTAAACCCGATTTTATTAGTTTATATTACGGCGGAGAACGCAGCAGAGAGGAAATTAGGTTATTTTCCAGAGACGTATTTTCCCTTTTGATCATCTCACAAACCCTATGGAGAACTAACTCTCCTTTGTTGCACTTGGTTCTTTGAAGCCTTCAATTGATTTGGTTGTGAGTATTCTACTCTTGTTTGTCCTTTGTTAATTGTTTCGATCTCCTGAGTTTATTGCTTGATTGCTTATTATTGGTTAATCTGGATTGATCACCTAGGTTTATCGATACTAGTCATATTGCTAGGGTTTCCAATTCCAGGTTTGGGGTTGTAGATTCACTGTAGCAAACGCAATCACCATACGCGGGTTGCTTGTGGTAGATTGTGAAGGAGATTCGATTACAGGCTATTTTAACGGGTTGTTGGAATCGCTTGTATCTCATTATAATTCATGCTTGAATGCTATTGCTTTATTATTTGGTGAAGGTTTTCCCTTGTAATTTGGTGATAAGTGCTTTTATGACTGGTAGGACTAAAAGCTATTACACGATCTGAATTGAGAACAATTACTGGACATTAGAACTTGAGACTCATAGAATGCGATGATGAACCATCTTAATTGTTGTGCGGATAATTACCCGGTGTGATACCTTTCCGTCATATATTCGCAACCTTTACTTGCAACTTGTTCTGTCACCATTACTTACACACAAAACTCCCCCTTGAATCGGTTACTTTTGGATAATAATACTTGCTATTACAATTGATTCTGTTTCCCTGTGGGTTCGACCCTAACTTACCTACTATACTTGTTATAGTTTGCATCTTAGGAATTTACTTTGATCTGGCATAACGACTTTAGGCCGGTTAAATTTGGCGCCGTTGCCGGGGAAACGGTTAATCGTTGCTCTTGTTTGTCTTATTACCTGTTTGGGTGCGAACCTCTTGCATGGTTCGGACTCGTGCTACTGTTGTTTGTCTTGTGTGTTAATTTAGCTACTAACTTTTGTTGTGAACCTATCTTACGGTTCACAACACATATGCTACTAACAGTTTAACATGTTGAGATTATCGCAGTTCGAAGGTGAAAATTTTCACCTATATCTCACTAGGTTGCAGAGGTGTGTGGACATCCGCAATGTGCGGGGTTTCCATGATAGTTTGCGAGATATGGTTGTCTGCGTTGTAGATGGAATGACTGCTGAGACAAAGGCACGTGCTATATATATGAGCGGAGGAAGTCTAGCAAGGTTAGGTTTGATGGGAATTTGGGATCTTATCTGCTACATGGGTCATCAGGCCTTGCAGGAAGTGTCATTTGCACTGGAACCTCAACCAATGGATTACTTTGACGCACCATCGGATGATCTATTCAAGGTCTCTTACGTGGAGAATGAGCAATTGTGTCAGCAGATCGCTGAACTAGATGAACGAGTGCTTCGAATGGTCCAAGTGGGGAATGAGATACCAACTTGTGAAGCAGGTGAACTACCGTCTCAACCGGTGGTTAACCTGATAGAGAGCCTCACCACGAACACCCTAGGGAGTGGCAAGGACCTGTTTGTCACACCTAAGGGAAGCTCAGAAAGTCATGAAGATGAAGGTTATTGCGTGCTTCCTATTCCTCCGTCATTGAGTTCATCTGAGTCTACTCCGCTACCTCCCATACCCTTGAGCTATGAGCATGACAATGTTTTGGCGGAGGAGGATATGTTTGCAGATGATGACAATTTCTTTAGTGATGAAGAGGAGAGTACAATGCTTCTGTACATGGAGTGTCATGAGTCAGCACATGAGATTCCATTTGATTTGTTGTCTCCTTCGTTCGATAAGATTGTCCCGAGCTCGCCTATCAAGGAACAATGTCCGGAGCTGATTCATGTGGCTCCTGAGCAAAGAACTGATATCCTCTGCAATGATGAGAAGGTTGGTGATTATGTCGACCCTTGGGCTCATTACTTCGATATACCACCAATGGAACTGAATTGGTGGTTCTACATACCCGCGGCGGAGATTCACACTCGGACATATGAGGAGTTGAGGACATACTTTGACTTCAACTTATTCGTATGTAGTGCCCGCTTACCTAGATGGTGTGCACAAGAGTTTGATTTGCTGCTGAGGGCACTGACGATGTCTGAATGAGTCTTAAATGGACAACTAAAATGTCGAGCCAGCGACATGAAACAAAGGCGCTGCTTGGGAGGCAACCCGAGGTAAGTTTTTCTTTCTTTTTCCTTTCTCTTTTCCTTCACCCTGATTATATTTGATCTACTTTTGTTGTCTTTATTGTTTCATTGAGGACAATGAAAACTTTAAGTGTGGGGGAGAGGAATTCTCTATATATAGTGCATATAGGAGATCATATTTAAATTTATGCATCATGTTTAATTTCTGTAATCATTTTTATTAAATTTTGTTTATTTTCGTATTTAAAAAAAAAAAAAATTTCAAAATTCAAAAATCCAAAAATAGAGCACGCATTGCATACATATGTGTTATTCAAATACCCATCTGGCTTAGTTTGTCCTCTATTTTAAATTTCAAGCATGATTCATAAAAATCCCATGGAGTTCTGGATGTTTTGATTATTATCTATATTTGATTTTTGTGGAACACGAGCTAGCGAATGTAATTGAGCATGTATGATTGAGCTAAAGTATGATTGAAGTCCTAAAAACATGACTATGTGAGAATGTTTGGCCTTATTTGAATTCTTTTGCTCAATTGTGTGAATTACTCGCCTAGTGTTGCTACCTCTTGGTATTGACTGCAGTATCTATTTTTAAAGACCGATGCACATGTTTGTTGCTAGCGGAGTTTATGTTTATATTTTGAGTCTTTTTATTTAATTTTATGAATATTTAGTGAATAAGGTGGCAATGGTTAATGCACTTAGTAACCGGATCTATGCATGACACCCATGGGTATGATTCGCGCAAAAAGGTGTTGAAAACTATCCACTAGGAAAGAAGCTTGACCATTGAGTAACCAGGTTCATTCATGACACCCATGTTTGCAACTTGCGTCAAAAGGTGTTCAAGTGGACTTCATATTAATAGTTGAGGTGTTGATAGACCGGGGCCATTCATGACACCCATGTTTGCGCTTCGCGTAAGGAAAGTACCAAGACAAGAAAAAGAAAAAAAAAGAGAAAAGAAAAGAAAAAAAAACAATTGTTGCATTTTATTTTCTTTATTGTGTCCCGCAAGTAATGAAATTTCGGTAGAGAATTGGTGATATGGTGGTCAATGTCTATGATCTTAGTGCATGATTGGTTTGAGTTAAGAGTTGTATCTTAAAGCCAAAACACATGAGTGGAAAACACAATTCTAGTGAGGTTGGATAATGTCTACTTCTAAGCTTTGATCACTGGAATACATGCTATGACGTTTGTTTGCTTGGTTTATGTTTTCACCTGCTATGATGTTGCTTTTTGATGAGGTTGAAACTTGAAGGGATTTCCTGTGGGATGCGTTGATTCATGTTCATTCTATCATTGCTTGAGGACAAGCAAAGGTTAAGTGTGGGGGAGTTTGATAGCATGCATTTAGGTAGGCATAATAGGTTTCATTTAGCTTAGTTAAGACGCATTTCATGGATGGATTAAGCATGATTTGCATATTAGTTCTCTATGTTGTCGGAGTCGGAATCTACACGCTTTTATTGATTATTTCAGGTAATGGTAGATCCGAGGAGAAGACATGAGTTGATAACGCATTTGATGAGAATGTCTAGTTGATCGAAGAAGCTTACATGAAGATCTCAAGAGGTCCTGAGAAGAAGAAGCGAACCTAAACGAAGAACAAGTCTGCAGAAATTATCGCCAGACATGCTGAACTTGTTTTGCACTTTCTGGAGGCCTCGGTTCTCCGATCGACTATTATGACCATGCGTTGGAAAGCTCTTTCAGAGAGCTACAACTTTCATGTTGACGTCGAAAGCTAATTCGAGACGGAATTTTCGGGAAAAAACAATGCAGGGCCCGCACTGCTATCTGGCGCGCCCGCGCTGCTACTGACGTGCCCACGCTGCTAGGAGGAAGTGCCCGCGTCGATTCACCAGACAGAAGTGGCAAGACGAGACACTGGCGCGCCCGCGCTGCTACTGACGCGCCCGCGTCAGTCCCTGGAGACGGATTCCTATCCGAGTTTCCCCTATCTTATTAGTTTTAATATTATATTTTTTATATTTTTACGGGATGTTAAACCCGATTTTATTAGTTTATATTACGGCGGAGAACGCAGCAGAGAGGAAATTAGGTTATTTTCCAGAGACGTATTTTCCCTTTTGATCATCTCACAAACCCTATGGAGAACTAACTCTCCTTTGTTGCACTTGGTTCTTTGAAGCCTTCAATTGATTTGGTTGTGAGTATTCTACTCTTGTTTGTCCTTTGTTAATTGTTTCGATCTCCTGAGTTTATTGCTTGATTGCTTATTATTGGTTAATCTGGATTGATCACCTAGGTTTATCGATACTAGTCATATTGCTAGGGTTTCCAATTCCAGGTTTGGGGTTGTAGATTCACTGTAGCAAACGCAATCACCATACGCGGGTTGCTTGTGGTAGATTGTGAAGGAGATTCGATTACAGGCTATTTTAACGGGTTGTTGGAATCGCTTGTATCTCATTATAATTCATGCTTGAATGCTATTGCTTTATTATTTGGTGAAGGTTTTCCCTTGTAATTTGGTGATAAGTGCTTTTATGACTGGTAGGACTAAAAGCTATTACACGATCTGAATTGAGAACAATTACTGGACATTAGAACTTGAGACTCATAGAATGCGATGATGAACCATCTCAATTGTTGTGCGGATAATTACCTGGTGTGATACCTTTCCGTCATATATTCGTAACCTTTACTTGCAACTTGTTCTGTCACCATTACTTACACACAAAACCCCCCCTTGAATCGGTTACTTTTGGATAATAATACTTGCTATTACAATTGATTCTGTTTCCCTGTGGGTTCGACCCTAACTTACCTACTATACTTGTTATAGTTTGCATCTTAGGAATTTACTTTGATCTGGCATAACGACTTTAGGTCGGTCATAACTCTACTCGATATCGACCTGGAAAAATTGACCCATCTCCCTCCATATCGAATGAGATTCCACCTGAAGAGCAGCACAACTCGATATCGAGTAACCTAACTCGAAATCGACTAGACCCTCAGGAGCTTGCGACATCCGATTCTGCAAAGGTAAGCCAAGGTATGTATCTTTCTTCTCTTATTTCCATTAATGATCTATCTATACATGGGAGAGGTTTGCCTTGGTATGTGCACTGATGTAGGATTTCCAATGATGAGCCCAAAGAGTATGAAGTTGGGCCCCTTCACGGTAAACAAGATCCATTCAGGAGGATTGCCAAATCAAAGGATCATTGGTTTCCCAACAAATTCAACAAGAAGAAGATGGGCCCCTTCACGGTAAACAAGATCCATTCAGGAGGATTGCAGCTGATGGACAAGAATGGAGTCCTATTTGAAGCCCAAGCTACATGGGCCCTGCAAATGCCACCTTGAGCTTCATGGAGAAAGTCGGCCTAGCGACTATAAAGTCTAGAGCTTGTAAATAAACATTTATTTTTGGGATTTTTGGTCATTGTTGCTTTTGTTTTTGGTTTTGGACATTATTTTCTATTGTGGGTATATCTCTTCTACATTTTTCAGGTACAAAGAAAGATAGAGCATCACTCGATTTCGAGCAACAGTAGGTCGATATTGACCTCACTCACTCGAAATCGACCAAGACCACAGCAACATTCACATCTGTCTAGTAAGTTTCTTTCTTTACCCTTATTTTTTATATAGTGAGGACATTGTAATGTGAAGTATGAGGTGGGGGAAGGGCTTACTTCATGTATATTTGATATATTTGACATTATTGGTGCATTATTTCTTGAATTGCTTATACATGGTTATTTTGGAATTCATTATTGATATCTATGTGCTTACATGTGCTTATATATGCATGTTTTCCAAAGTTTGAAAAAATGATCCCCATCGAAAATTTGAGATTAATGTCATGGAAGTTTAATATTGAACTCGACGATGCAAAATTAGATTCATTAGAGATATAGCATAAAATTGCCTAGTAAAGGGAAGTCACAATGAAGTGCATTATTTCTTGAAACCCATGAAAAGAGGTAAAAATTTGATGTTGCTTTTGACATATTGCATGATAAAAGGATGGAGGACTTTATATTTCCATATAATGCTCATATGTTTATATCATTAGCCACACCTATGCTTAAGCATCACAAAAAGCCATATATATGCCTTATTTCAATTATTGCTCCACATGTTCTAAATATTGTCCATTCTTTACCTTACTTCCTATCCGGGGATTATGTTGAGAATGATGTTATATTATGGAGATATCATATGGTGGTTGTGTTGTTGTTATCATTATTGGAGTTTGGTAGGAAATTGTTTGAAATATATGGAAAATTTAATGAGTGAAAGAAAATCCGGTCACCTCAGGGGATAAAGGTAGATCGACCCTGCTCGTTGAGATAATAGTTTGGCGAGATGAGACACATTGTGAGGAGTCCGAAGCACTAAGTATCCGGGGCCATTCATGACACCCATGTTTGCGACTCGCGAGAAGGCAATGCTGAGGTTAGAGAGGTAAAATCATAATAGTGAAAAAGCATTGAGCGAATGAGAGAAATGTGTGAAATCAAAAGAATAAGGAATGTGGTATGAAAGTTTGGAAATACTCCATTTCCCCGGATTATTAGCACCACATTGCCAAAAATTTCCCACCTTTAGCCTTTTACCAATCTACTCCTTATTTGAGCTTAAATTAAAGTCCTCTTGATTATTAATGCTTTGTCACTTATGAATTGTTTTGCATAACCCTTCTTTTGTGAGTAGACGTTGCTTTTTATTGCACATGCATGAATTTGTGACACTAGTATCTTTTTGAGGATGGTAATTGATTGCAGGGTTATATGGCAAACAGGGCCGTGCCAATGATTTTGGAGGCACTGTACAATTTTTTTACAAATAATAATGAAATTAAATTAATTTCCTAGTGAAATTAAATTAATTTTTGGAAGAAAAAATAGCAACACATAAATATATTTTTTCTTCCAAAAATTAACCAAAATACGTTTTATACTTACAAATAATAATGAAATTAAATTAATTTCCTAGTGAAATTAAATTAATTTTTGGAAGAAAAAATAGCAACACATAAATATATTTTTTCTTCCAAAAATTAACCAAAATACTATTTATACTTGAAAAATGTTAAAAATATTTAAATACTATGGAGTACTATATTTATCAAAGTGTCGATTATGCTTTAAAAAAAACTTAAAAAAAGGCTGTAGAATGTTTTTTTTTAAAATCCGAAATGATTACAAAATAGACCATGAAATGTAGATAAAAAGAGAATGTGATTGAGCTCCTAGGGGGAATCGAACACGGGTGGAAGGTAAATAGCAAATGCAAGGAAATGATTTTGCCACTGGGCTACCAGAACATTATTGATCATTAATGAAAACAAAATGTATATATACCAGTACAATATTGGGCCCTTAAAAAATTTGGGGCCCTGTTCGATAGGCCCACTTGCACATGCCCTTGGCACGGGCCTGATGGCAATGAATATAAGATGTTGAGAGTTTTGATTTCTTCCCATGAATGATAGTTTAAAAGTATTGCTTGAGGACAAGCAAGCTTAAGTATGGGGTGTTTGATGTGAGCCTAATTTGCCATGTTTTATAGTTCCTTTTATATCGTCTTCTGTATGCATTTCATACATATGGGCTAGATTAGTACATAATCTATGTAGTTTATGCCTATTTGCCAAATTATGGAATCTACACCAATTTCTGTTTAATTTCGCAGAAATCGAAGCAATTTACAACAGTTCTGAGAAAGGGAGAAAAAGCTCGAAGTCAACTACAGAATGTCCGAGGTCAAGGAGCAGCAGAACCATGACAAATCAAGCTGGAAATGAGAAAGTCGACTCGACACACACTGGTCGATATCGAGTGCCCTTAGTCGATATCGAGTTGGCAGTCGATTTCCACCAGAGCTAGCCAAAATCGAGGAAGCTGAGGAAGAAGAAGAACAGAGAGGTCGATATCGACTACCTTAAGTCGATATCGAGTGCCCCATACCGAGTCAATATCCTGGAATCGAGTCAAGAAATCTGGGGCTGAGAGATGGAAGTCGATATCGAGTTAATCTACTCGATATCGAGTAAAAACCAAGTCAACATGCATCCTGTTGGCCGATATTGAGTAGCTGAGCTGAAACCGAGAAAGCCAGGTCGATATGGAGTTGCCTTACTCGATATCGAGTGAGCAACAAAGGCCGATTCCGAGCTTAACCAACTTCTTGTTAAGATTCTATCTCGAATCCGATGGAGATATTTTCGAGAGCAAATTCCATCAAGATCTATCAAGTGCTATTAAGAGGAAGAGATATTTACCTACATGAGATATAATTCCTTTTAGATTTATTTATTTATTTCCATGTTTTAATCTTTAGATAAAAGATAGATAGATATAGATATAGATATAGTTTCTTTCCTAGATTAGCTTGGAATGAAGCCTATAAATAAAGCCTTAGGGGCTGATTTCTATTAATTCAATACTAGAGAAGGAGAAGATGTAGTAAGTAGAGAGAGAGAGCTTGTGGCGAGAGCAAGGTTGAAAGGCGAGAGCGGATTTGGCTTGTTCGGTTGTAAGCTTTCTTTAGTTTTATTTTAATGCAAAGTTATTTCCTTTTATTATTGATGAGTCTATTTATGATGAAGAGTGAGTAGTCCACCCACTTCTAGGGTTGGGGCGAGCCCGACGGTAGCCATGTAAGGTGATGCGGTAAAGGTACAAGCTTTTTATGCAATTCGTCTTCTATCTCTACAAGCATGATTATTTTGCGAAAGTTGAAGGTGATCCTTGTTTGTGTTATTGAAGCAAAAGTGATCTTAATACAACTTGGGTTAATTATGTGAAAAGGGTTGGTAACAATTAGGGTTTATGCGAAAGCCTCTATATTCCTATTTGTTAATAACGAAAGTTATTTGATGAAAAGCATGATCTTTTTTTGATGCCTTTATGTGTTATTTTACATGGTTATCGTTGTGGTGTTGAAATCCTGATCTTGGAAGTATTTTATTTCATTGATTTATTTCATAAAGTTTCGAGTTTTGAGTTTCTGCAAGTCGAAATCGAGTTTCTGCAAGTTGGTATTTTTACTCGATATCGAGTTGCTTTAGTCAATATCGACCAGATTTCTCCACTTGTGTTCTGTTTCTATTTCCAGTCGATTTTGAGCACTGTTGGTCGATATTCCCCGTCGATATCGAGTAACAGTGGTCGATATCAACCAAAAATTGATGCTTTGCTTTCTTTTCTGCTTTTCTCTGTTATTTCTGTCTGTCTGTTTGATTTTCTGCCTGTGAGATTCATCCGCTACATGAGATCCGCTGACTAGCTTCCTCGAGGATCGATCCTGACTTCCCGCTGCTACATCGGGAGGAAGTCTTGTAATCATTTGCATGGGCACGAATCTGGTTTGATCTATTTCATTGTATTTTAAACTCGATTTCTTCCTACAATAGTATCCCCATCGAAATTGTTTAAACCATATTCTGCTTTTACGAATGCAGGGGAAAAAGAGCTCGTATTTCTTACTATTTTGGGCGATGGGCGGTGGAAAAGGGGAGGAGGTGGCTAGGTGTTCGAAGACCCAAGTTCGAACAGAGCAATGTTGATGGACGAGAAAACACGAACAACAACAAACAAGTATTGTCAGTCTCATCTATAACCAGAAAACATGAACACCAACAAACAAGTATTGGTTACTCCCATGCTAAAACATGCAAGAGTGAAACATTTTATAATCAAAGCAAAAAATGATAACAATCTGCAACTATAACCTCTTATTGTAAGCATTATGACCCAATATTGGAGCACCGTCTTGGAGAAATAGTTGGCCTTCCCAATCTTGGAGAAACAGTTGGTCCTTCCAATCTTGATCGACAACATCAGCACGACCTTCCCTCATTAATTAGTTCTAACTATGTGTCACTTGTTTTTATACCTGAGACACAAGTGTGTACACTAGAGGTTACAGGTTTCTAAAACAAGTTTCAGTAACTTCCAAATCCGTGCCAATAAAGAAACAATCTATGCCAGAAAAGAAAAAATGCGTGCTAGTAAAGAAAAAATTTGTGACAAAAAAAAAGTATGACAGTAAAAGTTGCATGACAGTAACAATTTCACCCATTCCAAAAATGTATGGCAGTAAAGAAAAAATGATGTTTCGATGTCTACAACCAACATCAAAGTGTAGTCCTAAAACAACAAAAGCGAGCAAAGTCCAAATAGAACAATCAAGGCCAGATCTTTAATAGTCATAAAATCAACTAAAGCCAACATACTCCTATAGTTATAAAAACAACAATAGGGAGTTTCTTACGAGTCCTAAAATCATCAAAATCGAGCAAATGTACGAGTCCTAACACAACAAAAAATATGCAAACCTAAAACATTCAACAAACAAGCACATTCCCCCAATGGGGCTATCCATATAGCGATGGAGCACCATCTTGGAGAAATGGCCGACCCTCCCAATCTTGGAGAAACGGTTGGTCCTTCCAATCTTGATCGACGACATCGACACGACCTTCCCTCCTTTAGTTCTAACTACGGGTCACTTGTATTTATACCTGAGATACAAGTATGTATACTAAAGGTTACATGTTGCTAAAACACGTTTCAGTAACTGCAAAATCCGTGCCAATAAAGAAAAAATTCGTGCCAGAAAAGAAAAAATGTGTGCGAGTAAAAAAAAATGTGTGACAAAAAAAATGTATGACAGTAAAAGTTACGTGACAGTAACAATTTCCCCCATTCCAAAATCCACCAATTAATCGAGATTTTCAGTTCGATTCACACACGTTCAATCATTCAATTTCAACTTCGTCTTCTCATCCTCGATGACTTCCATGACCATTTGCACATCACAACTTCCTCAATTTCCCAATAGTTCTTTCCCCCAAACCTTCCATTTCCCACAAAGTTAGGGGTTAAAAAAAAATTCAACCGGATTTCTCCCCTACTTGGCTGACTATCTACAATTGGACAATCTACAACGTTTTCGGGTTCAAGAGAGGGAGGATGAATACTTACTTGATTTCTGCGTGGGTGGAGGATTGTTCTTCTTCAAACGCCTCCAATATCTCTTCTCTTTTCGTCTTTTTTTTTTGAAACTCCTTCTATGTCTCTCTCTCTCTCTCTGCAGAACTCTCTCGCAGTTAAAAGAGGGTTCAGAGGATTCTCTCTCAATCGTCTCCAATCCCTCTCTATCGCCTGGACTTCCTTGCAAGGGCACCATACTGTGTGATGATTACAATTACCTTTAATAGTCAGCTGGGACACCTGTTACTTCTGTAATTTTTTAGGCCTAATTGCTAGTTTTGCAAAATTTGAAGAAGGGGAGCTACTTTTGCAAAGGGACTAGCTTTTTGGTATATTAAGTGCTATGTACTGTCAAATTAATACATGAAATGATTTAAGAAAGAAGCTAATGAATATTACATGAAATGAAATGATTCAAGTTCAAAACTTGTGTGGACACCATTATTAATTAAATTATCAGGAGCCCAAAAAGCCCGCTACAAGATCAGTCCACATAAAACCCTTCATTACAAAATCGGCACAAGTAGCGCGCAGAATAAGGTGTGTATGTAGCAAAGAAACGCGCACAAGCCTATTAACCTGAAGTAAATCTATCCCACGTGGCATTATTAGAAATATTTGTTGAGAGTGTGCTGCCTGTTTCATTACAACTTATTTTGGTTTTTTTTGTTGTATATTCGACGATTTTCTATTTGTCGACTTGTTGGCCTATTGAGTTTCAGACCTATCTGATCCCGAGTTCTCACTTTATAACGAAAATAATATTTTTGTTCAACATGACGGAGTCTGTGATATGCTATATCAACAACCTACTTCTCCATTACCAAATGAACCAATAAAAAGCCGTTTAGTTGTAAATTAGTCCAGGTCAATCATTACATCACCTACTACCTTGCTCCATAACCCCATTATCCCACTAACCACCCAATTATTATAAGAGCAAGCCCAACAGCTTTGGCAAAAAATCTCTAAAATAGAGATTAAAATATCAAAATATCTAAAAACAATTCACTCCAACTCCAACAGCTTCTCTATTTTACAGATTTTTACATTTATTAAAAACTATAATCAATAAATGTATTTATTAAAGATATTTAATTCTACATTTCTAAAAACTTAATTTAAACTTAAATCTAACATTTAACCTCACATTTGTTGGTGAACTATTATATGTTACCCATCTTCTTGCATGATATCTTAATTTTTTTTATTATTATTATTATATTCTCATGTGATATTTCTTAGAAACAAAATCTAGTGATAAATTTGATATTTATTTTTTAAATGGTATTAATATTAAATTAAGATTTTTACTGTAAAAGTTATCATAAAATTGGATAAAATATAATTCAAACTTAATCTTATTATTTTAAGTTAGTTGATATATATTTTATTATAAATTAGATTGGCTATTAGTCATATATGATTAATTTACTAATAAGGCTTAATTTATAATTTATAAAAATAAATTCATTCCAATATGAGTTAAGAGTTCAAGTGAATATTTTTTGAAGTGAAAATTTTATAGACTAATTTTTTAATGTGAATTTTGTAGCATTAAATTGGATGAAATTAGTTATGCTATTTTATTTATAAAAGTTAACATAGAATTATGATGTTTTGTTCTATCTATATTGATTTAACATAATTAATTTATATATTATATCAACTTTTTAATTAATTTTTAAAAATAATTATATTTTTATTACTAGTAATTAAGTATGAAATTATTTTTTTTTCTTTATTATGGGTGAAAATGTGGGGTTGCATCATTAAATTCTATATAGGGACAAGTGAACATTAAATTATAGAGATCAACTTCTCTTCCTCCAAATTTAGAGATTTTTTCCCTCTCTCTATCAATTTCTCTATTTTAGAGATAGGTTTGGAGAAGTTGTTGGGGTGAAAAAATGGTCATTTTCTCTAAAATCTCTCTTTTTCTCTATTTTAGAGAAGCTGTTGGGCTTGCTCTAACTGTCACAACCCGATTAATCACCCCACTACTCAAGTATAAAATCATATGCAAATGATATGTTTTTAAAACCATTTTCTAATTATTTTTATTTATTATTCATCTCTTTATTTTATTATTATTATTTAAAATCATTTTATATCCTCAAATTTATAACCTATATTATTTAGATAAAATTACAACTAAAAAATTTATATACTCAAATTTAAATTGATAAAATTTAACCAACCGAGCCTAAAGTGCGGGCCTCATACAATTTATCCAAAATAGGAAAGCAATAAAAATAGTGCTTTTTAAAATCTAAATCATTCTCCAAGACTAAATATCTCTAAATCTTCAAAATGGGATAACGGTTGAAGTTTGAGCAAAAATAATTTAAAAATTATGTATATTATTTTGGGTAATTTGCTAAAATAACCCATTTGGGTGAAACCCATCCGGGATTTTTTTGAAGAATTCCGGATATCCGGTTTTTTGGTTCAACCGATAGCAGGTTAGTGGGGGAGACTGGATAGTGTGAGTTTGACAGCTGGACAATTGAGAGAGGGAGAGAGAGAGACGTAAAAGCGAGGAAAAGACAGAGAGAGAGAGAGATGGATAGAGTCTGTGTGTGAGAGAGAGAGGGTTAAAATCCCGAGCATTATTGACAAGACAGGTAGAGAGACGGAGAGAAATGGAGCAACTGGCTACAGTAAAAAGGAGGGAGCCAATTGTTCCCGCCTAGGGATGGCGCCAAAAAAAAAAGGGAAAAGGGAGGGAGGAGGTGGAGGGTATATAAGCTTTGAAGAATTTCTGAGGGAAATCATTAGTCCCCATTAATGAATTGCAGGGAAAATGGAACTTGAAGAAGGGGAATGACCGGCGTGGGTTGAAGAAAGAGGTAGGTGTCCAATGATGTGTGGTCTATATAAGGAGATCAGAGAAATTATGGGCGTCACTTTTATTCACAAAATCTGAAGAAAGAGAGAGAATCCATTGAAGAAGAAGCAAGTGGGCCTAGGTTCAGTAAACGGTTTACTTGTACCAAGCCACTTTTCACTGGACAGTTAAGTCATACCCACTCAACACGTGTTGGAAGTTACTGGACATTGCTCTGGTCAGACATAAAATGGGTAAGTGTTGTCTCTATATATGGTAAGTGTTGTTTTGACCTTGGTAGCTCCTCCGACGAGGATGATGCAATCCCAAAAGTGGTTAAACTTGAACACGGTAGTTCTTGTCCGGCGAAGTCTTGGTCATGGGATTATGAGGCGGAGCGAGCGGTGAGGGAAGTCGAGAAAGCATACGAAAGACGAAAATGGAAGTCGACCACTTCTCCGAAGCCTGCTGAAAGTGAACCAATGGTGGCGGGGAACCTCCACCTGGCTTGTAAACCTAACATGATGTTTATGCAGCTGCAGACGCTTCAACGTCGACCAATACCCATGCGCGCACGCAATGGCAACATCCTAATTGCACGAGACGGATGTGTACTCGCTCGTCAACGACTTGTACAAGGTAGACGCGTGGCGTGCGTGCTACAAGGACGTGATCTACCCAGTCCCGTCATGAGAGACTTGGAGGGTACCCGAGGAAATCGCCAATGAGACTTGCCTCCCCCCACTTATCAAGGTACGCCCTGGCAGACCGAAGACATCTAGGTACCCGTCTCAGTGGGAAAGGAAGTTCCCGAAACGGCGCCGCACCTACTAACTGGCCGCCCCATACTTGGTTGATCATAAGGATATTACATGACGGGCACATATTTTGACATGACATATAATGGGTAAGACATGACGGGCACATATTTTGACATGACATATTATGGGTAAGACATGCCAGTAGGTATTTAACACGTTTTGTAATCAGGGCTCACTTATTCGGAAACGTTATCGCTCCCCCTTTACATTGAAGTATGAACTCCGCCCGTGTTTTGTTATTAAGGCTTGTTGGGCCTGGGTGCAGCTATTTCAGTTTGTACATGGCATGCAGTTATATTAACTTGTCAGGTGATATTTTGGACATGACATGTTTTAATTGTGCATTGTTCACTGGAAATGCGGACGACGTAAATATATAAGTGTCAACCATCGTACGACCTACATGATAACAGAGTTTCAAAAACAATATGACATCATAGTTTCAAAACCTAAGCCCTAGGTTTCCCAAAACGACATACCGTCGATACCAAAGTCAACCAAATTAAATCCTACGAAAGCACAAATGTTCAACCCACCAACAACATGTCCAGACAACCGTACAACCAACAATGTTCTTGTAATTGGAGAAGGAGGCAATGACTACTGAGGATCGGGGCTGGGTCGGAAGGCACCGTGGTAGATGGCGACACAGAGGACTAGGCGGTAGGCATCGATAAAGGCGTCGTCCACCCCTTTGAATACGCGGTCGCCTGATGCGAGCATCTGCATGAAACGGATAGCGTAGGGGCCGAAGTCTCTTCTGCATTGCAAAAAGTATATGTGTCAAACCTAATTCGCAGCAATTACACTATAAATCAGAAGATGGACAACGACGACTTACGATTGCTTGTTCTGAGGGATCCCCTTCACATGGTTGTACTTGAACGGCTGGGGCAGTTTCCCTCCATGCTTGGCATGCAGCTCTTGGTGGCCATCCATCAGCGGGGGCAGGGTGTGCACGATGGACTTTTGAAGGCCGGGCAAATGTCGCTCAGGAGTCAGACGAGTGTCCGGATCATACACACGGACAGTCCACTCGGCCAGGTCGATTTCTAGCGCAACCCAGTGGTTGTCCTTTTGATTCCAGGGGGCCAACACACGGTCGACGCTGGCCCAAGGCTTCGGACACCTCTCAGGCAACATACCGCTAAAGTAGTACTCCAACTCCTCGTCGACGTTCATGTCGGTATGTCTCTGCAGCAGTACCCCGAAGTAGGGGTCGACGACTGCGACGCCTGCGTACTTCGACTCGCCGGCTACCTCCTTTCGGAGGATGCCGCATGCTTGGTCGATATGCTGCAAACAAGGAACACGTGTCCAGTCAACAACAAAATTGTCATGTTATCGGAGTACGGGTGGGCGGACTTTACCTCTGAGCCCACCATTTTCTTTGGCGTTTTCAGGTCCCCGAAGAAATCCCTCTGGAGGAGGGTGCCCATCATTGTACGTGCGGGGTCAGTCCCTTGGGCGTCATCGGTGGTCAACCACACGGAGAAGGCGTCCACGTCAGCCCTGGTTATCAGGCCCAAGGCCACGACGTCAACACCCACAATGACCTTCTTCCCCTTGGTGGCCCGCGACTTCTTCTACCGCTTCGTCACGTCCTCAACCACCTCCTTTTCCTTGTTCCCCTTATCGACACGCGGCTTCTTCACCGGCTGAGTGACTTCGTGGCCCTCTAACGTCGCAGGCGCTCGCCTCACCCTTCCGCTGAAGAGGAACGACGACCTCATCATGCGCCTCCTATGGTGGTAGACATGACACAAACTTAAAATAACATGAAACAAACTTACAATGACATGACACAAACATAAAATAACATGACACAATAACTTAAAATAACATGACACAAACTTAAAAATAACATGACACAAACTTAACATAACATGACACATACGTGATATCACATGACATTACCATTAACACGACCTACCTCAGGGGTTGTCTGTGTCGGGGGTGCTTCTGGCTCGGAGATGGTTGACATGGCCCCATGCCCTTTGGCCACAGTCTTCGACCCCTCAGCTGACACCTCATCCTCATTAGCCCGATTCTTCTACATGACAACAAAATATTTTTGACATGACAACTAAGGAACTTCACATGACACTGGGCGACAGATGGCTTACCTCAACGGTTGTGACTTTGGTGGTGGCTGCTACTGGCTCAGCACCGGTCGCTCTTACCATTTCCCCTTGCCCTGTGCTATCACTCTGACCCTTTTCCTTCAACACTTCATCACCCTACGCAAATATGCCAATGAACTTAGTGTCGACACTATAACCAACACTCACATCGCTGAACGACAGGGATGACTTACCTGTGTGGTGGGTGTTTCTTTAGGGGTTCTTGTGGATCGACATCCTTCTCTATTTTGGTCTCCCCATGGACCGGTCCCTTACTCTTACCCATCTTCTTCAGATTATGACTTCGTTACACCGTCATTCACAAAACTGACATCACAGTTTCAGTTAGAGTACTTACCTCAGAGGCTGTCTTGTTGGTTTCATCTCCACCTGCATCAGTACCCGATTTCTGGCCCATTTCCTTAACAATTTCCTCACCCTAAGCAAATATGGGAAAGGTATGTTACCATGATGCCTATATTGTTATACATGACGCCTATATTATTATACATGACGGTTATGGATACTGACATGACAAATTGAACATCTTACCTCATTCGACTGCAACTCAACATCTTCGGTTTCCTCACCATAAGTTCCATGCCCATGCCTGTCCTGCGAGTGTGTCACCTCGCTTCTTCCCCCTCACCTCCCTTCTCAGCTCCTGCATGGCCGCCTCAACCCTTTCTATCCTCTCGTTAAACGTTGCCAATATGCTCGTCCCCAGATCATCCATTTTAGACAAAATCCTTGACACATCCACTTGGGTAGCCGTCATACTTCCCTCACCCTGCGTGCTTGACCCGGATGCTTCCGTCGTGCTCGACACATGTTTCGCTTTATACTCCACCACGAGGTCTTCGAAGAACTTACCTGGCTTCTCTGTCGTGAACATGGCGCCAAGGATAACCCCCTTCCTCACCTCCTCGGCATCCGGAAGGAGGACTGTCCGAACAACTTCCACCTCGTCGAACATGCCCAACTCGTCCTTCGACTGTTGGATGAGGGAGGCAAGAGAATCGTACATGATATTGTGCTCTTTCGACTTATACCGTAGGCACCGAGGGTAGATTATGTCATCACTGGTGTCAGCAAATTGTCTTGCAACTGGGCGCAAAGCCTCGTACACCCACAACTACAAACAAAAAAAACAAACCAGGTGATGACATGTCGACACTTTGCATTTAATCGTGTTCAGTTTGCATTTTACAATCCACAGTGCCTATGTCCAGTTAGCATGAGTCAGTGTCCAGTTTAAATCATTATTTATCATGTGAGCTTTAAGTACATACCTGGAATGCAAAGGGGAAGCCGCCTAACAAGTACGACGGGCGAGAGCTGCTGACCCCGTGCTGGAGCTTGCGGTCAACAGCCCGGTAAAGGAACTCGTGGGTTCGTTCGTAGCACAGTCGCCCCCCGGGTAACGCAAGAACGCCTCAGTGTCAGACACCATGTTTACAACCCACCCGTGAATAAAGTTGCGGGGTTCCTTCGCAAAGAGCACCGCCTCCACCAGCAGTATGAGTGCGAACTTAAAGCGTTTGGCGGGGGAACGCTCGGACTTGATCACCACTTTCTACTCCGTCTCAATGTCCTCCATCCTCATCTTCTGCACCCCTAAGATATCTAAGCAGGTAGCCTTGTCCGCCTCAGTGTCCACGGTCCGCAGCACGTTTGACGAGCACTTCAGTCCGGTCACTAGCGCGAACTCCGCTATGGAGAACCGGACTATGGACCCCTGGATCATGTACCAGGTTTCATGCTCCTTTTTCGACCGCAGCTGCCGCTGCAGGACGTAGTGGACTAGCTGTGATGAGAACTCAACTTTGGCACCGAGCCTCGCAATGCCGCCAAACTGGCTTTCACACAGACGCTTCCAGTCTGAGGCGCTCAGGTACTAGTCTAGCTTTGAAAGGACTTAGGGCCTGGCGTATTGGTTGCACCTACACTTGAAATGCTGGTCCTCAGGGACTGCATATGTCGCCATTGTTTGATACCCTGCAGGTTGGAGAGCAATACTTTAGCATTCTTCAAACACTTGCACATTTTTATCACAACAGTCACAATGCACATGACAGTAAGTTCATTTAACATGTCATATGACCATTTTAACATGTCATGTGACCATTTTAACATGACAGACGACAAATCTTACCCTATACTTATCACAAATGACAGTAAATATCTAGCCTCACCATATCTTACCCTATACTTATCACCTGAGCATTGTAACCATTATATAGCTTCCACAAAATATACGTCGCGCAATTTTGCATTTAAACATGACAGAAAACCTATTAAACATGCCAACAAAATATTGAAAACATGACATGTTACAATGTAACAGGATTACATTCAATAACTTGTTCCTGAAATTTTTTTACCCACATAAAGGTTCCCTGATTTCCCTCTATCTATAAAAATCTATCCAATTTCCCCAATTTCCACATTTTCCCCGATTTCACCATTTTCCCAAAAATTCACACAATACATGTATCGATTTCTCCTAATTTGCTTCCCCATTCAAGGCCTTTACCACATCATCACCGCAATGGTACGTCCCTTCTCTCCCCGACTCGAACACCCCCCGTTCCCACATTTCCACCCATTTTTTTCATACTTGACGCCGGTTACATCCCACATGACAGGGGCGGATATTCCACCCGTTCTTTCATCTAATTGCAAACCATGGCCAACAAATTAGGTTCTTCAATTGGTCCCTCACCCTTTCAATTTCTGCAATCAGTACTAAATTGGTAGAGTTAGGGTTTACTTACTTGAAAATCGTCCGTCGCTCTCTTCTAAACGGTGTCAGGGTCGTCTTCTATAGGTTGTCGGGTTTACTGCCTTGCAATCCGCCGACTTCTTCTCCTTACTCCCAGGTTCGTCTTCTTCCTTGGCCATCCTCTTCTCCTTTCTCGTTTCTAGAATGGCGGTTTCGTGCCTTTTGCCCTCCCTCCTCTATGTTTTACACAGTTGGAAGTGACAGGTTTTTTAAAACTGCCCTCTCTCTCCTCCTCCCTCCCACGCTCTCTCCCTTCTTTAATTACTTCCAACCACCGGTTTCAACACCCTTATTTAACCAGCTACTTTACCATTTTTTAAAGGGGGGGGGGGGTGTCTAACCCTTGCAATTACAAACAATTAGTGGGTTAGGCGTGCAAAGCAAACCGGGGCAAAGGTTATTTCCTTTAATTCCCTCTTTTATTTTTCAATTTTGAAGAAATTTTTAGAGAAGATGTTTAAGATGGTCTAAGAGCATTTTCAACCATTTCTTTCTTATGATTTAAAAAAAAAATGGAGAAACAAATATCATATTCTCTAAATTATTTTTACTTAAACTCCAGCAACTTCTCTATTCTCAAAATTATTCTCTAAAACAGAGAAATGGTTGGAAATATTCTAATACCACACCATTAAGTCTTTTTGTTACTTCCTTAATTTTAACTAGTAGAATCCTCGTGCCATGATGCGTTTATGACAAGTCATATAGGAAGGTGAAGCATTTTTGGTGCGGAAGGGATCGAATCTTTTGTTCTTAGAAATAGGGGAGATCTAGTGGCGGTTGGAGATTCATTCCCATCCCCTTTGTAGTTTTTGGAAGGTTGAACATTTTCTCCTTCCATAACCGCTCAATACCCTATCTCCTTTTATATCTCTAACCGTATCTTCCGATACATTTCCCTATCACCACATCTTTCCTCCTCCACTCATAATCTCTCTTTCTCTGCCCTTTACTCTTGTGCCTCTAGTCATTGATCCCTCTGTTCCCACAACTCCCTTAAGTTAGAAGCACAGAAGGCTTAAAGAGCTTTGGTGACAAGCTTGATGGTGTGCAAAGGCAGACTGACGAAGGTGTCTATGGTCCATCCCCCTAAAAAAGCCCTTTGAGATTGACTAGGAATATGAAATGGAGAAAGATGTAAATAAACTTGTTGGGACATGACATTAATACCCCCTTAATTGCTGAAATATTGAGTTGGTTATTGGTCAATCTAAGGACAATAAAGGGGTTTGAAAGAAACTAGGTGTGTCCAACATTTTGAGGGTACATGACCACCGATGCATCTTTATCAAAGAAGAGAAAAGAGCTTGTCACTATAGAAGAATCTATATATGTTAAGTTTGAAGAGTCTATAAGGCGATGAATAATACTCTAGAAGGGGGATGAATAGAGTATGGGCGATTTTCGCAACTAAAGAGATTTAATGCAACTTGTCAAGACCTTGATATAGGCTATCAGGACTTGACAAAGTCAAATCGAATAAGATAATGTAAATGCGGAATATAAAAGATGAACACACGAATCGTTAACGAGGTTCGGCACGAACTTGGCCTACGTCCCTGCCTAGGGTTATCCAACCCGTAGGATTCAAACACTTCTTATTTCACTTCATTTGAGCCTAGAACTTCCTAGAGAAACTACCCTTTCTCTATACAAAGCCTCACCGCTTCTATTCTAGCTCTCGACCTTACAAGTGAAATAAAAGCTCACACCACACACTAAGTGTGCTTGATTGAGTATAAAATACTCTAAGTGTAAAATGAATGAATTGTACAATAAGTGCTAGTATTTCCCTCAGCTCTTAAACAATAAACAACACTTAGGCTTTGAGAGAACGTAAGAGAAACTTTGAGATGACGAATGCTTTAGGATCCTATGATTGCTTGAGTGCTTGTATATCTTGTCATCCTTTTGCCTTCGTCTTTATACAGTCGAAAAACTTCGAAAGCTTCTTGGAGGGATGACCGTTTGAATTTCAAATTCTTTCCATGACATTTGAATTCTTTCCGAAAGTGATCCTTTCGTTTGTGTGCTTTCCAAGGTTGTTGCTTCAATCTCTTTCATGATCAAGTATGATCATGAAAGAGATTGAAATGTCTACCAAGCAAACCAAAACAAAACATTCTCCCCCTTTTTGTCTTCCAATAAAAGGGTAGAGAGGTGGAAATGTCAAAAAACAACAACCATACGCCAAAAGTTTTTCAAAGGCAATTAGCAAAAAGAGAGTTTTAAGAAAGCAGGATAAGAGGGTGGGAGATCAAGGCCTTGAGTCGGATTCCCCATCTCCAGGCTTCTTCTTCTTGCTCCTTAGATACTTCCTGGTTGCCTTAGCAGAAGATGGCTCGGTAGCTGAGGATCTTCCAAGGGCGTCAGAAGCAGCAGGATCTTCAGGGGGAGCAATGCCAGCGCATTCCTCACACCATTCTTCGAAGGTGGGGTACTGTTTGATGGGCGGAAGATACTTCCTCCTAACTTTGTCCCTGCACTTCTTCTTCCACCTTTCCATATCTTTCTTTATGATGTTGTTTATCTCCATCTCATCAAGCTGGCCTTGTCGCTCCCCATCTCTGTACTTCTTGACCACACCATACTACTCAACAGTGAGAATGGTGGGTTCCTTGTGTGTGGGGCGCAAAATAGGCCTTTTCTTCACCTGGTTTTCACAGTTCAGGATGACAGTGCCGGTCTTCTCTCGAACATGATCAAAAACCTCTGGATCCAGTGGCATGATAGAACCTGTAGTAGTGTAGGTTAGAGCTTTCAAAAGCATCATCTGGTGCATCTTGCAATCAACCATAGAGAGTAGCTCATGAGTCTGATCTTGGCGAATCACCACATGCGACCACATTCTACTCAGATCAAACCTAAGGTCTTGAATCTCAGTCTCCACAGCAGCCAATCTATCTTCGTTCACACTGGAGTCAGCACCATGTTTCCTTTTCGAATCTTTCCTTAGAACCCACTTCCCCCAGGTTTTTGACAATCTCCAATCTCTCGAGACAGTTCTCATCAATGGTCCCGCTATAGGTTTGCTTTTCTTCTCCCGATGTGTCGACATCAAAGGCTTCAAAGATTTTGGGCAAAAGTTTTGCATAGGGTAATGGCATGGGTCCAGAGGAAGTGGAGACATGGGTCATATAATCGAGGATAAGTTTGGGCAAATCAGGCTCATATCCATTCATAATTAGAAAAAAGATCTCGAGAAGGTTCTCGATCACCAATTCCCTAGAGTTGATACGTGGGAAGATACATCGAGCCAGAATGGTGAAGATAAGCTTGGCTTGAAGGTTCAAAGTAGTGTGAGTTGGCTTGAGAGAGGATGACGATCCAGGGCCTTGAGATTTCAGGAAGAACTCATCTCGTGCTCGTGAGAGACACTCGAATCGGCTTTGGAATTCTTTTGTGGGGATTTCACTGGGAAGATCAAGGATGAGAGCAAGGCTATTGGGTGAGATATGAATTCGGGTGTTCTTGACCTTGGATACAAGGGTTAGGGTTTCATTTACCGGATGAACAGTGAGATTGACACAGAATAGCCGAGTAAGCTGAGGATAGGCAAAATTGCCAGGGTTTAGGACATACCAAAAGCAGGTGGACTTGAGGAGGGAGATGCATGACAGAGGCATGGATTGGAGGAGGGAGAAATCAACAGCATAGCAGAAGCACAACCTTAGGTTGCAAAAGTCCTGTTTCCAGGACTCTGCAACCTCCTTAGAGCAAAACTAGTTAGGGGAAATGCCAGATGGTACATGAGGAGGACAAGCAGGAGCAGATGTGGCTGGAGCTTTGCCTTTGGATTTCCTGAGCAGAGGAGGTGGAGAGGGTGAGTTCTCGCTGGAGTCCTCGGAATGTTCCTCAGATTCCTCCATAATCTGCTTGCCCTTATTGGCCGTCATCTTGTTGGCAGATGGAGTAGGAGACGGGGAAGCCGATGAGCGCTTGGATCCCACCATTTTTGGTTTAGAGAAAGGGGGTTTTGGAAATCGGTGAGTGTGAGAGAGAGACAGAGAGAGCACAGAGAGAGTGAAAAGTGGAGTGGATTAGACAAGGAGGAAGAGGAATTTAAAAAGAAAATAAACTGGAAACTGAATCGTCTCCTCCTTTTTAAAATCAGCAAGTACAATTTCAATTACTCCCTTGAACAGTAAGTAATGATTATCTAGATTTTTCAACACCCAAGGAGTCACATCCACTTGCAAGAAATAAGAAGATACAAGATCAATTTTAAACAAGGGATAAAAATAAAAGATTTGATAACTGATTTTTGAAAAATATAAAAATATTCTGTTGCATATCCGTAAGATATCAACCGAAATTGATCCAATATTATTTTATTCGGATGATCATCTCGTAGCCTTATGACATCAAGGCCTTGAGATGTCACATGAATTTTTCACTTTTCACAAAAGAAGTGATTACTCCCCCTACGAAAGTGCTTCTCTATTAAGCATACCCAACTCCAATCTAATGAAGTTAAAACGATCTTCAAGGAGTGGTTTAGTGAAAATATAAACCGACTGGAATTCAGTAGATACAAAGGATATTGATACATCACCTTTCTCCACATGATCTCTTATGAAATGATGTCTCACATCAATTTGCTTGGTTCTTGAGTGCTGCACATGATTCTTACTGATCAATCCCAAGATCTCTGAGCTGTTGTGCTATCCAAAGAATCTAAGAGCAACATGCACCAGCAACAATGTACTCGGCTTCTGTAGTTGATAAGGCCACTGAATTTTGTTTCTTAGAGTGTCAACTGATCAAGGAAGACCCTAGAAGTTGGCAGCATCCTGAAGTGCTTTTTCTATCAACCTTATAGCCTGCAAAATCTGCATCTAAATAGCCTGTTAGATGAAAGTTACTCTGCTTGGGATACCTAAGCCCAAGGTCTTGAGATCCATTCAAATATCTGAAAATTATCTTCACAACAATAAGATGAGATTCTTTGGGGTCACTTTGGAACCGAGCACACATACAGACACTGAACATTATATCAAGTCTACTAGCAGTAAGGTATAGGAGTGAACCAATCATACCTCTATACTCCTTTTGGTTCACATTCTTACCATTCTTATCTTTATCAAGGGAGAGAGTGGAGCTCATAGGGGTCTTTGCTACCTTTGATTGTTCCATTTTGTACTTCTTAAGCAGATCCCTGGTGTATTTCCCTTGATTTAGAAAGATTCCCTTACTTTTTTGATGAACTTATAGACCGAGAAAGAAGTTTAATTCTCTCATGAGGCTCGTTTCAAATTCCCTGCACATAATCTCAGAAAACTCCTTGCAAAGGGAGTTGTTAGTAGCACCAAATAATATATCATCAACATATATTTGAACAATCAAAAGGTCATTTCCACGTGTCGTGATGAAGAGAGTTTTGTCAATCAATCCCCTTTGAAAACCATTTTCAAGAATGTATTTGGACAATCTCTCATACCAAGCTCTTGGGGCTTTTTTGAGACCATAGAGAGCTTTGTCCAATTTATAAACATGATTAGAAAATTCTTCACTTTCGAATCCTGGTGGTTAAGCAACATAAACTTCTTCTTCCAATAATCCATTTAGAAATGCACATTTGACATCCATTTGAAACAACTTGATACCCATAAAAGATGCAAAAGCAAGTAATATACGTATGGCTTCTAACCTTGCTACGGGAGCAAATGTCTCCTCGTAGTCTATACCTTCTTCTTGATTGTATCCTTGAGCAACAAACCTTGCTTTGTTTTGAATGATTTTGCCAGCTTCGTCCAACTTATTCCGGAACACCCATCTAGTTTCAATGACTGATTGGTGCTTTGGTCTAGGTTGTAGAGTCCACACCTTGTTCCTTTCAAACTCATTTAGTTCACTTTGCATGGTCGTGATCCAGTCCGAGTCTTTGAGCGCTTCAGCTGGGATTTTTGGTTCTACAACAGAGACAAACGCATAGAAGACACAAAGATTCTTTAATCTAGATCGAGTTTGTACCCTAGAGGATGGATATGATATGATGTCTTTCGCTGAGTGTGAAGAGGCATGTTTGAATTTTTTTTGCTTTGGACCCTGATCGTTTAAGATAGTAGCAGGCCTTTCTTCAAGGTCTTGAGCGACAGTTTGAGAGTTGGATTCCTCATTAACTATATCCCGATTCTATAGTTCCTTCTCAAGGTCTTGAGATAGCTCGTTGGTATCTTGGATTTGTCTTGCATGTTTCTTTCTTGGTCCTGCTTATTCTCAGTCTTTTCCTCTTCTTCTCCATCCGAATCATGGTGATTTAGATTGAGATCTGCAAAACTTTTACTTAACACACCATTATTGCTTTCGTCGAATACCACATGGATACTCTCCTCAACAATTTTGGTGCGCTTGTTATAAACTCTATAAGCTTTGCTAATAGTAGAATAACCAAGAAAGATACCTTCATCACTACGTGCGTCAAAATTCCCAAGGTTATCTTTGCCATTGTTATGAACAAAGCAAGTACATCCAAAAGGTTTAAAGTAGGAAATACTAGGCTTTCTTCCTTTTAAAAGTTCATAAGGAGTCTTTTTTCAAAATGGGGCGAATTAAACATCGATTCAAGATATAGTTAGCCGTGTCAACAGCCTCAGCCCAGTAAAACTTTGGCAAACCATTTTCCAAAAGCATTGTCCTAGACATGTCCTCCAAAGTGTGGTTCTTTCATTCCACAACTCCGTTTTGTCGAGGAGTTCTAGGAGCTGAAAAGTTGTGTGAAATTCCGTATTTAGCACAAAACAAATCAAATTTAAGTTGATCAAATTCTCTACCCTGGTCACTCCTAATAGAGACAACTCCTTACAAAACAAATCAAATTTAAGTATGTTTTTCAAGGTTTGCAACTCCTTACAAAGTTTAGAAAATTCGAACAAAGCCTCTGATTTTTCTCTTAAAAAAGAAATCCAAGTAAAACGAGAGAAATCATCAATGATAACTAGGATGTATTGTTTACCCTTTGGAGATTTGACACGCATAGGTCCACACAAGTCCATATGTAACAACTCAAGAGGGCGAGAGGAACTCACAACCTTTTTGGGTTTGAAGGAACCACGTGTCTGTTTGCCTCTTGTGCATGCATTGCATAGTTCTTCTTTCTTGAAGTTCAGGTTAGGAAATCATCGAACAAGATCTCTTGTTTTAAGTTTATTGAGGGTGTGCATGCTAACATGACCCAGTCTTCTATTCCATAGACTGGGATCTTCTGTCAAGGCCTTGAGACACTTGAGTTTTGTACCTGTAATATGGTTAGCATTTACGGCATAATTGTTATCGTACCTGTGAGCAGTGAGGATCAGATCACCAGTCTCTTCATTCCTGACTTCACACTTGTGTCTGTCAAAGCCTACTTTGTTTCCTTTGTCAGACTACTGAGAAACACTTAAGAGGTTATACTTTAATCCATCAACAAGATAGACATCCTTAATGCAGCTTTTTGAATTACCAATATTACCGATGCCAATAATGTTACACTTCCCTTTATCACCAAGAGTAATTGTTCCAGTGGTTTGCTCCTTAAGATCTTGAAATAGAGATTTCTTTCCACTCATGTGTCGTGAGCATCCACTGTCCATTATCCATTCCAGCTCCTTGTTCTTGGTGATATTCTGCAAGACAAACATCATCCTTTCCGGCTAGACCAATACATAGTTTTAGATTCATAATGAGGATATACCATATTGGGTAGTGTTGTGCCCTTAGGAACCCAAACTTGCTTTATCTGCTCATTAAGTGGAACTGGAAATGTGTTTCTAATGATATGAGGATCTTTTCGCCTATATGGACAAGTTTCCTTAACATGCCCTTTCTTGCAGCAGTAGAAACAAGTAGGTGAACGCCAATTGCCTTTAGCCTTAACAAAAAGTGGTACTAGGTTTCTTTGGAAAGTTCTTGTTGTAGCCAATACCACTTCTGTTAATAGAGAGTTGATGTTCACCCAACATCTTATCAAGATTGGCTTTTGATCTAGTGAACTGTATAAGTGAAGTCTGCTGGTCTTGACACTTATCGGTTAGCTTTGCCTTCTCTTTCTCTAAATCCTCATTATAATTCTTTAGAGAGGAGAGGCTTTTCTTTAGATCATAATTCTCTGAGCTCAAGATCTTGACTTTAATGTCAAGGGCCGACCGAGAAGTTTCAAGATTTTTCATTTCCAGCGACATATCACTAATACATTTCTGTTGATCTTTCAGCTTTTCTTTCAAGGTGTTGATTTCACTCCTGTAAGCTTCTTTATTAGAAATCATATTTCTTAGGACTTCAGAAAGAACATCGGGGGGGGGGGGGGGGGCTGGACATTAAGTTTCTTACCACTTGTGACTTGTTTAAGGTCTTGAGTCCGTGATCCTTCATGTTCATCCATAAGACAGAGATTTGCCTGCTCTTTTTCAGTGTCTGAGTCACTTGATGAATATGAGTCATTCCAGGTGGCAAGCATATCCTTTCCCTTTTGTTCATATCTTTTGAACTTATTTCTTTTCTTCATAGGACACTCTTTCACGAGATGATCTGTCTCGCCACACTCAAAACATGTTAGCACTGTTGGTTTCTTTGAGAAGTTGGGAGACTTACATTTGAATCTAGATGAATCAGCATTTTCTTGGTTCGAGAATTGCTTTTTCATCTTCATAATTCGAGCTAATCCCCGTGTGATGAGAGCAAATGGATCATCCTCGTCGTCAGATTCATCACTCCCAGATTGTGAATGATCTTTCTTAATTTTGAGAGTGAGGTTCTTTGCTGTTGAGGGTACTTCTCCATCTTCCTCGTTTAGTATCATCTCACGAGTAATAAGTTTTCCGAGAAGATCATCTAATGGCAGTGTAGACAGATCTTGAGCTTCCTCAATTGCAGTAACCTTGGGACCCACTTGATTTTTGGGAGGCTCGTAAGAACCTTCCGAACATTCTCCGGGTTGGAGAAGCTTTTTCCAAGTGAGTCGAGGTTGTTGACAATTTGAGTGAATCTAGTAAACATCTCCTTTACTGTCTCATCAGGATTCATCTTGAATAGCTCGTATTGTCTGAGAAAGATATTGATCTTACTCTCCTTGACTTGACTGGTGCCCTCATATGTAACTAAAAGCTTGTCCCAAATTTCCTTGGCACTTTTGCAAGCTGAGACACAGTTAAACTCATTAGCATCAAGAGCGCAGTACAGTAGATTCATAGCTTTGTAGTTCTTAGCGATGTTTTCCATATCGGTTTGATTGTAATCAGCTTCAGTTTTCTCAACTTGCTTTCCATCGACAGTCTTTTTTGGAACGTGTGGTCCTTTCTTGACAAGGTCCCATAACTCAAGGTCTTGATCAATGATGAATATTTGCATCAGTGATCTCCAGTGGACAAAGTTATTGCCACAGAACAGTGTAGGTTTGTTGGTTGATCTCCCTTGAGCAAATCCTCCATCACCTATGGTAGACATGCTGAAAACTCACAAGATTGTTAAATCAAAAAGCAATGAGCCAAGCTCTGATACCAATTGAAGAGTCTATAAGGCGATGAATAATACTCTAGAAGGGGGGGGGGGAGGGATTAATAGAGTATGGGCGATTTTCGCGACTAAAGAGATTTAATGCAACTTGTCAAGACCTTGATATAGGCTATCAGGACTTGACAAAGTCAAATCAAATAAGATAATGTAAATGCGGAATATAAAAGATGAACACACGAATCGTTAACGAGGTTTGGCACGAACTTGGCCTACGTCCCCGCCTAGGGTTACCCAACCCGTAGGATTTAAACACTTCTTATTTCACTTCACTTGAGCCTAGAACTTCCTAGAGAAACTACCCTTTCTCTATACAAAGCCTCACCGCTTCTATTCTAGCTCTCGACTTTACAAGTGAAATAAAAGCTCACACCACACACTAAGTGTGCTTGATCGAGTATAAAATACTCTAAGTGTAAAATGAATGACTTGTACAATAAGTGCTAGTGTTTCCCTCAACTCTTAAACAATAAACAACACTTAGGCTTTGAGAGAATGTAAGAGAAACTTTGAGATGACAAATGCTTTAGGATGCTATGATTGCTTGAGTGCTTGTATATCTTGTCATCCTTTTGCCTTCGTCTTTATATAGTCGAAAAACTTCGAGAGCTTCTTGGAGGGATGACCGTTTGAATTTCAAATTCTTTCCATGACATTTGAATTCTTTCCGAAAGTGATCCTTCCGTTTGTGTGCTTTCCAAGGTTGTTCCTTCAATCTCTTTCATGGTCACGTATGATCAAAATATGGATCAGTTCTTTCCTTGTATGGCATATGAAATCCTAGAAGAACATACATAATGCATCTAGCACACAAAATGGGTTAGAGGAGACATTTATATCGATTAAGACCAAATCAAATCTCATAGCCCAAGATAAAGCCCATTATATAATTTAGGCCCAACAATGTTGGCCTCGGATCATTTCCTGTGAGAGAACAAGTCAATAGATAAATGCATAAGTGTTTATCCAAACATTTTAGTCTGGGTTTCAAGACCTTGAAACCCAACCTTTTGTCTTTCATCATCCTTTAGATCCCTACAAGTTAGTTCTCAAGATCTTATAGTCAAGGTGAAGTCTTCAAAGTGGATGGCCATAAGATGATACACCCAATTGTCAAATGAAGATGATGGCCAAAAAATGAGATGAGTTCCAATCAAAGGAGGGGGGGTTCAATCTCTACACCAACCTCCCAAACCAAGTTGAAAACCAGAGGTGCCCCCTTCGTATATGTGAATATTCAGAAAAAGTCATCTACTTCGAAGATTATTCCCCATCTAAAGAGACAGGAAGTTCCTATGTGCCCTGGATGAAGCCTACTCGTTGCTCAAATTTCGAGTTCAAGGATGATCGAGAAGCACTCAAATTTGTTAATTTTGAAGTTCAGAAGCAAGAACTTCCTCATTGGAGAAAATCTAGTAAACATGATGTGTGAGGTCAAGACTAAGGGGTTTCGTGACAAGGTAAGCCTCAATTTTCAGGATGACAGTATGCAATTTCCCAAGCCAATATTTGGAAACCCTTTGCATCCCGTCATGAATTTAACTACTAGAGACTTTGAACCGCTTCCCAAGATTCTACATCAGTTTGTTATATGGGCTATTACTACTCATTTTTACAAGAGGTCTAGAATCCTAGCCTCAGGCTTCATTATCCTAAAGCACATGCTATTGAGAAAGAGGGTCAACTTACTCGCCATATGGATGGGCCACATGGGCATTGCTGCAAGTACCTCCCCTGTTGCTCTCCCTTGTCCAGACATTGCCAAGAAGATCATAGGGTTCTTAAAAATCTACGCTGCCTAAAGCAAGGTCAAGATTGGTTTTTTTTTTTTGCTATCGAAAGAGGTTGTAAGGAAAATGAAAGTCAAAGACCCCATGCTTGCAAGATGCAAACATACAGACCCTGAAAGGTTGGTAGAAGAACTATTTGACAGAGTGGAGCCTCAAGAGAAGAAAGTGAGGAAGTTGAAAGGCAAAGTCAAGCCCTCTGGGGAAGATGATGAAAGCTCTAGCTTCTACTAATGGCCAGTCTACCCAAGGCCCTAAAAATGAAAGTTTCTCTGACTATATATTGCCTAACCAACACACACTCTCTCTCTCTCTGTGTGTTTGTGTGTGTGTGTGCAACTTGTTGTTTGATCCCCTCTTTTGAAACTTTTATGATTTTTCTTGCACTTTATCTAGTTGTGAACAACCTATCCTCCCCGAATTGGTTGTTGTATTTGGTTGAAAATTTTCTATCAATACCCTAGGTTGTATGAACCCTTTATGGGTTTACCTATTTTTGTATTTGTTGCTCAGGTGTTGTGTGATTTATCTATGATGTCATGATCTTGCTAATCCTCTAGAAACAGTGAAGGGTTGTGGCTAGATTGTTACTATCTATGCCGATCCGAGTGCAAGGTCTTATGACCCTAAGTGAGGGATCGATATCCCTTGTAGGGGGAGTTTGAGGGTTACATGGTTAAGGGAGAACTATTTATTGCTTGTTGTAATTTGTATTGTGTGTTTGCCCTTCACAGAGGGAGAAATTGTTGGAGGGTCCTTAGGACTTCCATATTTTCTTCTTGTCAAGTATAAAAAATGTTGGATTTGATGTGTTTGTGTAGGATCTTTGCAAATTATAGAGTAAATAGAGCTAGAGGGTCATAGGACCCCCCAAGTATCGAGGGTCTCGGAACCCTGGATAGAAAGGAAAATGGATATGCGTGTGGATAAGATTGAGCATGCACGAAAGATCTTAAGAGATTGGTGTGAGAATATCTTGAAGCTGAATATAAAGATCCCTTAGAGCACATCTTAGAGTTGCCTTCGATAAATCTAGTAATAAAAAATGTATGTTTTATCTAAGGAAGAGAGATACATATTTTGTTTCCTTTTGTGTCTTGATCCTTGGAATCTAGGATATCACTTTGTATGGTTATATACTCGGCCTAGATGAATTTCTTAGTTACCAGTTGAAAATGAATCATAAGTTGCCTGTGAAATTTAGAGACTACGAGTGTAATAGGTTTACTTGACGTTTTGTTGGTGTTAACGGGCAATAACTAGTACTACGAGTTGTATTAGTGTGTTTAAATTTTCATTAATAAGAAAAGTATACCTATTGAGAATCGATCCTTCCCCGAATAAAGGGAGGTGTTGATTTTCATCTCGCACTATATACACATAATTTGAGAGTTTATACCGCAACCAACATATCATTTATGTGTTTAATTCCGCCCAACCTAGTTAGAAACACTAACACATCTCTAAAGATTCTCACAAGATGACAATTTTTTAAGTTTAAAATTGTACAAGACCGTCAAATTTGGTTAAATTTTCACCAAAATATGAAGCTAAATTATTTTTATTAATATGATTATAGTTTATACATTCTTAAAGTTCAGATTATTATTTATTTAATATTATACTTCATATTATATAAAAATATTTTAAAAAAAACGTATATATATAATATATATAGTCTGATTGGCTGATCTTGAGGCACATGCAGCACCACATCACATGGAATCTCATCTCTTCAAGTTCGAGTGCGACCAATCACGCCGTTGTCGTCACGTCACCGGCCCCCGATCAGGTTTATATATATATGGATGTCTGCGTTCATTTTGTGTTGTTGCGCCTTCCTTTAATTTGGTATGAATTGACATACCCTCTGGCCTCTTTGCATTATTTGTTATCAGTCTATTTCAAGGTATTTAGGTTTAATATTTGGACAAATTTCACAAGTGTTATTTACTTATTTGGGATTTAAGAAATTATTTTCATAATTTTAAATTTCGGGAAGTATAGGTTGTGTATGGCACCAGTATAAGCCGGTTAAAAAGTGTGAAATTATTAGCTGTTAAAAAACGGGTTTTCTAAATACACCACTAATTTTTACTGGATACACCGCTAATCTCCGCAACCCCCTGCGGACCGAGCTCTGCAACCCCTTGCGGATCTCCCCAGACATCGTGCCAAACACGCCCTAAAAGTCCATCGACAAAAGGTCCGCAAGACGTTGCGGAGAGAGGTCCGCATTAGGATGCGGAGTTCCCTACACTACTAGAAATTTGTTATTTATCATCGGGTAATAGCCGATGTCTTTCAAAAGAAAAATCGATGTCTATGTGGGGATGTAAAAAGTCAAAAGTTTTTCACATCGGCCAGAACCCGATGTCTTTGTATGTTATAACATCGTTTATATTTTTAAATCCGATGTCTTTGTTATCCTATAACATCGATTATAAAATATAACTAATGTTATAACATACACATACATCGGCTATTACCCGATGTTAAAAAGTTTTGACTTTTTACATCCCCCACTCCCCATATAGACATCAATTTTTTTTAAAGACATCGGCTATTATCCGATGTTAAATGACATATTTGCTGTTTTTTTATAATCGTAGCCTATGCGGGATTTGAACCCGCATCTTTGTGTTTGAACGCAATGCTCTACCTTTTGAGCTAACAGGCTTTAAATTAGATAGAATGTTCTTACATAATAACAACCATTAAGCAAAGTTACAGAACAAAACAGAAGCTATTCATAAGAAAGGGATTATTCAACCATTTTGTTTTAAGTGTATGACAAGCTGAACCTAGCTCTTCAAGTATGAAATAAAGGTTCATCAGTAAATAGCATAATTTGTTCATTTGCCAAAATAAAGATGGACTGGAAAATGAATTTCCTTGCAATTCTACTTTTTTGGCTAAGGAAGAAAAGCTAAATTTCCTTTCTAAAACTAGTAATGGATTCAATTTTCAGGACAGATCCGTCAAAGATGCATGATCAATATTAAAAGTTAAAAGTTGCAAATAAGCTTTTCAAGCAAGAACTGGACTGCAGAGAGATGACTTAATGACGTGTGGCTTAATGAAGTTAGGAGGATAAGAAACCAATGTCATAAATGCAAAAGGAGAGATGATTGTATGCTTACTGTATTCCCAAGATCACCAAAGTATCTTCTTGTTCCTGATAAGCCTTTTCCCTTTATATATGCATTCATAAGCTTGAATGTCCTAGTGCTCAAGAAGTCAGAGGATTCAGCATGAACATGTAAGCATTAAAAACCTGAAAATGACCAAATTAAGGCAAGCAAATTGATCATGGACAACTTCACAAGCTTGACAGATTTACAAATTAAACCAACAAATACAAGAGAAACAACATAACAAACACACTTAATTGCATGATGTCGAACCAAACGAACATCAAATTTTACATAAATTACACGAGTATAATAATCTATAAAACATCTATTAAGTAGTCTTAGTAACCAAATTCATAACTCAATAAGCACAACAACAAGCTTACAAGTATAGCAAGTTCTACATGCATCTTTTATGTTATCTTATACATATCTTAGTTAACCCAATAAGCGCGATTCAATGCATCAAATGACCAAGTAAACCTCATGACAGAAAAGACAACTTTTTTAGCTTCAATTCAAGTACTCATTCAGGGACAAAACATTTCAGACACCAAAGTTATAAGCAAAACATCTTGTCAAGGTCAAGCTGAAACATCTAAGCAGGTTACTAACTTGTTTAGAATTCTGGGAATGATTGGCTTCGAATCATATACTTCCATTTTAACATCACATGTTAGGGTCATCTAAAGTTCTAATCCAAGTGGAATCACTTAATTTGGAGTTATGCCGCTCGAGTTATGACTTAATCAAGTCAAGATGGGAAAACAGTTTTCTGGAAAACATGAGGCTTAGTAAATCATTGATATCTCAAAATTGGCTATGATTCTATAAATTTTATTTTAACACAAGCTGATCAACTCCGTTGGTGAACTATTCCAAGTAAAATCAAGCAAATATGTTGTCTGAAGCTAAAGATCTAACCAAAATGGATCAGCTGCGCAGATTTACAGTTCTCCCAAATTTCAGGTAGACATGAGTTTAACTTATGTTCTTCACAAATCACATAACAAGCAACTCAAAACTAAGCCTAGTCACATATTACACTTCAACAAGGGAGACGTTTTCATACATTCAAGCACACAAAGGTCAAGAGGAATAATGCTCACCAAATACTGGAAAACAAGAAAAAAAATGTCTCTTTTAACTTCAAGCTCCACCTCAGCTCCACATCCCTACCATTTGTAGAAATCCAAACTCAAAATCATAAATTTGAGTATTAGTAGATCTAGAGAGATCTTGCTGCAAATTCTACTTAAAAATAATGTATTTAGCTTGAAATGATGGAAGAAAGTGGATGTAACAACAAAACTCACACAAGACCACTCGGGATCGAAGAGGCGAACATGGACAGTGAGCTCTCTGCGTATACAACATAGGAGAACCTCTTGAAGTTGGGTAATCAAGCTCGCAGCTCACAAGGTCTTCACTTGGCGGGCTGGAAAGCTTGTACTAATGGAACGGGGCAAGGGAGCAGCTCTCATGTTATGAATTTAAATGGGATTAGCTCTTGAATTTTGGCACTTGGGCTATGAATTAAATGGGAGCTAATTTAAACTAGTACTGAGTTCTGAATTCAGACCATATAATGAATTCAGAATGGTATGTCATCATATATACCATTTATTTACTATAATAATAAGTCAGAAACTTTAAAACACAAAAATAACTTACTAAAAACAAAAAAATTGTATGCTAATGGATAAAAACAACACCAGGACACAAGAGACATTCGAATGCGTCACATATAAAGAAATCAGCAAATAATATTACATTTTATGCAATTCAAATCTTCATGGCAGGACTCAGGACACAAGAGACATTCGAATTAACTAATATGATTCAGACTTTTGTTTTTTAATTGGAAATTTTCACTACTTGTATTGCTGCCCAGCTCACCTTAATGTCACTTCCTCTAAATACTATGTATTCATAAACCTTGTCAATAGGGGGGATTTGTGGACCATCCTTTCTACGACCCTTTGTTCCAAAAGATCGAACTTCCATAAAAGAAAGCTTGTCAGGATCCTATTGACACAGAGAAGATGTAATGAAGCACCCATATCACCGAAAGAAAAAACCAATGATAACAGTGAGAGCATGTTTACAATATCAAGCAAGACTTAAGCACTGACTGCATGCTCTTAAATAAAGAAGATATCCTTCATATTCCAATTATAGTTTCATTCACATGTTTCAATGGACCAGTTCCACAAAAACACACACACACACACACAAAATCACAAGTTAACAAAGCTTACTGTCCAAAATCACACACCTAAAACATACCACAAAACAGACAATTTTCTACCCTTGCAGATTTCATATCAGTGGTAAAAGGCAGACCCTATCCAGAAATCCATTGCTAGGAACACCAAAAATCAACATAAAACTGTAATAATAATAATAATAATAATAATAATAATAATAATAATAATAATAACAGCAAGAAAAGAAAAAGGAGGAAAGGTCACCTGAAGAACCCTTGAAGAGATAGCAGTCTGGAGGGATAGGTCGTGCTCTGGTGCCCTAATAAGTTGGGATTTCGACTGTTGATGAAGGGGCAGTGACGGAGAGGCAGTGAAGGATTTCGATCGCCCGGCTCGGTTTCGACGGCGAGAGAGACACCATTGATAGAGGCAAAGCTAGGTTCGACGGAAACCAGAGGCCACGCACCGGAGACACGACGACGAGAATGAAAGGGGTTTCGCCACTGTTGAGGAAAGAGCTGAGAGATGGGAACGAGGGACAAGAAGTGGGATTTCGCCGGAGAGCCTACATCCCCACCGGAGCCATCGTCGAGTTCGAACACCTGCGAGATTGGAGGAGGAAGGGGTGAACAAGGAGGAGTCTTTCGCTGTCGCGGGAGGCTGCTGAGTCGGGATTTGGAAGAGGAAATGAAAAGAGTTTCTTTTATTTTCGAAGTGTTGAAATATTTGGCTTGTATTTCATATGTGCGGGAGCGCTTATTTATTCTCCAAAAACCTTTTTTTAACATCGGTCGAAAAATAGTGTGGTGTCTATTTTATTTTTAACATCACAAATTTATTAACCGATGTCAAAAAATAGTTTTACATGGCAGGTTTTTCTGACCGATGTTAATGAACCGATGTTAAATAACAGAATTCTAGTAGTGCTAACCTATATGTTAAAAAAAAAAATTATCAAAGATGTGTTCTGCAGGGAGCTACGCTGTATTTTTTTTTCTCCTTGAATTTGCTCATTAGAAGGAGAATCGGACATAGAGTCTCAACCGGGTGCCGACTTAACTCCGCAAAGAGTTGCGGAGTTAATTCGGCATAAAGGCTGTTTGGCACAACGTCAAAAGTATTCCGCAACAGGGAGCGGAATTAACTCCGCAAGGAGTTGCGGAGATTAGCGGTGTATCCAGTAAAAATTAGCGGTGTATTTAACAATCCCCTAAAAAAATAAATCGGTTTAAAGGGTGTATGAGAACAACAAATAAGTTATAATCAGTTAAAAAAAAAGGTTTAAAAATAAGCTGTAGATTGAAGCTTATTTTGGGGTTTATATTCCATAATTACTATTTTACCCCTTCACTTTTATCTTATTTGATTTGAAAGTACCACAATATCCCTAATAAAAACCAAATAAACTCCACTTTTTACAAATAAACTGTTTTTCGCCCCATACGGAGATTATCTTGCTGTTTAAATTTTTAACTACTTTTATCAACAGTTTATAAATTTTACCCTGTTTATAATTTTAGTCAATTTATTAACTCCGTCCCATACGAACCCATAATGACCCTGAAAAGTTATATTCACCTCTATTTTTTTCTCAGGGTCTTTCTATCATATATTCTAAATATATAGGATACGAAACTTTGATTGAAAACGATTCCCTATCAAGCATAACATTGGCCCTATGAAAGCAATTTTAAGAAAAGTTAAAAGTAATTTAATTTTGAAAAAAATTTCCCAGCTAAGTTTCTTATCCTATGCTCTATGTGTTGGGCTATAAACCACTTTCTAACCGAACACGGAAGCGAATTCGGGTAAAAAGAGAACCGACAACTATCCGCCAACAAATCCAATCATCAACCGATAATATCCAATCCGGAAACCAAATAATCAAGCAACCACAAACACAGATAAAACCACAAATATCGACACAAGATTTACGTGGGAAAAACTCTCTCTAACCAGAGGATAAAAAAACCCACCTTCCGCCCACCAGAGCAACCAATCCACTAATCAATAAACCAGTACAAGTGTTTAACAATCCACTCTCAGCCCGAGGCAAATGAACATGGAGATCTCAAATACCAATCTAAATACAACCTGGATCTAGAATGGATTCTTTTCCAAAAACCTAGCTAAACACTTGTAATCAGATTAGATTTCCAAGGAGGAGAAAATACCTATCAACAAACACCCGTTGTTGACTTGCTGTAGGAAGAAGACAGAACACCCGCTCAAATCTCCTATCTTTCCTCTCATTTCTCCCTCCTCTATCTTTTCTTTCTTCCTCCTTTCTCTTTGGTTGCTAGTGGCACTATCCTTGAAGCAAAACCCTCCTTTGTTTCTCTGCTTGTGTATGTACAAACTAAGGCAAATAATGCCTTTTAAATTACAAAGAAGCCATCAAGGCTTCACATTGGGATGGACCCAAATATGGGCTATAGGCCCAACAATCTCCCCCTCCAGCCCAAGGGGAAGACGTTTCTGCTCGTCCTGGCCTCACCTGCATCCTAGTCCCGTCTCACCCCCGAGATGCGGAACTGATGCTCGCCAGATGTCACCATCACCCACTAGCTCCCCCTCCTCTGTAACTCTCTGGTACCCTGAGGTAGAACTCCCGGTGAATGCATGACCTTCTCTCTCTCTGACCCTATGATAGTTGCTTATATCCGTGCTGGCCCGACGTGTTCAGATCTGCCACCAGTCATAGCACCTGATGAACTCCCCTCTGACACGGCTATCCCATCAGCACAATCCTTTGAAGCAAACTCCACACTTGTGCTATCCTCTTCTGACGTCTCAGAAGTTCCGCTAAATCTTGTCTGCAATCCAGACAAATCACAAGTGCTCAAGGTCTCTTTATTAGCAAAAGAAACGAGAGACTCTCTTTTGATTCTGCAGCCCCTTCCCATTCAAGCATCTTGTAAGCCCTTGCACCAAATAGAGTGAAGCATCACCATGAACCTCTGTCACAATTTCCCTGATTTCTTCCATCTAAGTCATGTACAATGTGCCGCTCAAAACACCTCTAGCGATCACCATTGACCCTTTCTTGAGTTTCCACTTCCTACTTCCAAAGAAGTTATCATAGCCCTTTTTATCCAAGGCTTGAAGAGAGATCAAATTCTTTTGCAAATCCGGTATGTGTCGCACATCTGTCAATGTCATCATGCAACTTGTGTTTCTCAGCACACAAACATCTCCCATACCAACAATATCAGACAAGATTCCGTTCCCTTTTTTTGCTTTGCCAAAGCGTCCCACTCGGTACGAAGTAAACGCTTTCGTCTTTGATGTAGCATGGAAGGATGTAGCTCCATCAAAAATCCATCCTACACAAGAATCAGGCTCCTCCAAGCATGTGAGAAGAAACTGCTCATCATCACTGTCTTGCAGAACTAACGTTGTACCCTTCTGATTTTCCTCTTTATCCCTTTTCTTCTTCCACACATTGCAATTACTCTTCATGTTCCCTTCCTTTCTACAATGATAGTAAACAAAGCTCCCCCTAGTCTGAGATCTCTCTCTATACCAGCTCCGTGAAACTGTCACGAGAGCATGTGACGAATCCGTGCCCATATCCTTCCTCCTAGTCTCCTCGTTGTAGAGACTGTCCTTCACTACAAATAAGGACACAACCCTACCCACAAAAAAGTTGTTAATCGACACCACTAGAGTCTCCCAACTATCAGGTAAACAGCTCAAGAGCAACAACGCTTGCAACTCATCATCAAGGACTAACTTCATGGTGTTCAAATGATTCACCAATTCCTGAAACTCAATCAGATTCTCTGCAATAGGCTTTCCATTTCTGTACTTGAGATTCACCAGCTTTCTTATCACAAAAGGTTTACTCTATGCTGATTTCCTTTCATACATATCCTCCAATTTTTTCCACAATAAATGTGCATATGTCTCGTTGCTTATGTGGTGATAAACACTATTATCCACCCACATTCTGATGGTTCCAAGTTTCTAACTGCCTTCTAGATAGAGAAATTCGAAGTCGTTAGCTTTATCATTGTACTCGCAAATTCCTCAGTCTTTGTCGTCATCTCTACTCCTATTACCCAGAAACAACATAGCCAAAAATCAACCAAAGGCTCTGATACCATTTGTTGGGCTAGACACCACTTTCCAGCCGCATCCGGAAGCGAATTCGGGTAATAAGAGAACCGACAACTATCCGCCATCAAATTCAACGATCAACTGATAATATCCAATCCAGAAACTAAATAGTCAAGCAACCACAAACATAGATAAAAGCACAAATATCGACACAAGATTTACGTGGGAAAAATCCTCTCTAACTAGAGGATAAAAAAACCCATCTTCCGCCCACCAGATAAACAAATACACTAATCAAAAAACCAGTACAAGTGTTTAACAATCCAGTCTCAGCCCGAGACAAATAAACATGTAGATCTCAAACACCAATCTAAATACAATCTGGATCTAGAATGGATTTCTTTCCAAAAACCTAGCTAAACACTTGTAATCAGATTAGATTTCCAGGGAGGAGAAAATACCTATCAACAAATACCCGTTGTTGACTTGCCGAAGGAAGAAGACGGATCACCAGATAAAGAGACGAAACACCCGCTCAAATCTCCTATCTTTCCTCTCCTTTCTCCCCCCTCTCTCTTTTCTTTCTCTCTTCTTTCTCTTTCGTTGCTGGTGGCACTATCCTTGAAGAAAAACCCTCCTTTGCTTCTCTCCTTGTATATGTACAAATTAAGGCAAATAATGCCTTTTAAATCACAAAGAAGCCATCAAGGCTTCACATTGAGTTGGACCCAAATATGGGCTATAAGCCCAACACTATGAACATAGAATAAAAAACCTATTTTTTAAATATTAATTTATTACAAATCTAGTATGTGAGTTGATATATAGTAGCTTGTAAGTTGACAAAACAAACAAAAAGTAATTTTTGTTGTTGAAAACAACATAGCTAGCAATAAATGATTTTATTTAAATAATAAAGACGTATTATTGTTTCCCACAACCAAGTCCGAGTCTTTATTGTTTCCCACAACCAAGTCCGAACTTGAAAAGAGGCCCAATATGCTTTCACCTATGCTTTCACCTTAGACTTGAAAAGAGGTCCAACATGCTTCAAATAGGGTCTCTCTCTCCCTCCCTCTCTCTTGTAATTGTATGTTCAAGGATTTCCATTTAGGGTTTTGATTTTTCAACATGGAAGAACATTGATGACCTCTATCAAAAAACCGATGTTTTGGTATGCCCTCTTTTCTTTCAGAAGTTATTTGTAACAGTCTCTGGGAACTCTATATGCATGCTTAATTTGTGTCTGTTTCATTGTGATCTAATGGCTTTCAATGTTAGAGAGTCTCACTACTTGAAATATGTTAAGATAGTTTGGCAAATTTAGTTAACATTTGATATAGATATAGAAAGGGCTTGGACTCATTCAATGCCAAAGACATCAACCAAGTCAATCATATATATTGGCTAAAAATTGCAGGTGTAGCTACTTGTGGCGGATGAGAAGTCTTTTTCAAGTAGTTCCAGCTAATAAATTTTTATTGTTGATAGGCCAGAGACGCTTGTAGTTTAACACTTTATCTTTCCCCAACTACAGAGGAAAAAATTAAGTTTGTAGCATAAGAAAGTTCATGTTGAACGATGAATGTATCTTATCAGGGATTTTTTTTTAGAACCAACAAAAATTTAGCTGAGACGGGGAACCCAAAAGTTAGCCAAGGACGTCCTTATGGATGAGCATAGCAAGATCAGAGTTGTCAAGGATAGAGGAGCCGAAGAAGACAAGATCAAGATGCGATAGTCGGTCGGCGTATTGATTGACTTCTCTGAAAATGTGACGAATCTGGACAGAGGCAAAGGATTCGAAAAATATAGAAGAATCAGGGATGCACATCTCTATATCTCTCGGAATTGACCAAGACCCATTAAGGGCATTGATAACCGTAAGATTATCCCCTTCAATAAGAAGATTGTTGATATGCAGTTTCGTAGTAGCTAGGATACCTTTCCATAAAGCAAAGCATTCAACCCTAATTCCCGAGTTTATCAGAGATTGTTGATTTGACACTATTCATCGAACAATTATTTTTTTGGCAAGGGGAAGGAGGTTGAGTAGTTGTGTGTGGATGACCACCCACTACAACAGAAATGCCTATTAGCGAGGAATTTTTTCGTCGCTGAAAATTGACTTTTTGTCGCTAAAGCGGTTTGGCGAGGATATGCATTTCGTCGCTCGTTCGTCACAGAAAGCTCGTCAAGGAAAGGTTAGCCGAGAAGAAAAAAATTCATCGCCGAAATCTTTTAGCGATGAAATCATTTTTTCTCGCAATAACTATTAGCGACAAATATTTTCCTCGTAAAAAGTCAAAACTTTTTATCGCCAAATAAGTGGAAGGATTCGAAAATTGTTATTGAATGTTTTTGGCGACAAAGAAAATTTCATCGCTAACGTGTTTTTTCGTCGTTAATGAGGGTATCAAATTGTGTCGATTTTATTGGCGACTAAAATTTTCATTGCAAAAAAGACCAACATTTCATCGCGAAATAGGTGAAAGATTCGAGAATAGTCACTTAATATATATATAGCGATAAAAGTTGTTTCCTCGCCAATGGCGAGTAGTAATTACAACTTTTTAAATATAAAAATTTATAAAAATAAACTATTTGCGACAAATATAATTTGTCGATGTAGATAATTTTGGTGAGAAAATTGTTTTATTGCAATAAGTGTTTTTTAGCGAGGAAATTTTCAAGAGTATTCCCTCGAGCCTATTACACGTTTCAAATAATAAAATGCTAGAGAAAAACATATAAAATAATCAATAAAATATAACATGAATATTACTGTATATTATTTATTTCCCTAAAACAGCAATGCAGAGACTGCATAGTCTCAACTTAAATAATTTGATGTGTTTTCTCGATAGCACTATTTCATTTCATGGGTTGAAGATGGAAATGGGTGTCTGGTTCCAGGTCGACAACCACAGCCTTTTTTGTAGTCGAATTTTGCTACTTGGACTTGTTTGTATATTTCATCACCCGCCATTCATTCGAATTTCATCTTCTTACTTGATACACATGGCGACTTTTTCTTAATCATAGTCGTAGGAACTAATAAATTTAAAAAAAAATCATTGTATGCATAAGATAAAATTTTATTCTAAGTTTATTTAATCAATATATCTATATATGCATAAGATAAAATGATAAGTTAAAATTTTATTCTAACTCTATTTAATCAATATATCTATATATGCATAAGATAAAATTTTAACCAATTTGATTAGATATGGATATATTTTTAGAAGATACAGTATTAACTAATTTTAAAGACTATTATATAAGAAAAGATTTTATCTCTTTTTGCTATATATGAACATATTTTTAGAAGATAATAACTTTATCAATATATATGGTCACACTAATTAAATAACTTTAGAAATTTTTTGCAAAATAAATACTTTTTTTGGACGAATTCTCTCTCTGTTGTTCATCATCGGTCTTCCTCCCACGCTCAGATCCGATTGAAGCAAGGCGATTGAAGCCAAGGGAGCGATCTGAAGCAAGGAGCGAGCGATCTGAAGTCAAGTTCCAGATCGAGAGAGAGGTAGCGATCTGAGGTCGAATTAGATCTGTGGCTTCCCTCGACAGCAGCCATGGCTGCGTGCAGAACTTCGGCGAGGGCGACCGGATCGGAAGATTCGATGCCTCGATCTGAAGCAAGGCGATTGAAGGAATTTGACTTCAGATCTGGAACTGGACTTCAATCGACTTCAGATCTAATTCAATCGAAAATTGAATTCGACCTCAAATCGGAGGAGGAGCTGCGGTGGAGGAGGAGCGAGCAAGAGGCCGGATCTGGTCGTCGTCTCCGGATGTTGTGAGCGAGAGAGCGGGCGACGGAGCAAGATCGGCGGCAGAGGCGACGATGCGCAACGGTGAGGTCGAAGGAGGCCGGAGTGAGCGAGGCTAGAGCGAGCGAGCGACGCCGGAGCTCGCCGGAGGCGGAGCCGGATTCAAGTCCAGATCTGGGAGGAAGGAGACAATATTTTTTGTTAAATTACAAAAATGACCCAATAAATATGGAAATTATAAAAAATATCTATATTTTATGACAAAAATCACCCTGTGAATATGAGAAATAAAAAAAGGAAATTTTTTGCTAAACATGCCCTTTTTTTGGACAAATTGGTGAAATGTCCACCTTTTTTGACAAATTACCAAATGTTCGCTACATATACTAATTCAAATAGATCCAATTAACAAACAGATCCCCAATTCTCTCTCCAACTCTCGATCTCTCCGGCTACCTCGATCTCTCCGGCCGCTTCCTCGAGCTTGCTCGCCCTCTCGCTCTCTCGTCCTCGCCCTCTCGCTCGTCGCCGGATCTGGAGGCGAAGCTCCTTCGGCGTGGGATCTGAAGAACTGGAATGGATCGTCGTAGTTCTTGCTTTTAGATTCAATTCGAAGAACATATCCCTAAATCAGATCCCCATATCTCTCTACAGTTCTCCAGAATTAGATCTCTCTACCCCTCTCCCATTCATCTTTCCCGTTTAGTTGTGTAATGAGTTGGGCCTTTTATGTACATAATGATATATGCAGTATGTAATCAATCAAAACTTGTAAAGGGCTCAAAACACCGATCCGCTCAACTCGAAAAAGATTACAAACTCGTCATTATGTCTAAACTAGACTTGGGTCATATTTGTACAACTTACGATTATATTTGCACAACGTACTCTTATATTTGCACGGCAAAATATTTAAAAAAATAAAAAATAAGAAACTAGATTTGGGTCATATTTGCACAACTTATGGTTATATTTGCACAACGTCCTCTTATATTTGCACGACTAAATCTAAAAACAAATTTAAAAAAAACTAGACTTGGTCATATTTGCACAACTTACGGTTATATTTGTGCAACGTACTCTTATATTTGCACGATAAAATGTTAAAAAAAAACTAGACTTGGGTCATATTTGCACAACTTATGGTTATATTTGCACAACATACTTTTATTTTTGCACGACAAAATGTAAAAAAAAAAAAAACTAGACTTCGGTCATATTTGTACAACTTACGGTTATAATTTGCACATCGTACTCTTATATTTGCATGACAAAATGTTAAAAAAAAAATAATAATAATAATAAAAATTAGACCTGGGTCATATTTGCACAACTTACGGTTATATTTGCACAACATACTCTTATATTTGCACGACAAAATGTTAAAATAATAATAATAATAATAATAAAACTAGACTTGGATAATATTTGCACAACATACTCTTATATTTGCACGACAAAATGTGAAAAAAAAACTAGACTTGGATCATATTTGCACAATTTACGGTTATATTTGCACAAAATATTTTTATATATTTGCACGATAAAAAGTTTAAAAAAATAAAAAAAACTAGACTAGGGTCATATTTGCACAACTTATGATCATATTTGCACAACGTCCTCTTATATTTGCACGGCAAAATGTTAGAAAAAAAAATAGAATGGGGTCATATTTGCACAACTTACGGTTATATTTGCACAACGTACTCTTATTTTTGCTCATCAATAGGCAATAATTTCACAACATGGGGGATTGATGAAATTTTGCTCAACATCATCTTATTTTTGCTCAACTATATGTTATTTTTGCACAACAATCGAGACTTGTGAATTTATTCTCAACATGATCTTATTTTATCTCAATATAATTTCATACTTTCTCAATAAATTATTGATCAACATGCTCTTATTTTTGCACAATATGGTCTTATTTTTGCTCATCAATAGACAATAATTGCACAACATGGGGGGATTGGTGAAATTTTGCTCAGCATCATCTTATTTTTGCTCAACTATATGTTATTTTTGCACAACAATCGAGACTTGTGAATTTATACTCAACATGATCTTATTTTATCTCAATGTAATTTCATACGTTCTCAATAAACTGTAAGCGATTCAGAATAAATTGAAGCAATTCTAGTTTTATTTTTTTATTTTATTTTAACATTTTATCGTGCAAATATAACTGTAAATTGTGTAAAAATAATCGTATGTTGTACAAATATAACATTTTGTTATGAAAAAATAAAAATAAAAATATAGATTATGGACCACTTAATAAAATATAAATAGTTTTTTTAATTTCTATAATTTGTAGGGTGATTTTTGTAATTTCATAAAAAGCCTTCTTCTTCCTCCCGATTTCTGCGAAGAGGAAACCGCCACCACCGCCGGCTCGCTCCGACCTCCTTCGCTCCGGCTTCGCTCCCTCCCTCCCTCGCTCCGTCGCTCGCTCACCACCGCCTCCCTCCCTCGCTCGCTCGGCCTCCGCCTCCGCGCTCCGCCTCGCCGCTGCCTCGACCAGAAATCCAGCGCATCAACCCCTCCGTCATTCAGCTCTTCCGGCCATAGATCCGGCGATCGACGTCAATCAACAGAGGAATCAGAACCGGCGCAGATCTGGCCGCCTTCGGCTCCGCCTCCGGATCTGCCTCCGCCTTGCCATTGCTCGGTCGACGGCCGGATCTTCCTCCTCTTCGATTCTGCCGGTGCAGATCTGGCCGCCTTCGGCTCAGCTTCCCGCTCCGCCTACAGATCTGGCAACCAGAAGGAGAGAAGGAAGATGGAGGCGCGTAGGAGAGAGAGCGCGCATAGGAGGAGCGCGTAGGAAGGGTTTATATAGCGGCTAATTCACTAATTTGTCCCAAAACGTGGACATTTCTCAAATTATGCCCTATTTCGTGGCTATTTTGCAAATTGCCCCATAACTTTACCAATATGAAGAAGATAAAAGGTTTTGGATAAATTGAAATAATACCTAGCCGTGCAAGGATTATCAACTCATGAAATTCAATTTTTGTTAATATATTTTCCTCAATTATTTTATCTATGGATATTTTGGAAGAGTTTAATCACAATTTCTTTTTATGAAAGATCTACCGCTTTTGTGGATAAATAAATAAAAATTTTCTATCTCGAAGGTATTAATATGTTTATGAGATATATTTTTGGATTTTATACATATATAATTATCGATACATTTTTAGATTTTGACCTATATATATTTTAGACTAGTGTAGGTCTCGTCCCGTGTACAAACAATACATTAATACAGTATTCTAAATAATTTAGATAGATTCTAAATAAAATAGCACTTATCAAATACTAGATATAAATAAAATAGCACTTATCAAATACTAGATATTTATCTATTAATATTTTTCGTAAGCATGACTATGAAATATTTTTTATTTATATTTATGTCAATTAACTAAAATATAAATATATAGATAGATTGTGGCTTATATATAACTTTCTATAAACTATAATAACATATTATTTCATTAAAATATTTCATAAAAATCTAGAAAAAATTTGTAAAATAGGACCTTTTTTGGACGTATTTGCAAAATGCCTTCATTTTTGGACAATTTAGGAAAATGTCCACTATATATAGCTTTTTCCAAATTGCAACAATCTCTCTCGTCCTCGCCCTCGCTCTCTCGCTCTCTCTCGTCGCCGGATCTGGAGGCGAAGCTTCGACGTCGCCGGCCATGGCACCTCATTCCCAGTCGTCTTCGTCGATGAGGAGCAATACTTCGCAGCATGGCGATCCAGGGCCGAGGTCATCGCTCCTCACTCCATCATCGTCTCCTCGTGCTCGGGAAGAGTCCTCGCCATTAGAGGCGCAATTGGACGACGATGTTGCTCGAATCTCAGATCGGAGGCGCAATTGGACGGCGCAATTCCGACGACGATGTTGCTCATGGAATCCGACATCTCAGATCTGTTTCTTCGCCTCCTCTTCCCTCTCAAATCTCCGCCTCTAGGTATAAATCAGAGCGTTTTTTTTGCTTTCGAAATTGATCAAAGCGTTCTTTTACTCTATACCAAATCCTTTGTCAGCTATTGAGGTAGTTGCTACAATATGATGCAACATTTGATTGCTGACTGAACTTGTTCATAGTCCACTACTCTACTGTTTCTTTGGTTTTTGGTGAAAAAGATTGAAATCAAGTCCTTTTTTCTTATTGAATGAATCAGATTTTTTCCTTCTTAGATCTTAAAAATGACTTATGTTGCTCGAATTGTGGTTCTGAAATGTTGTGTTAACCTAAATATCATATCTTTAATCTTCTCTATTGGTGCTTTGCTGACAATTTTGCTTGTTGTGTATGTTAATTTTCTTTGACAATTTTTGATTGCTTGCTGAAATTGAACGTTAAGTTGTTTAGGGCTTTGTATTTGCTCATTGGCGTGTGATTGTGCTTGTGATTGCTTGCTTGCTCTGTGTTGGCTTGCAGTTTAGTTGCTCTGTGTTTCGATTTCTTTTGTTCGTCACATTCTATATCTGCTGATTTACGTGTTGTTCCTTGTAACTACCTGTGCTGATTTCTTTTGTTGCTTGCGTGTGATTGTGATTTCTTGTTGTCAATTTTCTACATTTATTTGATTTACAAATTGAGTCCATGATCCTAGAATGACAATATATTTATTTTCCTTGCCTAACAATTGCTAGTGACTTCCTTTTGCAAAAATGATGAATATTTGGCGGTGGATGCATTTGTTGATATATCCTTGTTCTTTTTTTTGGCTTTGGTAACTCTGATTTTCTTTTCTCTTATCTTGATATATCTGTTAATTGCTGGATGGTATGTCTAAGTGAAATGGATGTTTATTGCTTGCACTACTGCTCACACATAAATACAACTTGTGCTGCCTTTTCAGGTTTCATCATAATGCAATATGTCAAAAAGCAAGTTAAGGATATATCAATCTCAGGCTTGGCCGAGTCTGCAGTCTTTCTCAATGCACGTAACTTGTTAAATTGTGAATCCATGGACGACATTGACTGTACAGACCATGCTGATTTGGAGATAGATATGTTAATGGAGAAAAGAAACCGTAGGATACCAAGGTTAGTCATGCATCACCGTGTGATTTGTTTTGTGATTTAGGCCTACGTTACCATCAACTATAAAAGTGTGAAACACTTGACCTCTTATATGAATTAGTTGCTTTAGTGTCACAAAAAACTGTTGTATTGACGTATCTCATTGACAGGAATATTTGATGTGCGTTTTCTATTGTTGATTTGTTCTCAATATTCTGCTAATTTAATATGGTTATTTTCATATTTGTTAAATTGTGTAATTTGTTGATCAATGAAAGGCTACAAGTTAATCACATTTTTTTTAATCTTTTATTTTTGGCATTCTCCAAAGTTTTTGAATTAGTAATATTTGATCCAAGGGATATTGAATGGTCGTGTCAGATATATTTGAATGCTTGCAATCAATAAGTAATTCAACCTATTTTGCTGTTAGATTTTATTCTAATTGGCTATTCTGTCTCAATTTGAGGAAAGGTGTAATCTTGTAATACTTGACCTTGTCATTATCCAAGTGATTGTCAACTTGTTCTCTTAAGAGCTGCTACTTGGGTCTGATGGTTGGATATAATTTCTAGGATGCTAGCATTAATAAAATATTAGTTTAAAATAACGTACTTATTATCTTAGTTATCATATCATTGAATCTCAAGACCAAGTTGAGGCTCTCTGACCCCTCCAATCTAATATTTGTCTGCATTTTCACCTTGAATCAAACTTTGCTTACTGCAAAAGCCCATCTTTAACATTTTGTCGGTAGAAGTGAACCCAAAAAAGGGGATGGTGGATTGTGTGTGATCATATCAACTACTTGTATAAGGGTGAGATGACATTGGCTTGCTATTTTTTTCTTACAGAAACAACTAGAGCATGGAATTGTTTCTGTTGTGTGCAAATATATACATATGACAGTTCATATTTTGATCATTGATAAGCTCTATCTTTGATGATGTCTACAACGAATTCTGAAGTATGATTTACGAGAAAGGATTTCTGCCAAAGAAGCCCTCGATCATCCCTTCTTTGACAGTCTCGACAAGTCTCAATTTTGAGAGAAAATGATACAGCTGTCACCCTAAGTTACTCAGCGCTTGAAGAACTAGGTACGAGGAGCAATCACTGTTGAGTTCTGTCATCGCCTTGGTGATATATGAAACTGCTGACTGGAGTCTCTTGCAGACTTTGATAAATGTATCATCCCTGTCCTAAATGATCAGTAATTTCTATTGATCAGCTCTTGTATTGATCTTAAGTTTCTTTCTTTGGTTTCATTGTTGAAACATATTTTTTCGTTTCGGCTATATACACCGCAAATCCCCACGTCCTTAGGGACGTGCTTGCAAGTCCCTAAGGACGTGCAAGTGGAGGGAGAGCCAAAAAAAGGGGGACGTGCTTGCACGTCCCTAGGGACATGCAGCACGTTCCTAAGCACGTGCAAAACTGCACGTCCTTAGCAACGTGCTGCACGTCCCTAAGGACGTGTAAGCCCGGCTTCTAAAAGGCGAAGAGGACGTGCCTCTTCGTCTTCGTTCATTTCTTCTTCCTCCCGACTCCTTCCTCTTCCTCCGTCTTCCTTCTTCCTTCCTTCTTCCTTCTTCCTTCCTTCTTCCTTCTTCCTTCCTTCCTTCCTTCTTCCTTCTTCCTTCTTCTTCGTCTTCCTTCCTTCTTCCTCCTCCGAGACCGAGAGCGAGAGACCCAAAGAGAGAGATGGAGACAGAAAGAGAGAGAGGGCTCGAGGCGGCGGTGGCGGCGTTGGAGGCGGAGGCGACAGCGAGGGCGGCGGTGCCGGTGGCGGTGGAGCCGGTGGCGGTGGAGCCGGTGGCGGAGGGGCTGGAGGTGCTGGCGTCGGTGGCGGTGGCGGTAGAGGTTGGTGGTGGTGGGGCGGCGGCTGGCGCCGGCGACGGAGGCCGACCAGTGGCCGAGGAGGAGGCGGAACCGCCGCGGAAGCGACGGACCATTGAGGTCTCCCCGATTCCGACTCCACCCGTATGTTATTTTAAATACTTTTTGTTTAATTTATTTTTAGTGTTTGAAAATATATATAGTTTTTTTATAGTATATATTAAAATGTTTAATAGAATATAGTTTGATAGAATATAATTGAAAATAGATTTTTGGAAATATAGTTTGATAGATAATATATATTGTCTAATAGAATATAGTTTGATAGAATATATTTGGATAGAATTTGATTGAAAATGTAGTTTGATAGATAATATATATTGTTTAATAGAATATAATTGAAAATAGATTTTTTTGATTTATTTATATATTAAAATATTTTTTTATAGTATATAGTTTGATAGAAGAGAATATAATTGTAATTTGATAGAATATAATACATAGAAATAAATACTTGAATATCTTAAAATATATTCAAATATAAAAATATATTGAAAGATAATAAAAAACATTAAAAAAATATTAAAATACTTAACAATTATTTAATTAACATTTAAATATATTAAAATATATTAAAATATATTTAAATACTTCAAATATAATATATTTGAATATATTAAAATATATTCAAATACAAAAATATATTGAAAGATAATAAAACACATTAAAAAATATTAAAATACTTAAAAATTATTTAATTAACGTTTGAATATATTTAAATATATTAAAATATATTTAAATACTTCAAATATAATATATTTGAATATATTAAAATATATTCAAATATAAAAATATATTGAAAGATAATAAAAAACATTAAAAAAATATTAAAATACTTAAAAATTATTTAATTAACATTTGAATATATTTAAATACTTCAAATATAATATATTTGAATAAATTAAAATATATTAAAATATAAAAATATATTTAAATAAATGAAAATATATTAAAATATACTGAAAAGACATTAATATTCAATTGGATCATAATAACAGGCAGGGAGGCTCATGAGGGATGATGGTACCCTCCGGCCTATTAGGTTCGGCGACCGGGCAGCGGTCAGCCAGGTACCTGGCTCTACGGCACCCCCCGAGCAGACTGTCGACGATCTGCTCGCGTCTGCAGAGCGATTACAGCCGTCGATGGGGACGCCACCGACCGACGAGACCGACACCTTCTGGCAGGGTATGCCACGTTGGGATACTTCCGGCGATGCGACGATGGGGCTGCAGCCTTCCTTAGAGCCCCCCGAGCTTTTGAGTAGCTGCATCACAGACGTAGTTGGTGGGCTACGGGCCGACATGGGTAGACCGCCTATTCGGGTTCCATCGAACGTCCCAGAGGCTTCTACATTCGGCACACAGGAGCCCGAGCCTTCGACCTCCGCCACACCAACGGCTGTCTCATTGGGGTCTGTAGATGATGTGATCCCTGAAGTCGTTGAGGAGGATCACGACGGCCAGGAGGGGCAGGCTCAGGGCCAGGGGGGCCCACAGGTAGAGCCCCAGCCCATCCCTGCGCAGGCTGCCGCACCGGCTGCGCAGGTCGACCCTTTGTTGCCGCCGGGAGATCTGCTACTGTCTTACCGGCATCACCGGGCATACGAGGTGTGGAGAGATCCTACGGTGGAGCTGCCGCTTCTGAAGTTCCACCACCGGGCGACTCACTTGGTGCCTTTCGATCCCTACATATTTGAGGGACCGGGGACCTGGGTCCAGGATCTGCTCCCATCCGGCGTCCCCCAGCTCAGGTCCCTCCATTGGCAGTGTGTGGACGAGTTCACCTGCACAACCTTCTTGGAGCATTGGCACCCGGAGACTAGCTCCTTCAACTTTCCATGGGGCGAGATGACCATCACGCTGCATGATGTTGCTTCTCTGATGGGACTTCGGATTGATGGCCAGCCCTGCACGTCACATCTGCCCGCGGGAGCTCTTGTCCCCACCATCGCGGAGTACTACCAGCTCACCCCTGCGACTCTGAAGTCGTACATACACGCTGGCGGCCCTCCAGTTACTGAGTTTACTCGCCGGTGGCAGCAGAGACACGGGCCGCTCGTCGACCCCGCCCCCGTAGATGATCCAGAGGCCGCGGCTGATCCAGAGCAGATTCGGCTGCGCACGCATGTGGGAGGGGGGCAGCCAGAGGTTGACCCTGCACAGCGGCTGTTTCTGCTCAGGACCTACATGGGCATTGCTCTCGCCGCGACTTTGTTTGTGGACAAGTCGCAGAGCCGGATCCCATGGAAGGTATTGGGCCTTGTCTGGGACATCCCACGTACGACCACCCTTTCATTGGCTGCTGGTGCCCTCGCATGTCTCTACAGGGGCCTAGGCGAGGCTACCCGCTCCGGCGCGAAGGGCATAGACAGCAGCACGCCGATCCTACAGGTACGAGAGCGTTGAATTAGAGTTTTTAGTTTACAAATATTTAAATTATATGCTAACGAAATACTTTTTTGTGTCAAGGCTTGGATATGGGCGTACTTCCCTCGCTTCCGAGGTGATTTCTCCAGCGACCCGGCTAGGAAGGATGATCCTCGCTTCTACGCGAGGTTCATCGGTCCGAAGCAGCCATCGCGGATGACAGACGGGGCAAAGCTGACGAAGATGCGGGAGCTGCGGGACGAGGTGGACCGTCTTACCGTCGCTGATGTATGTATTCGAGACTCTATATATATTTTATAATTCTTAGTTGTGAATTAAATCTGATTTTTTAAATTATAGGTCGAGTGGATGCCCTTTGGGCGTGGTATGGACTTCGACGGCCAGTACCGTCAGTCCACCTATCGGGGAACCATCACCTTCTGCGGTGAGGAGGAGCCGTATATGCCCGATAGGGGCCTCCGGCAGTTCGGACGGGTCCAGGGGATCCCGCAGGCCGTCATCGCGCCGATTCAGGTCTGCCGCGACAAGACCCTGAGGAACTCGAAGTACATGGCCGTGTTCGCCCCGGGCGACAACAGGTGGCAGGACCTGCAGGACGACGGTCGCTTCTACAGGCTGGCCGATCACAGGCGCACCAGCGAGGATTGCCAGGCAGGTGTCACTGCAGATTATTTGGCTTGGTACGCGTCGCAGAGCCGGCCGTAGGTGCTGCCGACCACGCCCCATCCCGACCCTTCGGCGCCCGTCCACCCGATCGCCATGGACCCTTGGGTGGACATCCCTCACCCTCCCGTCATCCGTCCGGCATTGTTAGCCCGCTTTCGTGAGCTCGAGGGCTATTTGAGGGCCCTGGCGGACGACCCTCGCATTGACCAGATACTGGACGAGCTGACGGAGATTGTGGATGATGCTTTACGTCATCCACCTGGTCAGTGATATTATACATTTTGTATCTATCTACATATTTCGGATTGTATATTGACATTATATATTTATATTTCGGATTTTGTATCTATCTATATATTTCTATTAGACTCTTCTCATTTCTTCAAAGTCATATTGAACGTAAACATCAAAAACGATAACGTTAATATGATAAGGTTGTCCGATGACGAAAACGAAAACGTTAATATGATAAGGTTGCCCGATTGTGTCAAGATTGGCTAGGGTTTAAGGGTTTTGGCGAGGGTTTAAGGGTTTTGGGTAGGGTTTTATGTTAAGGAAACTGCACGTTCCTAAGGCCGTGCAGTTTCCTTACCCTAAAACCCTAGCCCTAAACCCTAACCCTAGCCAAACCCTAAACCCTAGCACGTCCCTAAGGACGTGCTGCACGTCCTGAGGGACGTGCTAGGGTTCTGCTTACAAATCACGCAATAATGTCTATTTAAAGCGATTGAGGATAGCTTGGTTCCGCACTCCAAAACAAAGTCCGACTTCTTACAATTAAAGCGAAGGAGGATATCTGGAATCATTATGGCCGAACCACAAAGCAATCCTCGTGTCCAAGTATTTGAGGTACGTATAGGTTTCGTAGAGTCAATATATTTCGTATTCGTTCCGTTTTGTTCATATTTTCAATTATGTGAATACAGTTTCGAGACTTTACGTCTGAGTTCTCGGACCCAAGGGTTTGGAATGACTGTGACGAAATGGTTACGCATTTCAAGGACTTGGGTCGGAGACACTGCATGATTTTGGTAATCAAGCGGTCTTGGACGGGGGCGTCGAATCGTCCAGGCGGGGTTCTCCTTGCCTGCGAGCAGTTTGGGGAGTACCGACCACGCGGGAGGAAGCTCCGGAGCACACAGTCAAAGATAAGTGGTTGTCCATTCTCTCTACACGGACACGAAGCTCCGCCGGGTCAGTGGCGCATGACGGTAACCCATGGTGTTCATAACCACGGGCTTTCCACGAGCTTGAAGGGTCACGCCATCGCCGGTCAGATGACAGAGGGGGAAAAGAAGATGGCGAGGTGGATGAAGGAAGTTGGCACTCCTCCAAAAACCATTGGGTACGGATTGAGGCAGTTGGATGAGACCAACGTCACGTCAAGGAAGAGCCTTACCAACACGCTCGCCATGATGGTTGCCGAAGAAAGAGGTAGTCGGACGATGACCCAGGATACCTTGCACCATCTGCGGGAAAGAAGGTACTACTACGACTTCAGACGACATCCGGATGACGACAACGTCTTGAACGACCTCTTCCTCGCGCATCCCGACGGGATACGCCTTCTCCGAAGGTTCCATTACGTCATCATAATGGACAGCACATACAAAACAAATGCGTAAGTCACTTATTTACGATTACCTTATTGCACATTTAGCCAATTATAACGTATTTTATGTGTAACATATTTACACCTGCAGATATGGGATTCCTTTGTGCGAGGTGGTCGGGCTCACACCCTCAGGCAATACCTACTGCATCGCCTATGCCTTCATGTCGCAAGAGAACGAAGACACATACGCTTGGGTGTTGCGACAGCTTCAGATCTTGCTTGGGAGCGTTCAGCCTCAAGCTATCATGACTGATCAAGAGCTGGGTCTCTTGGCGGCGCTGAATGTTGTCTTCCCCGACGTCCAGCATCTCCTTTGTTGGTTACACGTGATGAGAAGATGCGAGGAAGCTGCTCTGAAGATCACGAAGAATTTACACCACGCCGGCATCTTTAAGGGCAACTGTTGGGGGCTGTTCGAATCGAGGTCGGAGGAATCATTCAACCGACGTCGTCGGGCGCTACGAGCTTATTGGCACCCATTCCCAGGTGTGGTGGCGTATTTGGAGTCGGTTTGGCTTCCATACAGCAGGAGCATAGTTCGGTGCTACGTAGATAATGTCTTCCATCTCGGCACCCGTACGACAAACAGGTACAACCTTACTTCATATCTCCCATTACAATATGATATAATATCGAATATTTAGTGGTATGCACTTCAATGTGTACAGAGTTGAGGGTCAACACAAGGTTCTGAAGGAGGCACTTCACTCATCGACTGGTGACTTCCGCATCGTGATCGATGCAATCCATAGAGTCAATGATTGTTAACTGCATGAGCTGCAAACTGCTTTGGAGATCGACCGATTCAAATGGCCAACAACGGCGTATAAAGTCAACCTTTTCGATGAGGTAAAGACTTTAATCTCCAAAAAGTGCTTCGATTATCTTTACAAGATGTGGCAGGACGTCTTGAACCAAAAGGTTCCTCCGGTATGCACGGACCGACATTGGAGGGTTTGTTACGGGATCCCTTGTGTCCATGAGATTCAGGCATACGTCAACTCCGGCACTCCGATACCCGCCGAGGACATCCACCCGTTCTGGATGGATTTGACATGGACTGACCTCGACGACACCCCACTTCCGTATGAGTTGTCCTCTTCATACACGGCTTCCAACGATGTATGCGAGGATGAGCTGCACCCACCCTCATCAGCAAGCGTCCGAAGGAAGGGGGGGCCTCGGGGGTCGAGGAATGCTTGCAGAACCAACCCGTTGCCATACGAGGAGGTAAGGGAAATGTTTGAGAGAGAAGAAGCGCGTGCTGCTCGAAATGCTGCTCGGCCTCGTCCACAAGCGACCTCAGCTCGACGTGGACGTGATGATGTGTTCGGAGGGTTCAACTGGGGTCGAAACAATGTTGATCCCTTCATGTTCGGTCATATTGAGACGGTGAGGGACACTGCTGCAGATGGTCATTGTGGCTACCGTGCTTTGGCGGCTTTGACATCACCGATCGGCGAGACTGCTTTCCCGGAACTCAAAATGTTACTATGCAATCACTTGGAGGATTACGCCGATCTGTACGCCGGTTGTTATACGGGAGAGTACCCATTCCAGCAGTTCGTCGACTACCAGAGATGTGCCGGAGCCACACATGGTGATAGGAGACGGTGGATAGAGCTTCCCATCATGGGTTTAGTATTTGCGACGGTATATCAGATTCCTCTCGTCGTCCTAGCTTGGCATCATCCGTTCACATGTCTCCCCATGATCTCGCCGGCATCTGCTAACAACCCTCCCCAATCAGCAACTCTTGGTGTAGCCTACATCGGAAACCAAGACCATTTTGCCGCGGTACGACTTCAAACGTCTTTTTTATTACCTATTCATGATTTTTATACATATGTCACTACTCTAACTCTAAATTTTTGTTCTCATAGATCTGGTTGCGTCCTAACGCTCCTCTTCCCGCCTCCACTAGAATGGGTCGAACATCATCATCCGAGCGTCGAAGGATGGGATGCTCCGTTTCAAGCTCAGATTGAGAGATTTAGAGCCTTGCGTGCCGATGCCGACCGTCCTTTACTATTTTCCTAGATTGTATTCCACAACTTTATTAAACATATGAATGTAAACCTTTTTTTCCGTTCCTTGTAACGTTATTCGTATATTATCCGAATGAAAACCTTAACAATTCTTGTGTTCTGTTTAAGTTGACCCTAAATCCTTCAAATCCACTAGCTAAACACTTCAATTTTATCAATTAACATTACAAAACCTAAACCCTAACCCTAAACCCTAAACGCAAAACCCTAACTAGGGTTTGCACCTCCTTAACAACGTGCAATGTTTAATAGTGGACGTGCAAGCCTGAGGACTTGCACGTTCTTAAGGACGTGCAAATCCTTAATCCGGATTTGCGGTGTATATAGTGGCACCCTATTTTTTTTAGTGGATGCTAAAATCAACATTTTCTTCAGTAATTTCTATTTGTCAAAAATTAACATTACTAAAGGATAACAGATTTTTAGCACATAAGTTGGCATATGAGGTACGTGTCTTGCTACACTACCATTCATTCCATATGTTAGTTCTGGTGTTATGGCTGGGAATTCTGCTGGAATTGGTAGTGGTCCTACTTTGGCTTTGAAGGTTTTGCATCAAAGCCTATTAGCTCAAAATGGTAGAGCAATGTGCCTACGCACAATGATGCGGGTTCAAATCCCACATAAGCTATCTATATGGTATCTCTTATTATGTTTCTCTTCGTGAATAAGAGTATAAGGTGCAAAAGTAAAATTGTAAAAGTGTAGTTGTGCATCTTTAAAGTTGCTTGATTACGAAAATGAAAAGCAATGGATTTATGTGTATATATAGTAGTAAGGAAATAAGTTTGCTTACCCTCCATAGATAGCTCTCATGTCCATAACGTTTCTCACGGTTGACCAGTCGATTCCCATCCCTGACAGATACGAATGGCTAACGACGTTCTTCCAGTGTTCAGTGTCAGCGGTAAAATCTTGAGGTGCAGCCATGCCATACACTCCATCTTGAAAGGCTGAGAGCTTGTCAATCACTCGCCGCTAACTTTGACCCAATTATGATGTTCTTAATATTCGACAAGTTGGACATGAGGAACATTATTGAACCAAATCTGCAACATCACAATTCAATAAGACCTATAAGCAATAGAACAATAAAGCAAGAGTTTGCAATTGTCCAATTGTCTAACTCTAACCATTATCAATTCTAAAATATAGTCGTGCAACTCTAAACCGAAGTTGTGCAACTCTAAAATACGTTTGTGCAACTCTAAACTATAGTTGTGTAACTCTAAAAATAAGTGCTGACATGGGAAAAAAAAAGTGCTGACACGGAAAAAAAATATATACCAAACTACAAAGTTGTTACTTAGGAAAAGTTACACCGAACTAAAATAATCTAAATAATTACTTTTATTTAATATATTAAATATGTCATTGTAATTTGCACAACGTAACCTTATATTTGCACAACATAAACTTATATTTGCAGATCAATGTTAAAATTATTGCACAACATGATCTTATTTTTGCTTATCAATAGACTATAATTGCACAACATGGGGGGATTAATGGAAATTTGCTCAACATGATCTTATTTTTTCTCAATATTATTTTAAGAGTTGCACGACTCTGTTGTAAGAGTTGCACGACTCTGTTTTAAGAGTTGCACGACTCTCTTGTAAGAGTTGCACGACTCTGTTGTAAGAGTTGCACGACTCTCTTGTAAGAGTTGCACGACTCTCTTGTAAGAGTTGCACGACTCTGTTTTAAGAGTTGCACGACTCTGTTGTAAGAGTTGCACGACTCTTGTTTTAAGAGTTGCACGACTCTGTTTTAAGAGTTGCACGACTCTGTTGTAAGAGTTGCACGACTCTGTTGTAAGAGTTGCACGACTCTTATTTTTGCTCAACTATATGTTATTTTTGCACAACAATCGGGACTTGTGAATTTATTCTCAACATGATCTTATTTTATCTCAATATAATTTCATACTTTCTCAATAAATTATTATTCAACATGCTCTTATCTTTGCACAACATGGTCTTATTTTTGCTCATCAATAGACAATAATTGCACAACATTGGGGATTGGTGAAATTTTGCTCAACATGATCTTATTTTTGCTCAACTATATGTTATATTTGCTCAACAATTGAGACTTGTGAAATTGTGCCCAACATGATCTTAGCTTCAAATCTCGGTTTTAATTTCATGATTTTGCCACCCCAACTTGTTGTCTTACGCTTAATTTAATTTGATTTTGCTCAACTATATGTTTTTGCTTGATTTGAGATTGCTTGCAAATGCATGTTTACGTCGATCGGATTTTATTGATCGAGTCTCGATCTTTTGGATTTGATTGATCCAAGATTACCTAAGATTCATGGTTTGAGTAACGAAAGCCCCTTCGTATCAAGTCCTTGCTGATAAGCTCTGCCTTCTATATATATACACAAACATACAGAGTATTCTTTAGAAAAAATGAGGGGTATTTTGAAGATGTAATACTTTTGTAACATTTGTATATAACTAAAATAGGTTCAGCAGTCTAGGAATGAACCTACCACCACCACAGTTTGCTCCACAACATGCTTCAAAATACACCAGCCCTCATAAGACTGTCAAGATAACCCATCCTGAAACACGAGAAGAATTGAGGTTAGACAAGAGGTCCGATGTGCATGGAGACGGGACATCAACTTCAAAGACTCTTCACAATGTGCTGCCACAACACTACACATCTGGATTTAACTATCCTGCTAGCAAAGCACCACATACTTTGTCATTGGCAAAACAATCTGCTCCTTATTTCGTGTCAGTTATTGGGACTGTTGCTCTTGGAACCGTTGAATCATCTCATTTAGATTCATCTAGAGTTACTCAGAATGTAGTCTTATCTACGCCTGTATCTGTTCCCATCAAGCCAGCAGTTCACTCTTCTACAGAAAAGGGCATGGACTCAAAACCTGATGAACAGGGTGGGACGCAAAGAGCTTCTAGGTTGGCTGAAGAGTTGGGTTCTTCCCATTCTCGTAAGGACTATCAGATGAAATCTGACAACTTATCACATTCAAACCTTGGTTTTGAGCAACTGAAACCAACATCTGCTTTTGCCATTGGTAATGCTACTGATGTGACAGCATCTTCCATTCATGTTGCTTCTCATGTTGAATCATCTCAAGTGAATATTAATGGTAAGAAGCAGGATGAAGTGGTTACTTCTCACATTGATGAGGAAAATTGTAAGAAACCAGTACTGAAAGGACACGCCCAAATGCCACATCAGGTCTGTCTCATTTTGGCTTTTCAGCTTGTTCTATTTGTTTTCTTTTGTAACTCATCAATTATTTTACGTGCAATTTTTTTTATTGGTAGGTTGGTATACATGTGTCCTCGGCCCCAGGCTTGTCTCAAGCAGTTGGAGGTGATGATTCTTCCACTACAGTATCTTCTCTATCTGTTGAATTCAAAAACAATTTTGCTGAGTCACAAGCAGGTTGTGGTACAGGAAAGGCTTGCATAGAGCAGTTATCAGTAGCTCAGGTTGATGATAGTAGTTCTGGTGTTGGTGTTATACATGACAGCCCCGCTTGCACTGCTTCTGATGTAGTTGGAACCACGGTTGGTGTAGGTATAGGGCTTGATTGTTGCACTAAACTACAAAATCTTCCTCCGTGTGTTGAAGCTTCAGGAGCTGAAAATCATGCAGAAAAGACAAATATCCATGCGCTGGGCATTAAGATGCATTTAGAAACTTCTTTTGCTGAACAATGTATACATTCAGTCTCAGATGATGGAACCACTGAGACTTCCAGCACCTCTTTGGAAACAGTGGTGTGCATGAATGGCAATGAAGCAGTCACATAAGTGTATTCTTCAGGTCATGAGAGTCAAGTAATCTCTGCTCATATAGAAGTGTTTGGACCAAACTCAAGGCTTGGAGGAGAAGGCATGGAAACTAGACAGCCCAATTCATCTTCTGGATCTGTGTCAAACACAATTAAAGCCTCTGTTGAATCAACTAAGACAAAGAGCACATTACCAAGGGGCAAACTGCATTATACATGATTGAGCCCAAACTGAATTTGAAGCACAGAGTTGTGCATTTGAAGCACACCGATATAAAAACTCAAAAAGTGCTGACACGGAAAAAAAATGCAATTTTAGCATGAATGTGCAATTTTAGAACTTAAATGTGCAATCTAATCAAGACATACCAAACGGAATAATAAGAAACAAAAAGCAAGTAATACAGGGAGGAAAATGCAGAAGCTGGACAGTTGCTCAGAAATGCACGATCATCATTGAAAAAGAACATGTATGGAATCATTGTTAAATACATATAAGAAATTTGAAAAAAAAAAACTAAATTTACTATAAACTAATCAAATATAATGAAAATTTCTTATATTTAAAGTAAAAATATTTTAATTTTTTTTTAATAGGCATTTTTTTGAGATTATTATAATCGTATGTAGGATTAGATAAGATCCTATCATTTTTTATATCTAGATTATTTTTAACCATAAGATCATAAAGAGATTTTAAATGTAAATATATTAGTGTTAATATTAAAAAAGTTACTATGCTAAGTTTTATTTAATTACAAATAGGTAAAATAATGGAAATTATATACTATAATGTTTTTGGATCATCTATCGCTTAAAAATATTTATTAAATTTTAAAAAGTAGATAAAGCAATATGGAAAGATATTAGTATATTACTATGAAAAATTTATTCAGTAAGACAGTAATAGTTCTATTTACAGGGGGAAGAAAAGAAAGAAAGAAAGAAAGAAATGTTTATACATTCAATTTTCAGGGGCAAGTAAGGAGTACTGGAGTAGGATTGAAAACCGGATATGGTCGGAATGGCTCACTAGAAAGGACTTGCGGGTAGTACCCGAAAGTCCCCAGTTCGAACCCCGGATATGGCCGCTCTTTATTTACAAATTCAAGGAGTAGGATTGAAACTGAATCACGGAGGAAGTCGAACAAGGGATGAGATAAACGACTCCACAATCACCTTTGAACCTTCGCTCTTCGGTCCCAAACTGTTCCACTATCATGGCGTCCAACTCTCCTATTGTGAAGATGGAAGAGCCTTAACGGTAAGTTCATCTTGTCAGTTTTTTCTGTTTTGGAAATGTGTTTTTGGAAGGCTTATTTAGGTTTAGTACTACTGAAATTGATGGAATTGAGAGGTCTATTTACTTGTGCTTGATGAAATGTGAAGATTTATGAAGTGGAAACTCTTCAAATTTTTGGTGAACACATGTAATTTTGTCATGCATGCTACGTGTTCGATGAAATGTCCTCTATTCAGACTTAATTTCTGTTCAGAAATGTCCTATATAGAAGTTGTAATTGGATGATTCTGAACCTCGAAATGATGTGTAATTGGTTCAGTCTGTTTGACTATGGGTCTGTTTATGTGTCTCAGTGTCTCCAATCCGGCATGTGCCCTCTATTCATTACGATTTTGCTGTTCAATTAGAAAGGATGACCAAGTTTAGCAACCTAGTTTTGGATAATTACTAGAATTCTGGATGCCTACTGAGTTCTAATATGAATCTGAAATTCCCTTTTAGTTTGAGTTTGGCTTTTCATTAGCCTTTTTGTCTGATCCCAAAGGTATAGTAATTTATTTAAAAAATGTGTTTTTGAAGAATAAATCCATCTTATTTTAACTGTCCAAGCATCTCCTACTTTAAATCTTGATCTAATCTTCTGGGCTTACATCCATGGATTAACCTATATACTTTGGTGTTTAAAATTGTCTGACTGGTCTAGATTAAATAAGGACTTATCAACTTATAGAGGCTATGGCTATGTTCAAGAGATTGAAGTCTTGGAAGTTGATTCGATCATATTACATCAAATGAATTAGCTCATCGCTATTGCCAGTTGTCGGTGATGATGGTGATGATCTTCTAGACTTTGATGAGTTTTCCAAGTTTATTAATGCACATAACATGTAAAAGAAGACTAGGGAATAGATCACATCATCGCATGAATTTTCAGCTTAATTGACAAAGACAACGATGTAATCACTCATTACCCGTGTTCAATCGACTTCATGTTTTTCATCTGATATTACATATCGATGCCGATTGTTTAAAAGTCATAAAGAGAGGCATTTGCATCTGACATTGAGAGTGTATCATGAGAGAGATATTTGCAGCTGACATTGAAAGCATTAAAGCATAAGTAATTATGGATTTTTCGATACATTTGATCATGAAACGTTCCTGAAATTTTTTATGCATTCTAACTTATGATTGTGCCTTGTCATTGAACAACAGAATGTCATGTTCTGCCTCTTTTGTTAGGTAAGTTATCTGTATTATAATAATGTTAATTAACTTAGTAGTTACCCCCTCCCTCCATATTTCACAACCAGGTCTCATGACAGCAACAAAATTAATTTTACCTTTCAAATCCGCTTGCTGTAAAAAACTTGTTGAAGAGTTAATACTCAATCGTCATACATGTTGAAGAGTTAGTACTCAAATGTTTGTTGTCCTACTTGCTGAAGAGTTAATACTCAATGTTTTTCCTGTTAAAGAGTTCAATTATTGTTTCATAAAAACCAAAACATGGATTTCAAGCCTACTAGCTTAAATGGAAAAACAATGTGTATAAGCGCAAATATGTGGGTTCAAATCCCGCATAGGCTATGTTTATTTCAATGTTTATAAGCACAAGGATGTGGGTTGCAACCGATGACGAGGAGGCGAAAATTCGTAGAAGAACTAGATTTTTGGTAGTGTATAAAAACTAAGAATTTTGACGTTAGAGGTTTAATTTGGAGGATTTTCTCTTCCATGTTTCAGATCAGTGTAGTGTTTGAGCTCAACTGGGCATGTGATTATGTAGCAATGTGTCAATTGATTGATGGAATTAAATTTATTTAGTTTCTTATTGATTTGCATAGCTTGCTCAGTTCGGTCTTCTGTGTGTTTCAGATCCTAATTAGTTTCACTAGGCGGGATTGAAGTTTCGTATGCAAAATTCTTTTGGTGATGTCATTGGCATTATGATTGATTGATCTATCTTCTCATAGCATTTTCCACAATAGTGATCATTATATAAGAAGCGAGTTTGAATCTAATTGCTTCGTTATATTGAACTTGTAATGGTTTTAATGTTGTTTTACAGTTACACGTACTTCTTAAGCATGTAGTCGATCTTCTGATAGTGTTTTAATGTTGGTTTAAGGTTGTTGATAAGGAGGAGGAATTCACATCTCTTCAAGCAACTAGGCAGAAGATGGATACAAAGGGGTCAATAGGTCTTGCCTTCAGAGGCTACGTAGAGCTTTTCAACCAGAATCGGAATATTGAAACAGCAGAAAAGCTTGAGTTTCATAGAGATGTTGAAAAAGGGAAACTCAAAATCAGGATTGAAGATGTTGCAGAGAAGAGAAAGGAATGGGTTGTAACCTTGATTGGAGTTATTGCTGGCACTTTGGCACCCGGATGGTTAAAGCTTACATTGCGACTGAATGGAAGGTCCCTTTGTTGTCAATGTACCTTAAGGTTAATGGGGTATTCATCTTCAAATTTCATAGGGAGGAAGACATGGAATGGGTGCTTAAAAATGGTGCTTGGAACATAAATGGTATGCACCCTCTTTTGCTGAAGCACTAAATTCATGGGTCATCAATTTCATGGTGCACTTTTGATTGGGTGCTGATATGGGTTTGTATTCCAGATTTAGACGAAATGGATTTGAGTAGATTGGGAAGTGTGATTGACAATCGGCTGTGCATAGATGAACGAACAGCAAAAGGGGAAAGGATTTCTTATGCTCGGATGCCTATTGCAGTTATAGCAGTACGTGGAGGCTGAAGTCAAACAGATTGAAATTGAAACTATAGACGGCAAAATTCATGCAAAACTTTGTGTATGAGTTGAAAGATGGAGGTGTTATTTCTGTGCTTGCTGCTGATAAGGTTCAAATTGTCATTAAAATACAAAACAGATAGAGTAAAAAGGAAAAGGCCAAGCTGAGAAAAAGTAGTTATTATAGTAAAATCTAGTGAGGGTGTGCAGGAGGATAGTAAGACGGAAAAAAAAAAGTTGCGAGGGCACAAACCAAATTTATGAAGCAAATAATAGTCATAGACAAGTATTATTTCCTCGTAAAACTAGCGACAAAAGTGATATTTCCTCGCTAAATGGTTGTTTCAAGATAAAAATATCAATCGCAAAGCATGAGGATATGGCGAGGAATTTTAACTTTTCTTGTTAATTAATTTAAACTGTTTTCTCTATTTCACTCAAGTCAATAACGACGGAAATGGAATTTGCTCGTTGATTAATACGTTTAGTGACAAATTTTTTCGTCAAGAAACACATACTTTTTACGAGAAATTACAATATTCGTTGCTAATAAATTTGGCAGGTTTTAGATAATTCCCACCAAACATATAACGACAACATTGAAAATTCCTCGTTGAATATATCTCTAGCGATGAAAATAGTCCTTACTAAAAGCTCTAAACTCGTTGTTATTTTTCATATTGTTTATGTGACCACATTATAGTAACAATTAGCGACGAGTGAAATTTTTTTTCGTTAAATGCCACTTTTAGCGAGGAATATAGGTTTCTCACTAAAGATCACGTGCCTTTTTACGAGGAGTGAGTATGTTCATCGCCAAATGTCACATTTATCGAGGAAAAATAATTTGTTGCTAAATTTTTTGTTGCTAAAATGCATTTCTGTTGTAGTGACCTAAGATATTATTATTATTATTATTATTATTATTATTATTATTATTATTATTATTATTATTATTATTATTATTATTGGCCATTCTTTTATGTGAAAATTTGAGAGAATATACAATTTTCAAGTTTTTTTGGGTAACTATACCCTTTAGTTTTTCTTTTTAGTAATTATACTTTTTTAGGATGGATTTTACCTAAATACCCTTAGGTAGAATTTTGATCTTTTTTAAATTAAAATATATAAGTAAATAGATATAGATAAGATTTTATCTTTTTAATATTAAAATAAAAGTAAATAGATATAGATAAGATTTTATCTTTTTAAAATTAACATAAAAGTAAATATATATATAAGATGGTTTAAATTGTAGATAAGATTGTTTCGCGTTAAAGGAAAATTAATCGGATATTGATTTGTACGTACAAACGCTACTTTCTCCATTAGAGTTTCTATTAATCATCTGGTGAATTGTCTAGGGTTACTGCTAATTCAATTTTGATTGTAACATACTGTAACTGATTGTAACCCTAGAGTACTATAAGAAACTTAATTATTGTAACAATTATTCTTGAAACCTTAATTCTTGAAACTATGTAATTGTAAGGTTTTCATAGGTTACAATAAATTACTTGTAATCAATTACTTGTACCTAATTTAAAACGTAACTAACCTCATTGCTAAGGTTTTCATAGGTTACAATAAATACACACAATAGATTGTAACTAAGTAATTGTAAGGTTTTCATAGCTGGGTTACAATAAATACGTACACACAATATATTGTAACTAAGTAATTGTAACTTTGCTTCTAATCAATATTGTCGATCATAGTATTGTAACTAATTCGTTGTAGTTTGTAGATATTTTAATTCTTGTAATTAATTGTATCTAATTTGTATTGTAACTAACCCCATTGCTAATGTTTTAATAGGTTACAATAAATACAACCATAGATTTCAATAACCACACAATTATATACCATATGGTTACAATTATTAATAGGTTACAAATACACAAAATAAGAGTGGGGATGAGGGAGAGATTATTGGGTAGCCGTATTTTTTGGTATTACATATATAGACTTGTAATCATGGCCGGCAAGATTTTAATATATCAACTATGAATTCTTAATTAATGGATATATACTTACAAATTGGAAGTCTCAATTAGCCATAACAGTGGAAGTCTCGATTAGCCGGCAATTGATTGGCCAATTAAAGCTCACCTGATATATTATTATGGAGAGCATACTAGTAATAATCTCAAATAAATATGAACTATACCTAATAATTATAGCATAAAAGATACAATCACATACTTTCAATCTTATAACTTGATTTCAATTGACACTCGCAAAAGCATCAAAATAAATTGATGGATGAGAAGAACCTGATGTATTAAGCGATTAGCCCTAGTTGTAATCAATTTGGGAAAAATTAGTCAGTTAGGCGTGATTTAAGGAAGTTATCTATAGGGGTAAATGAGTCATCTAAAATAAAAAAAAGTACAATTACCAAAAAAAAACTTCCATTGGTATGATTACCTATAAAAAAATTGCAAAAGGTATATTAATTTAATTATCCATTCTTTTATTGCAATTCTTTTAACAAAGTGGGTAGCGGACTTTCAATTGGGAGTCATACAAGAATAATTGGTGGAGAAATTTAGACAACATGCTTCCTGATATTGCAAACTCTAACATCTCAAAATTTCATAATTAGTGAGCATGTAAATTCAAAATTCGTAAAAAGGAACTCTAACGTCTCAGCTATCTTAACACAAGTTTAATACTCCTATATATCATTGTTGGCAATTGCTAATTGAGTTTTTTTTTATTTGTTCATCTTTTTCAATCTTTTAGCAGGTTTCAAGTTTAATGTGTGCTCCTTCTCAGGTACTTGACACAAGTTTAATGTTAAGATAAATTCTTGTTTGCATCTTCTTGTGGTGCTTAGTGGCTAGTGATATCGTGGTCTGCACTAGTGGATTTTGATGGGTTGGTTGATCATTTTCCACGTTTGATGTTTGCTTGTCCAACTCTGCAAATAATAGTCTCTTGGAATAATAGAGGCTGTAGTTGAAAAACTATTCCAGAATGGTTCAACTGGAAAGGACTTGCGGGTAATACTCAAAGGGCCCCGGTTCGAACCCCGGATGACCGTTACCAAGTTCAAGAGGCTGCAGCTGAAAACACAAGTTGGAACCTGGAGATTCGAAGCATTGAAAATGTGGAAAAACTTAGGCTTCTTCAATTGTCTAGGTGATGATGGGTCTTTATGAGTGTCGAGGGTCTAAGAAAGGAAAGTTTGGGCTTGCTGAAGGGGTCAGGAGTTATTGCTCTTTCTAGAGTGAACGCACTTGCTAGCCAAGAAGTATTAAAGGTAAGTCTCACAGCTCACACACGCGCGCGCGCACACACACACAACAAGCAAGCCAAGAAGCATGAAAGGTAAGTCTCACAACACGCGCGCACACAAAGAGAGACACAAATAATTACTCTTACTCTATGTACTTATATATATAATGCACTTTTCCATCATTTCTGATTAAAATTACCCCTTCTTAAAAATCCATTGTTGGTTTATGAAAGTATGTAAATTGATGTTCTTTCTTCACTCATTTTTGTTGTACTCACAATCAATCCACTAATGTTATTATTATTGATAGAACATTACACAGTGTTCGGCAATGAATTGCAAGTATTATACGTGTTGTATGAGCACTTCTATGATACTGAAAGGTCTTCCAAACAGTCACAATGATAGCTTGCAGGCAGATGGCATATATATGCTTCTTTTTTTTTGTTAACAAATGACATAGATATGGTTGAAAAGATAGATGCTTTATGATTTACCTTGTTATCTAGCAACATGTTGTCATCTTTAATGAAATAAGTACTTCTATATCTGCATTCCATAATAAGATCTTCTTCCAACACGATAAATGAATATTACATGGGGCCCACAGGACAATATCAACCCGTTTCACTCGGCGCACACCACACTGTCATTCTGACAGGGTCAAAAACAGATTTTACAAGAGATACTCCATGACCTTCCCCTTGTTAAAACTGCAGAAACACTAAACTCATAAAATAAACACAAAGATCTTTGCAAGCACCAAACACACTACGGTCCTTGATGTGAATTTATCCCCTTGCATGTTAGAAATGCATTCTTACAGTCACTTGTGTCGAAGCACAAAGTAATAAGTTCGACTTATATGTGCTAATTGATATGAATTATATCCCGTTGAAGTAAACAAGAGATGCACCATTGGACTTGCTACTATCTTAGATCTCAACGGTACACAAAATATAGAATATTATAATCATGTAAATAAGGATCTCTGCTTAGTTTAGTTGTCATGTGTCTTCTTTAGTATATTATTCATTTCTTTATTCATGACCACATTTACTCAACTCTTGGTCTTTTTCTTCCAAATTATGAGTGAGTCCTCTATATAGTCTGTCATCTTCATTTATCACATGTTTCAATGTTTGGAACAAAGCTCTAATTTGTTTAAAATGCTGAAAATGATTTGTACTAGTTAAGTCATAAACTTGAAAGAGTCTTGTTGCATGTTAACTAAAACAGGAACTTTTATATTCAATTTGTGATTATCAAATCTCTATTTTAAACCATGGGGTTTTTAGACAAATCCTTGTAATCTAGTTGGTTTTGTGTATTCAACTTCTGATGATCAAATTTATCTGTCTTTGAATGGATTTTTGTTTAAGTTCTCTGGACTTGAAATCTTTTACCTATAATAGCCAACATTTCTAGCTCCATTTTTTTCTATCATAGACTATATAGCTTCATTTTATCTGTCTACTATTTTTAATTTCATGCAAAAGCTGATAGTAGTTGGATTATCCTTCATTGATTGTTGATGTTTCAATCATCACCCGATTCTGGAAAATTATAGAATTTCTTATCAATTCTTATGATGCGTACTATTTTACTTCGTTTTCCATATTATGAGCTCTTGGGTTATTTTGTAGGGGGGGGGGGGGGGGGGGGGGGGAAGCTCATAAGATGAAGCTAGAAGTCTTAGATATATTGTATGCCAAGTATTGTTCCATTTTCAATTTGTTCTACTTTCCAATCTTCTTTTCCACGATCCTACCTTCTCTATGATAAATGTCATTGATTAATAGATTATGAAGATTATACTCAAGGATTAGAGAATTCTACTTTTTAGTATATGTTTTTATATTTATTTTTATTTTTTATGAGCTCATTTATAGACCTTTCTTTTTGTCCTTAAAGCTCATTAGTCGGAGATTCCTTTGTAATGTCAAACTATTTGTCACAATGGCTTATCATGTACATATTCCTCGGGTATTTATGATAAAATCGCTAGATCCTTCTCAAATGCCTTCTAAAACTATTTGGCGATGGCAGTAGTCCGGATGGAAAGGTGAATCTTATGATCAAGCTTGTTAGGAGTTAGTTAGCTTGCACTATTACTGCCTTCTATGTAAGTCTTTGGGGGGGGGGGGGGATTCAGATTTTTTAAGTTTTCATCTTTCATGAAACATATGCATTAACAACTCTTTCAAGCAAGCTTGTCCCTTCTAAGTTTTCGGGGATCAAAAATCAATAATATAGTAGGCATATCGTTCTACAACCTGCAAATATAATTTGAAGATCAAAATGTCTCTAATATTTTGCATGACAATCTGGTAGGTTGCTCTTCTTTCTGAAACATGCATGAGAACTTGTTTCTTGCAGGTTTAGATTGAGTTAATTTTGGCTCTTCAAGAAGCTAAAAATAAACTAGTTAAATTTCCATTTCACTAAAAATCATCGTGGGGGATATTTGAGACGATTAAAGCAATTGGCTATAATACCAACTCATTTCCCTTTGTTATTAAGAGGTTGGGTGAGTTGCTTTTATTTTGGAAGCCATAATTTTATGCTTATTCTTCAACATTAAGAGAATTGAATTACATGTACATGAAACCTTTCAAGAGGAGGTAGAAATGAAAAGTTATTTTATAGGATAATTAAGTTAGATCAAAACAATAAAATTTTTACATGAGATGGAAACTAAGTTAGATGAACACAATGTATAAATTAGGATAAATAAGGTAGAGGGGTTTCATAAAAGAATTAGGTGGGTAAAAACTAAAAACTATCTATGAGATGAAAGTAACTTGAAAGCATCTCATATTTGGAATCCTTGAGTAGCTAATATTGATCCTATTAGCTTAAATAGTAGATCGATGTTCTAAAGCACAAAGATGCGGATTCGAATCACGCATAAGCTATTTTCACAAATTTGTTTCACATTATTTCAGTTTAAAAAGTTGTTCAATAAGTGAGCTCAATTTTTTTGTAGCAATGGCAACCTACTGTGGCAAACTAGGGAAAATGGCAGAGATTTTTGGTTGGAAATGTTTTACCTTTGTCACGGTGGGAATTTCCTAGCGATGGCTAGAAGCCATGTCGATATTGGTGTTTTTGACCAACAATGTTAGCCACGACTAGCCACCATTTGTTTGCCACTCCACAATTGGTCACACCTCTCTTGCCTTCCCTGGAGCCTTAACTACATGTCTTTTGCCACGATAGATAAGCTTCTCACCACGGAAAGATCTGTTGCTAACTTTTTTTGCAGTGTGAAGACCCTCAAGACCTTCAACAGACTACATAAAATTGTTGAATTCAGGAGGAGATTTATACATATTGTACTCTTTTTTCCTTTGATCGGATTTTTGTCCCACTTTGTTTTCCTAGTTTTTGTGCCATTAAGTTTTTAGGAGGAGGTTATTAAAGAGACAATCTTTGTAATATTAGTAATATGCAGGCAAGGGGAAGTTTTATTACATTATTATCTTAATTATGTGTGTATATATATAAAAAACCCTAGTATTGACTACATCCCCATGTATTGTATTAATTTTTTTACTAGGAAAGAATTCAAGAAGGGCGAACCATGCCCGATAACATCTTTGCGGATGAGGTCACGGAGACTTGAATTATTATAAATGTCAAGTAACCGGGCAAAGCGGCATCAAGGGGCACGTGAGAAAAAGAAATTTATCTCACTCTCAATAAGAGGATTATAATATTTGTCATTATCAGTTTGATTTCCCAAAGGGCGTCTGATATTTATTTTTGGAAAAATGACCGAAAATAATATCAAGTATCTGTTGTGAACAAAAAACAATACGAACTTTATAATTGACAATATCATGTAGAAACTATCACCACATTAACAAAAAATAATACGGATCCGACAAGGGTTTTGGCAATATTTGCCACGTGTATGCCGGAGATTCCATGTGGATACCACATCACTTGTGGACCCAATGTCTGCTTCATTAATTTAAAAAAATAATAAAATAAACTAAGATCTAAGTTCAAGAGGAGATGTGAGAAAAATTTTCGATCACTCACAATTCACAGAGGAGGATGAACACATTGACGAAGACGCTCAGGGTGAAGAAGCTAACAACTATGGTGACGGTGACGAAGGCCATTTAAGAGGAGATAATGGAAGGGATGACAGAGTCTTCAAATTCTTGTTGAAGAGGGTGTAACGGCCCGAGTTATTAAACTCGGGTTATGTTCCGAAGGATTGGATCCTTCGTTCGGTTCTTACGCACCAAGTACGGGTTGAGAGTTTGAAAACTAATGTCAGCGTTTGAAAGGGGGATTTCATACCCAATACTTCTCGTGGGGCCCGTTGGAAGACCGATGTTAAAACACCTATATCTGTCCTATATTCTATGTCGCGAGGGAAAACCATTGATATCCAAAACATCCATAATTATAAAACTACTACATCGGGGTGCCACTTTATTGCCCATAGCAAAAGTCTCATGCCACAAACAACACATAGCAACACAAGTAAGGCATGCTTTATCGTAATGCAAATATACCTAAAAACATAGAAAGAGGAATGAGTCAGATCGAGCCACGCATGCGAGACCGATAGTCCTCGCTGGAGCCATATAATACACATTATACCAAATAAAGATGCTCTAACGCAAGACAAGAATATTAACACTGTAGCATGCTAGCATTTTATATATGCAGAAAGCGGTAAATTAGGATCCCACACAGAATGCCAAGTGGCATATCCCTCTGCTACCTCTGCACCAGTTCTTGATAGTGTAGAAACCGGCCAAGTTCATGCTACCAGTTCATATCATATTATGTCTGAGGTTCAATTCATATATCCTGCTTATTATTGCTTCATTTTTTCAGGATATAGTGACATGACTCACTGGTGCGGGACGATTGTCGTTGGCTTTTTCGTCCTTTTACAAATATCAATAATATCCTAACTCAATGCTCAAACCAATATAGTAGTAAACCAGTATATTGATAAACCAATAGACTAGTATAGCGATGAAGTCCAGAGTTGAACCCACGGAGAGAACGCTCCTTGGATTGATTCATTAGATATTACTAAGCATATGTCGACTTGACTAAAGTTGATTGGTCCGAAAAGATACAATCTTCTTATTCAATATCACTAAAGAATAACATTAAACACTCAAGTTCTAAGACCAATTGGCATATCGATTCAATGCAGATAGAAGACAATGAAGCAAGCCTCTCGACCCTATAAACATCTATTCGACCTAGATCAATTGAACTCATCCACTACAAAGACGAAGAAATATCACTAAATCAATTACTTTCGTTTGCTATCAAGAAAAAAAAAGAATTCATAGCATAGATGCAATTCCTAACATGATGATCAATCATAAAAAGGAACATAAATATAATCAATAAGAACAAGATGATAAATATACTTAGAAATAACCAATAGAAATAAAATCCTCACAATTCATTCAACCATCTCTTCGAATTATAGGCGAAACTATGAGTTTAGCAACTCATATCCCTCAAAGTCTTAAACGGCAAAACCCTCGAACTCCTCATTGCTACAAACAGCTGAATATGAAAGAATATAACCTAAATAGAGACGTGAAATCCTAGGAAATAAAATAATAATATAATATAATAATAATATCTTTGGAATTAAAGTCGGCATGCTGAATACGGGGTAGCGACGTGATGTCTCCAAAGTAGCCATGTCTTTACGCATATTTTAGTTCCATATTCTTTACATTTTGCATATTTCGGGTTGGGAATATGTCGAATTTATGTAGTTTATGCTTATTTGCCAGAAATAGAGATCTACATAAGTTTTCTATTTAATATTACGGAATATGGAACCATTTCGGGAGAAAATCAAGAAGCAAGAACCGAAGCTCAAAGCTACTCGACATCGACAAGCCTTAATCGATCTCGACAAGCCATGTCTAGACACCTGCCAGGATCGAGGAGGATCAGGAGTCGAGAAGGCCACCCGAGGATACCGAGGAGAGACTACCTGACCATGCCCGGACACCTTCCTCGAGATCGAGATATGTTACTCGAGGTCGAAAAAGGCCGAGAGCACCATGCCCGAGCATGTCGAGGGGAGTTGCTCGACAACACCAGTAGACCAAGTCGATGAGCCACCCAACTCGATATCGAGTAAGGGTAGTCGAGATCGACGACACCCAAGAGCCCTATCCGAGCCTGTCGAGCACCAGCTAGCCGAGACGTCGAACCAAGCCCAGTCGATGACACTTCTACTCGAGATCGAGTAGGTTTACTCGAGATCGAGGAAGCCTCCAGAAGCCGCGTAACGCGTTTTGATCTATCCTACTCGGATTGGGATTCCTTGGAGCGGAAGGTTGCATAGATCTATCCGATCTATCAAGATACATCATGGAAGAAGAAGATTTATCCACTTAAGACTTTTTAGATATATTTCCCTTATTTAGATTTAATTCCTTTGTTGCTTTTATTTATCATTAAGCCTTTTAGATATAGTTTTAGATATAGATAGATATTTCTATCTTTGAATAGCAAGGTTTAGAAGCCTATAAATAAAGCCCATGGGGCTGAGTTTTATTCATTCAATTTCAGTAGGAGAAGTAGTAGTAGAGAGAGAAAGTGAGGCCGAGTGGAGCAAATGAGCGAGAGGAAGTTGGCTTTGTTCAGTTGTACTTTCTATAGTTTGGTTTAATGCAAGTTGTTATTTCCTTTCAATCGATGTCTGAGGTTGCGATGAAGCACGAGCAGTCAACCCACTTCTAGGGTTGGGGCGAGCCCGACGATAGCCATGCGTGTTTGAGGTAAAGATCCGACTTTTATCGTGTTTTGAGCATGTACTACTTGTTATGTGTTTATTACCCATCTAATGGAGGTCCATGCTAACAACTTGGATTGTAAACATAAAATCGGTAGAGATAATTAGGGTTTCTTGAAAGATTTGTCTAATTGTTGGAAAAGGCGAAAGCTTAGTCCTTTGATGCGATTCACATGATTATCTGTTTTATCTTTGCCCCATGCATGCTTGGTTATCGTTGATGCAAACCCCAATCTTGGAAGTCCTTTTTATACAGTTTCGTTCGAAATCCCAAAACCTTTGCATCTATTTTCTTTCGTTTTATTTTATGTCCTTTTACTCGGTCTCGAATTGCACTACTCGATATCGAGTTCACTGATATTCGATCTAGCATCGCTGTAGCTTCCGTGTGCATGTGCTCAACAAACCAAGCCGACGTCGACAAGGACCCTACTCGATCTCGAGTAGCCTTAGTCGAGATCGACGAGACCCTGTGCTTGCTGCTGCGCTGTGTTCGACTATCCGATCTTATGTCGAGTTGCTGTACTCGAGATCTAGGACCCCTGTTGTCGACCACCTCTGTGAGATTTCTCCGCTGCCTAGGATCCACTGACACGCTTCCTCGTGGATCGATCCTGACTTCCCACTACTGCATCAGGAGGAGGTCTTGTAATCATTTACAAGGGACGGAATATGGTTTGCTGTGATTTATTTATATTTTAATTTGCATTCTCTATTTTCCTCCTACAACAAATTGGCGCCGTTGCCGGGGAAGCTGTCGTTCGCGCCTTAGGTAGTTGAATCTCAAATCTACTTTGAGTTACTTTTCAGGTGTATGCGTCATTCTGGTCAGCCACCTGAGTTTGATGGCTTAGACGAACCAGAACGCATTCTACACATCAGAGCTAAACTACAAAGAGCCATGGCGGCTGCTGAGACGCAAGAACAGTTGATTGCAAGGGTTACAAGGGAACTAGCCGCAAAAGATACTACTATCGCCGCTGAAAGGGCAGCGAGGGAACAAGAAGTTGAGCGCGCAAGGCAAGCAAAACCAGAGCTTGCCCAATTCCCAACCACTGCAGAGGATTATATGCATCCAACGCTCGTCGTGCCTGAATCGGCGATTCTCAGCCCTGATAACTCTTTTGAAATTCGCACTCAGTTTCTTATAGAGCTTAAAAATAATGCTTTCTATGGCAAATTTAATGAGTGTCCTCTTGAACATATTACCAATTTTTCTGATATGTGCCGTACTCTTGCTGGAGGTACAACGCTGGAATATGTCAAGATGAAAGCTTTTCGCGAGTCTCTCGCTGGGCCTGCACTGAAGTGGCTTGAAGGGCTAAAACCAAGATCACTCACAACATGGGCCCAAGTAGAGCAAGAGTTTCTGAATAAATTCTTCCCACCTGCCAAGACATCACTCCTCCGCCAGAAAATCACCGCCTTCAAACAGAAACCTGGGGAACCGCTGGCAAAGGCATGGGAACGCTACAAATAACTGTTGCGATCTTGCCCTACTCATGGACATCCACCCTACGTCATTCAGGAGATCTTCTTCAACTCGCATGATCAAGTCACTAAGGACAGAATCAACCAGTATACTCGCTATGAGTATCTGACGATGCCGCCAATTGACGCCTGGGGTGTGTTAGACATGCTCACCAATTATGACATCAAATATGGGTCTACTGCAAATTATGAGGAGAACTCCTATGTCAGGCCAGCACCATCTATGCCACTCTTTGAGCCAGCAAAGGAAATTGACCCAGATGTGAGGGAGCAGTTCTATAGAGACCAGAATCGCAAGTTCCTCAAGTAAATCAAATATCTATCTGTCAATCAGCCTTGCATCAAATTCGGATCACAGAGGCACACCACTACTGAGTGCCCACACACTGAGCAAGTCAGATTGGCAGAAACACATAAGAGGCAGCCTACACCGGGGGTCCAAATCGCTACATGGGAGATCAAAGGTTCTATCAACCGCAGTGGAAACAAGGTCCTCCTAGGAACCCCCCACCCTACAGAGCTCCAGGACATCCAGAAAGGGATTAAAAGAAGGATGATCTGCAGCTGATCCTTGAGGAGATGCGTCGGTATCAGGGCACCATCAACAACCAGTTCCAGAACATCACTAGAAACCCAGATGGGTCAAATTGCTGCACAGATCTCACGACCATCCGGACAACTCCCGGGGCAAACAGAACCAAATCCTAAAGGGAATACCGGACACGTCGCAACTATCAAACTCAGAAGTGGGCATCAATTACACGAGCCAGAGGTCGGGAAAGAACAAGAAAAGGCAGAGCAGCAACTCGACATGGAGCAGACTCAACTCGATCTCGAGGACACTCTACTCGACCTCGACAAAAAGTTGCTTGACACAGACCAGAAGCTGAGCTCGGACTCCACTGCGCAACCCAGAAACTCCAAGTCGACCACCCAAGTCGATCTCGAGGAGCCTCTGGTCGAGATCGAGGACCAGCAAGCCGACGTCGACAACCCTGCAACACCTCCGACGTCCGATCTGGCTCCGAAGCAGAAAAAGCCACTGCATTTCCCTTCCAAAGCACAGAAAGATCCCACTCCAGGTAGGTTTACCAGATTTGTTAATATGCTGCAAGAACTGAATGTCTCTATTCCTTTTACAGAAGCCCTGTAAGAGATGCCTGGATATTTCAAATTTCTAAAGGAAATCCTGAGCAAGAAGCGATCCATCTCAGAGATCGCATGCGAATGCAAAGTACTCCACTTCCCTTAAAAGAGAGCTGACCCTGGTAAGTTTTCTGTTACTGTGGGTTTTGGACAATATAAATATGAGTCTCTGTGTGATTTATGAAAAAAGTGTGAGCATCATGCCTTTATCAATCTGGCGGAAAGTAAAAATAGGATGCATAGAGCCTGTGGATGCCAAGTTATACATGGCAAACAATACAGTGGTCATCCCTACATGTATAGTTGAGAATGTCCCCGTCCAGGTTGGTAAATTCTTTGTTCCAGCAGATTTCCTTATTATAGATTGTGTTGAAGATCCTACTAGCCCTATTATTCTTGGTAGACCATTCTTAGCTACTGCAGATGACAGAATTAGTGTCAAGAATCGATCGCTCACATTCACCATAGGCGATGAGGTTTTGGATTTCTCTTTTGGCCCTACAAAAGAGGAAATTTCATGGCTGGAGGTGAAAAGCATCAGCAACCACGGGACCAAGCAAACAGCGGAGGAAAGCGTCAACACTGTACTTGAGGTCGACAAGAGCAACTCGATCTCGACAAGGGTTCTACTCGATCTCGACAAGACTTTGTCGATGTCGACTTCCTCTGTTGAGCCACAGACTTGCCCAGAGCCTAAGTATGGGGTCCCTGTACTCGATCTCGACCAACAGTACTCGACATCGACTAGCCCCAAGCCCAAAGATTTATGTTTTGGGTCCAAAACGTTAAGCTCAGGTATAAATCCTGCTCCCCCTTGGTCCATGAAGAAATTTATCAATAATTTAAGGGGAGGTAAGGCCCCGTGGCGAGAGAATCTGTGAAAGCTAAGAGCTGGAAGGAAGAAGAAGAAAGAGAAGGGAGATGATGCAAGCAACCACCTATCAGCTGAGCTTGCATACTACCATCAGGACCTAGATGATCCAGGAGAGGGGCCAAGCATGAGCAGGCCCCACACTAATGGTCCTTGAGTGCAAACGGAGAAGTCGGCCTAGCTACTCTAAAATCTAGAGCATGTATATACACTTTATGAATTTTGGGACTTTTTGAACTTTTTGCTTTTTGGTTTTTGGTTTTTGGTTTTGGTTTTATGTCTTTTAGAATACTTCATGTGGATAGTCTTGTTTTTATGTGCAATCTAACACTTTTAAGTCGGCAAGCATATAAGGATCGCAAAAAGTGGAATAAAGAAGTCCCTGAAAAACAGTCAGAATCGACGAAGGCCAAGTCGACGACGACAAGGAGGAGCAGCCCAGACACTCGTCGATGTCGAGTAGGCCAACTCGATATCAACTAAGCCACAAGAAGCTCCTCGACTTCAGAAGCCACTGGACGCAGACGATGCTCCTCGAGATCGAGTACCCTATACTCGAGATCGACAAGCCTTTTTCCTCAACCTGCACTGATTCGTCCTCCTCGATGCACTATTCGGTGAGTTCCCTCCTTTAGTCTTGTTTTTATTTGATTTTATACAGTGGGGACACTGTATATTTTAAGTATGGGGTGGGGGAAGGGCTCATTATCATTATTATATGTTTTAGTCTTGCTTTTGATTTTACATGGTGAAATTTTAATTTTTATGTTATGCATTCATGTTTAAATTTTAAGCATTTTAGTCTTTTGTCATACTTTAGTCTTGTTTTTTGCATAAGAAAAAAAAATAGAAAATGTCGAAAAAAAAAAGAAAATGCATGTTTAAATCTTTGCATTGTTTTAGTTCTTATACCCTAACTTAGATGTCCTATGATGATAAATAATGTTTGACTTGATCATGTAAATCCTTTGGCATGTTTGGAAGGTTTAGCCTAAGTCCTCGAAAATGGTTTTTATGTGGATTGTGAACTTGTGATGAAATTGAGCACATATGATCCTAAGCTAAAGGTTAAAATCCAACAAAAATTGTCCCAGTGAGAATTTTGGCCTTATAGGGAGAACATAAAAAAATCCCTCTGCTTTCTTGAGTGTATTTACTCTTCCTATGCATCTCTAAATGTTGTGATAGTTATTCAAAGCCAATGCATTTATATGTTTATGTTGATGAGAATTAAATGATGGAGGCACCTTTTAAGCCAATTTTATCCTCTCTTTACCTACCCTGCATTATCCCTGCTTGAAGCCAGAACATTAGCCTAAGACTTTTATTGTGAACTCCACAAAATTATCCTTAACCAAATTGAGCCTGACCCCATTTGGGAATTAAGACTTAGAGTTGGTTGGAAAATTGATTTGCGGAAGAAATAAGCTTGTGTTACATTTCAAGTAGGAAGGATTGTTGAAATTATGGAGATATGGGTTGATTTTATATTTTTATCTTGCTATGCATATTATGTAAAAGGATTTTTGGCTCACCTTATAAATGCACCATTAAGTTTTATTTAATTTTCGTTAAAAAAAATCAAAAAAAAAAGAAGAGAAAAAGTACATATGTTTGTGAATAAAGTGCATGAGCCAAATTTACCTTATTTCTTTCATTATTTCGCAAGATACATACTTTGGAGAAGTTGAGAAAGTTTGAAAGGTTACATACTTCATTGAGATAAAGTGGGAGAGTTTGGTTGATGCATATGACTGAGAAGTTATAGTTTGGTTGTCTTGGAGATTTAGGAGTCTTGATTCCCGAATTTTATTTAGCACCACATGGCCAAATAATTCCATACCTTATTATTTTTTACCAAGCCCCATTACAACCTCGCCGAATGGAATCTTCTTTGAAGACTTCTATTGAGCGAAGTCCTCTAGATAATTCTTGTTGCATTTTCATAATTGGTTGCGAAGTGGATTCATATTTAAATTACAATGTTTATGAGATTGTATATGGAATTGAGTTGAGAGTTGATCTACCTAGCCTAAACACATTGAGAGCTGAGTGTAAACACATTATTCCTGTGAGGTTGGATTTATATTGCCTATGCCTATGGATCGCTCATATATATGTGATGACGTTAAATTCACTTGTCTTACATTGCTACTATTTGAGATGTTGCTTTTGACAAAAGGCGAAGACTTGAAGGATGTGTTGTAGGTCTTGGTTATTGTTTAGTTATTGCTTGAGGACAAGCAAGTCGAAGTACGGGGTGATTTGATGTCTCCAAAGTAGCCATGTCTTTACGCATATTTTAGTTCCATATTCTTTACATTTTGCATATTTCGGGTTGGGAATATGTCGAATTTATGTAGTTTATGCTTATTTGCCAGAAATAGAGATCTACATAAGTTTCTGTTTAATATTATAGAATATGGAACCATTTTGGGAGAAAATCAAGAAGCAAGAACCGAAGCTCATAGCTACTCGACATCGACAAGCCTTAGTCGATCTCGACAAGCCATGTCTAGATACCTGCCAGGATCGAGGAGGATCAAGAGTCGAGAAGGCCACCCGAGGATACCGAGGATAGACTACCCGACCATGCCCAGACACCTTCCTTGAGATCGAGTTATGTTACTCGAGGTCGAAAAAGGCCGAGAGCACCATGCCCGAGCATGTCGAGGGGAGTTGCTCGACAACACCAGTAGACCAAGTCGATGATCCACCCAACTCGATATCGAGTAAGGGTACTCGAGATCGACGACACCCAGGAGCCCTATCCGAGCCTGTCGAGCACCAGCTACCCGAGACGTCGAACCGAGCCCAGTCGATGACACTTCTACTCGAGATCGAGTAGGTTTAGTCGAGATCGAGGAAGCCTCCAGAAGCCGCGTAACGCGTTTTGATCTATCCTACTCGGATTGGGATTCCTTGGAGCCGAAGGTTGCATAGTTCTATCCGATCTATCAAGATACATCATGGAAGAAGAAGATTTATCCACTTAAGACTTTTTAGATATATTTCCCTTATTTAGATTTAATTCCTTTGTTGCTTTTATTTATCATTAAGCCTTTTAGATATAGTTTTAGATATAGATAGATATTTCTATCCTTGAATAGCAAGGTTTAGAAGCCTATAAATAAAGCCCATGGGGCTGAGTTTTATTCATTCAATTTCAGTAGGAGAAGTAGTAGTAGAGAGAGAAAGTGAGGCCGAGTGGAGCAAAGGAGCGAGAGCAAGTTGGCTTTGTTCAGTTGTACTTTCTACAGTTTGGTTTAATGCAAGTTGTTATTTCCTTTCAATCGATGTCTGAGGTTGCGATGAAGCACGAGTAGTCAACCCATTTCTAGGGTTGGGGCGAGCCCGACGATAGCCATGCGTGTTTGAGGTAAAGATCCGACTTTTATCGTGTTTTGAGCATGTACTACTTGTTATGTGTTTATTACCCATCTAATGGAGGTCCATGCTAACAACTTGGATTGTAAACATAAAATCGGTAGAGACAATTAGGGTTTCTTGAAAGAGTTGTCTAATTGTTGGAAAAGGCGAAAGCTTAGTCCTTTGATGCGATTCACATGATTATCTGTTTTATCTCTGCCCTATGCATGCTTGGTTATCGTTGATGCAAACCCCAATCTTGGAAGTCCTTTTTATAGAGTTTAGTTCGAAATCCCTAAACCTTTGCATTTATTTTCTTTCGTTTTATTTTATGTCCTTTTACTCGATCTCGAATTGCACTACTCGATATCGAGTTCACTGATATTCGATCTAGCATCGTTGTAGCTTCTGTGTGCAGGTGCTCGACAAACCAAGCCGACGTCGACAAGGACCCTACTCGATCTCGAGTAGCCTTAGTCGAGATCGACGAGACCCTGTGCTTGCTACTGCGCCGTGTTCGACTGTCAAATCTTCTGTCGAGTTGCTGTACTCGAGATCTAGGACCCCTGTTGTCGACCACCTCTATGGGATTTCTCCGCTGCTTAGGATCTGCTGACACGCTTCCTCTAGGATCGATCCTGACTTCCCATTACTGCATCAAGAGGAGGTCTTGTAATCATTTGCAAGGGACGGAATCTGGTTTGATGTGATTTATTTATATTTTCATTTGCATTCTCGATTTTCCTCCTACAACACGACGCAGGCCGGTGGAATAGCGGCGGGCGTCATCCCATCAGTGACGAGGTTTCGTTTTAGCTTCGACAATGTGCTTCTTTGCTTCTTTATAGCTCCTTCCTCAGCCTTCATATGCTCCAAAACATGTAATTTAAGCTCCTCCAAGATGCCATCTAAAGTTGGAACGTAAAAAGTAGAATAAACACTAAAAACGCGTAGATTCCGAAGTCGAACACTTCACATGAAAGATATGGAACTAGACCAAAATATATGCAAAACTCCTATCTAAATGCAATAAGAACCACCTATAATGCCTATATGAAATATGCATTATCAGTCACGACTCAAGAGGAACAAACCCAATGAATTGGGTTGTCGTATGACCCTAGCAAAAGACTCTATGACACACATTAATGGACGTTCCCTACCAAACGCATAGAGTAAATAGATGCTCAATCGAATAGTGCAACTTAAGTAGGATACTAATGATCATGCTTTTAGGAATATGCAAACACCTAGTGTACTACATGACCACATGTATGAGAGTACGTCCAACCTGAGTAAGCCCCTAAGGAACTTACTTGGATTTGCATAATAGCAAAAGGCAATAATATAGAAATACAACAAGTCAACATGTCACAGATAATCACCTAGTATGCAGAATAAATAATATAATGAGTCTACTTCTAAAGCTGCACTAAGCTTATAATATCACACACATGAGCACATATAACCATAGATCTTCTAATCATAACTTCCATCTTATCATCATCAGTTCATCTCATGTCTCATAACAAAGTCTCACATAGCTCATCATCTCAATATCTGATTCATATCTTATCTCAGAACGAATAACTCAGATATAATCATGTTCACATCATCATATCATATCATACTTGCATATCATATTATAACTCATGCTTAAGAATATATATTTCATCATGTCATAGTTCACACTTAACATTTATGTACATATAGTATATTAGTGTCATAACAATATCAACATATAGCATCTCCTCCTCCTTCTTTTATAAATGATTTCAACTTCACCCTTCATGGGCTTGTCTTGATGATCTAGATATGCACATGAAACCTCCACCTTCTTTATAAATGATTTCAATTAACTTCAGTTGTAGCTGCATCTCCTCCTCTTCCTCTAGATCGCCATCTCCCTCTCCTCCCCCTTCTTCCTCCCATGTTTGTAGCACCAGTAGGTACACCTACAAGCAATAAAAAGTAACAAATGGTTTATGAGTTCATGTCACAATGACATTACACATCCCTCTCTAACACATGCAATGGGGTCTTTCTAGGACTTCCTCGAGGCCTTTTTCTGAGTTAGAGGTGAATAGTCACTTCTTTCTGGACACCTCCTAATGTTATGATCAATGACATTCACCACATCTCATTGTTGCAGCATGCTTTATGAGTTTTCTTGGCCTTTTTGGATCCTCATGTGGGTACTTTCTTCTTTTCTTTTTAGATTGTCCTGGTTGTGTCCTTACAGGAGGAGGATTCAAAGGAAAGTGAACCTTCGACCAAAACTTTTCACTAACACATGGCTCAATGCCTCATCCATAAGCCTTCAAGTAAGTCTTCTTTTTTGTAGAAGTTGTGGACATATTCTTATGGGCTTAGATTCATATATGAAATCACAACTATAGCATGATAACAAGGAACGCATATGAAATCCCATCTCCTGCAAGTGCAACTTTGATGTTCGACATCCACCTTGAAGATATCCACAATCTCTCACTTGAAAAACTGTTAATGATGAAAGTGACACACCTAGCTCCAATGCTTTGAGTTTTTGCTCCTCTTATTTTAGCTTTATTCTTGGATAAATCACATTTTCTTCTTGGCCTTCCATTAACATATGCTTAACAACCATCTTTTCCACGACCAATGTTCTAAAATCACTAAGTATGGCAATGATATGTTTTCCCCTAGATTTAAGAATGTATCCATTAAAAATATCTAAGTCGTATTGATAACACTAATATCACACTTGATTTCACAAGAAAAGAATGCCCTACAAAATCCCCTTGGATTTTGCTGTAGAAGATCTACCGCTCGTTGACGGGAAATTTATTTGAGCTATTAAAAAAGTACAGAATGTTCTAACTTTTTATTGATCAGATTTGAATGTCTATCCTTCCCCATTTGTCTCATTCAATTCAACCTTCAAATGGTTCAAAAACAATTCCCAACTTTCTCTATTCTCACTCTCAATTGCTGCCCAACAAATCGAAAACATCTAATTATTACCACCTCTTCTCACTACACCAAAAAGAATATTGGTGCGGGACGAACGTCGTTGGCACTTTCGCCCTTTGCCAAGTAGTAATAATATCCAAACATAAACAGACAACCAATAGATTAGGCATCCAATCACTTGATAAACCAAATAACTACTAGTATAACGATGAAGTCCGGTGTCGAACCCATAGGGAGAAGCGATTTCCTATTCAATAACTCTAAACAAACACTCTTATAGGAAAGAACAATTCTTGACAAATAGCAAATATGTATAAGTAACTAGATTGCAAATCACAAAGCAAATAGATATCAAAGTAGAAAGAACATTTCACCTGCAATTCTCTGACAATGGTTGGAATTCATGGTCCTCGGATTGTTCTATCAATTATTCGTATTCCTGGGTCTACTTGACTAAAGTTGAGAGATCTGCAGATATTCACTCATCTTATTCAATATCACTAAAGAATATCATAAGAACTCAAGTAATCAAGACCAATTGGCACATTGACTCTACACAATTAAGATTAATAGGCGCATACCGAACTCAGCCCTGATTGAATATCCTCAACGTAGATCAATTGAAATCATCCACTACAAAGACAAAGAGACATCACTATCATCAATACCTTTGCTTGCTATCGAGAAAACAACAATGAATTCATAGCTAAAGACGCAATTCCTAACATGTTGATTAGGGATCAGGCATAGAAAGGAACACAAATATAAATTAAGCACAAGATGATAACTAAGAACGTGAATAATCAAATAGAATCAAATCCTCACAATCCAAACAACCATGTCTTCGAATCACATGCAAAACTATGAGTTTAGCAACTCATAGGTCAATTCTCTCTAATTGTGTTCATAGTCTCACACAACCTCTCCCAATGTAACGTGTCTTTCAAGCACAAACTGAAAACAACCTAAAATATGTGTCACAAGGGTCGGCAAAAACCCTAGTAGGAAATTTTAAAAAATAATATAAAATATTGCTTCGGATCCAAAACCACGTTTCCGGAATCTGACCCACGAAGGGCGTCGTGCAAGGGGCGGGGGGCGCCGTCTCTGCAGTGTTCAACGTTCTTCAATTTACTTCAACTGATTTCAATGTCGTGCCTCCTTGCTCTTCCTTAGCCTCCATATGCTCCAAAATATGCTTCTTAAGCTCTTCCCAAAGTCCATCCAAGGTCGGAATGTAATTCTGCAGAATAAACACTAAAAATGCATAGATTCCGAAGTCGAAGACATCACAAGTAATATACGAAACCAGACTCAAACAATAGATAAACAGCTACCTAATTGCAATAAGAAACACCTATAATGTCTACATAAAATATGAATTATCAAATCCCCCCACACTTAACTCTTGCTTGTCCTCAAGCAACCGTAAGGAAAAATATCATCTACGCTTCCCACATGAAATCTTTCATAGCTTTACTCATCAAAAGCAACATCATCAATAGTGAAAATATAACCAAACATATAAACGTCATAACATGTATATATATATGTGATCAAGTTGCTTGCATGCTCAAAGATCAACCTTACCAAGGATAAAATATGTATCTCTCACTCTCATATGTTTATGCTTTAAGCACACCCTCACCTCAATTCCATATACAAGCATCAACTCAAATATTGACATTTATATGACAAAATCTCCACCGAATACGTCAATGCAAAAATAAGGACATCAAATGGGCTTTCGCTCAATGGAAACCTTCATAGAAGATTCCATTCGGTGGGGTTGTAATGGGGCTTTGGTAGAAACATAAGGGAAAGAAATTGTATTTGGTCATGTGGTGCAATAAATTCCGGGAAAACAAGATTCCAAAACTCCCAACATAACACAAACCAACTCAACAAATCAAGCTCACAAATGCACAACATCTCTCAATATCATCACAATAACTCCAAAAATCATCAAATCACATCTCAAATCTTATCATCTTACATATCATGCAAATCTAAACACCCAACCAATATATCTCATAACCAACATAAATCCAAATTCTTCATCATTATGCAAACATAAGATAAATGGCTCCTTCATTTTGTTTTTCCTTTCTTTTTTTTCGGATTTTTTTTCTTGAGCCAAAATACATGAAAATCAAATGCATAAGAACGAGGGACTAAATAAGCACATAACATTACATCTTCTCAAAACTATAAACCATAAAATAACACTTTAGCTTCATTCTCCTCAATCTCCAAAATAGATTCCAAAACCCACTCAAAATCTCAATTCCCCAGGAATAAGGGTAAAGCTCATCATAGGCTAGGAATAATAATTTTGTGGAGTGAACAATAAAAAGGCTAAAGGCTTAAATTGGCTTCAAAGCAGGATATAACATAAGGTAGGCATGGATAAATATGTGGCTAAAAGGTTGCCTCCATCATTTGAACTTATCAAGCAATGAACATGTATATAATCGGCCTTTAAAATATATAACCCTTGCAATATACTCAATGATAAATGCATAGGAAGAGTAAATCACACAAGAAAAGAAAAATTAATAAAGATGTATCCCTTATAAGGCCAAAAATATTGACGAGAAGGTTTCTCGACCAAATAAACTTGTAGTCAAGACCCCCGCTATAGTATAGGGGAGTCAGGTTCGTCCTTAGGAGAGAAGTCAACGGTTATAGGTTTAGTGTGTTTTGGGGTCCAGGGATAGCAGGAAGAGGTGATGAGGGCGGATGTCGACAAAGAATAGAGGGGTCGATGTCGATAGATGGAGAGGGAATGGTGGTTGGTGTCGAGTAGAACCTGTGTCAAATAAAAATAATAAAATGTACCAAATAATGATGGGAACTTCCAAGGTTAGGGATCACCACAAAAATAAACATGTGTATATCATAAATCACATAAAGATGCATGCTTCATATCAAAGAATCGACTTTCACAAATTCCAACAATTTAGGTGATAGAGGCTCTCTCGCATAAAAACCTAATTTGTTTCTACCTTTTCTTAATTAGGATTAGTCTGCTCTCGTAAATAAACCCTCATTACTATCCAAATTCATAATAAGAACACTTTCGCTTCAATAACATGAATAAGGAATTTCCTCAACTCTCGCAAAGGATTAAGCACATAGGTAGATGATGATAAAGACATATAAATTCATGTATTTATATGTTAAACAAACATATCTATTGTTGGGATCACCCCAACCCTAGAAGAAGGGAAATTAGAAACAAAACATAGTAAAAGAAATTAACTTTATCATAAAATAACCTAAAACATACAAAACCTTCCAAACGTTCCTCCTTCTTTCCTCTCTCGCCTCCCCCTCTCTCTCTCCTCTCTCCTTGCGCCCTAAGACTTTATTTATAGTGTTCCATGTAGCTATTCTAGGATGGAACAACTATATCTAAACCTATCTCTATCTATCTAATAACATAAGATAAAAACATTATGATAAAGGAAATAATATCTAAAAGGGAACTATATTTAAAGTAGATAAATGTCTCTTCCATCTTGATAGAACTTTATAGATTTTGATCTTGTGGATATCTCCATTGGACTTTCGATAGAACTTTGATTAGAACTCGAACTAGCTCAAAATTGGCCAACTGGGCACAACTCGATATCGACTTGAGTAACTCGATATCGACCTGCAACTTGTCATCTTCAGCTTCTTGACTCGATCTAGGCTCCAGGGATGAAAATCGACTTAGCCCAACTCGATATCGTCTTCAGCTTCTCGGTCGATTTCTGGATATCTGCTCGATTTTTGGGTTACTCGATATCGAGTTTCTATACTTGATGTCGACTTCTCCGTTCTTCCTTAGCCGATTCTGGCTTCTCTGGGTGAAAATCGAGTGGCTTCCTCGATATCAACTTGTGGTATTCGATATCGACTAGATGGTGTTGAGTCGATTTTCTTGTTCTTTGCTTGATTTGTCCTGGTTTCGCTACTCCTTGACCTCGACTTTCTGTAGTTGACTTCGAGCTTTTCCTCCTTTCTTTGATCTGCTGTAAATTGCCTCAATTTCTGTGAAACTCAACAGAAACTGGTGTAGATTCCATAATTGGGCAAATAAACATAAACTACATAGATTCTGATCTATTTTAGCCCGAATGTATGAAATGTATGCAGAAAACGATATAAAAGTATGTATAAAACACGGCGAATTAGGCTCACAACAAACACCCCATACTTAAGCTTGCTTGTCCTCAAGCAATACTTTTAATGGTCATGCACGGGAAGAAATCAAAACTCTCAACATATTAGATTCATTGCCATATATCCCTACAATCAATTACCATCCTTGAAAAGGTACTTGTGTCAGAAATCCATGCATGTGCAATAAAAGCAACATCTTACTCACAAAAGGAGGGTTAAAACAATTCATAAGTGACGAAGCATTAATTTAAGCTTAATAAGGAGCAGATTGGTAAAAGGCTAAAGGTGGGATATTTTTGGCCATGTGGTGCTAATAATTCGGGGCAATGAAGTATTTTCAAACCTTCATACCACATTCCTTCTTCATAAGAATCATCACCCTTCTCTCATTGCTCATTGCTTTTTTTCAATATTATGTTTTTACCTCTCTAAACTCAGCATTGCCTTCTCACGAGTCGCAAACATGGGTGTCATGAATGGCCCCGGATACTTAGTGCTTCAGACTCCTCACATTTGTGTCCCATCTCGCCGAACTATTATCTCAGCGAGCATGGTCGATCTACCTTTATCTCCTGAGGTGATCGGATTTTCTTTCACTCATTAAATTTTCCATATTTTTCAAAACATTCCTACCAAACTCCATATGTGATATATAACAACACAACAACCATATAATAATCTCCATAATATAGCTTTTATTCTCAACATAATCCCCGGATAGGAAATAAGGTAAAGAATGGGCAATATTTAGATCATGTGGAGCAAAATATGAAATAAGGCATAATATGGCTTTTGTGATGCATAAGCATATGTAAGGCTAGGATATAACAATATGAGCGTATATGGAAATATAAATTCCTCCATCCTTTTATCATGCAACATGTCAAAAGCAATATCAAATTTTACCTCCTTTCATGGTTTTCAAGAAAATATGCACTTCATTGTGACTTCTCTTTACTAGGAAATTTCACGCTATATCTCTAATGAATCCAATTTTGCATCGTCGAGTTCAATAAAGCTTCCATGACATTAATCAAACAATTTCAATGGGGGTCATTTTTTTTTATAAATTTTGGAAAGCATGCATATAAGCACATAGATATCAATAATGAATTCCAAAATAGTCATGCATGTATAAACAATTCAAGAAATAATGCACACACGATGTCAAATAAATCAAATATGCATAAAGTAAGCCCTTTCCCCACCCCATACTTAAACATTACAATTTCCTCACTGTATAAAAAATAAGGGTAAAGAAAGAAACTCACTAGACAGGTGTGCAGGATGACAAAAATTGAGTGCTATGCTGCTGTGGTCCTGGTCGATTTTGAGTAAGCATGGTCGATATCGACCTGCTGTGGTCCTGGTCGATTAGAAGAGAAATACCCACCATAGAAAATAATGTCCAAAACCAAAAAGCAAAAACATCAATGTCCAAAAATCCCAAAAAGTAATTGTCTATTTACAAGCTCTAGATTTTATGGTTGCTAGGCCGACTTTCTCCATTACGCTCAAGGTGGCATTTGTAGGGACCATGTAGCTTGGGCTTCAAAAAGGACTCCATTCTTGTCCATCTGTAGTCCTCTGGAATGGATCTTGTTCACCGTGAAGGGACCCATCTTCTTCTGTTTGAATTTGTTAGGAAACCAATGATCATTTTATTTGGCAACCAACTTCATATTCCTTAGGCTCATCATTGGAAATCCTGCATAAGCGCACATACCAAGGCAAACCTCTCCCATGTATAGATAAATCATTTATTGAAATAGGAGAAGAAAGATCCATACCTTGGCTTACCTTTGCAAAATCGGATTTCGGGACCTCGGGGTCTGGTCGATATCGAGTAGGGTTACTCGATATCGAGTTCTACTGTGCTGGTGGAATCTCAATTGATGCAGAAGAAGATGACTCAATTTTAGTTGGTCGATATCGACCTGGGTTGGTCGATATCGAGTTACCTGGCTTGAAATCGGCTGGCTCTGGCTCATCGGGTGAAATCGAGTCATTTTGGTCAAGTCGATATTGAGTTGGCTCACACGATATCGAGTTCTCATGGCCGACTTTCCTTTGCTCGACTTCTGGTGGAGGTTCATCGACTTGAGTAGGTCGATTTCGACTTGGTGTGGTCGATATCGACCTATTTTCTGGCTCAGTCGATTTTCCCTGGTCGATTTTGACCCCATACTTAAGACCTGGCAAGACATCCGAAAAATAGTTAGTCCATATCGACGTAACTTGGTCTATATCGATTGGATTCTCTGCTTCTTCGTTCAGGATGGCCATGATCTCCTCCACTTGGGCTTCCATATCCCTCTTTTCCAGCTCTTCGGGAGTCATATTTCTTATTTTAGGCTCCCCGCAAGTGATGTATCTGGCTGATATGGATTTTACTTCCTCCATGGGACTTGTATGCCTTTCAGTTTTATTAAAGGAATACTCAATTACCTCATCACTGATGTTGAAAGTGAGCACTCTCTTTCTTACGCTTATGTTGGTATCCACCGTCGCCAAGAAGGGCCTTCCTAGAATAATTGGATAAGTAGGGTCCTCCACCATATCAATAACTAAGAAATCAACAGGGACGAAGAACTTACCTACTTGTACTGGTACATTATCCACCATGCCTATTGGGATGACCACTGTGTTGTTCTCCATATAAAGTTTTGCATCCACAGGGTCTAGGGCACCTATCTTAATCTTGGTCCAGATTGATAAAGGCATTATGCTCACACTGGCTCCCAAGTTACATAAAGCATTAAATTTATATTGACCAAATCCAATGGTTATGGCAAACTTACCTAGATCTGGCCTTTTCTCTAGAATGTCCATTTGGCTGCACTCCTCTGCGATCTCTGCCATTGACCGCTTTTTGCTCAAAATCTCCTTTAGGAACTTTACATATGACGACATCTCATTAAGAGATTATGTGAAGGGTATGGTGACATTGAGCCTTTGAAGCATCTTGATGAAGCGTTGGAATTTCTTCTTTGCTGGGTCCTTTGGAGATTTCGTCGGGAAAGGCAGCTTTTTCTTCGACGGAGGTGCTGATGTCGAGTGAGGATGGTCGAAATCGACTGGTGTTTGGTCGATATCGACCAAGGGTTGGTCGATATCGAGTTGATCTACTGGCCTCGGGATTTGCTAGGGAGTTGGGTCGATATCGACTAAGGGTGGGTCAATATCGACTAGGGACTGGTCGATATCGATTGGGTTGGTCGATATTGACTGGTCTCCAGTGCCCTTCTCCTCTATCGTCTGCTCCGACGTTTGCATCTATCGCCCACTCCTTAGGTTCATAGCAACTACCTGTCCAGTTTATTTACCCTTAGGGTTGGGTGCAGAAGATCCAAGGAGCGTTCCTGGCTGTCTGGGGACGAATGTCGCCATCTGGCCAATCTGTGTGTCAATCGATTTCCTCCAAATATCGATTTCCCCAAGCGTAGAGTTGACACCATGCATCTGAGTGTAGATGGAATTGATGGACTGTTTGGTGTCTGAATGGTTCCTCCGCATCTCTTCAAGGATGGTATATAGGACATCCTTCTTTCCTTCTCTGTCAGGGTGAGCAGGGGCTCTGTAGGGAGGAGGATTATGATGTTGGGGCTGACGATAATAGCTCCAGTTTTGATTCTGATGTGGCCCTGAGTAGTGTCCTCCGGCATACCTTACCTGTTCGTGGGTCTCTCCTTGATGTACTTGATCGACGTGTGGGCACGTAGTAGTGTTGTGCCTCACAGACCCACATTCCAAACAAGGTTTATCTTTAGAGAGGAATTTAACTTGTTTAGTAAGGCGACGTACCTGATCATTGTGGAACTGGTCCCTGACGTCTGGATCAACCTCCTTAGGTGGCATATACAAAAGCATAGATGGGACAGGCCTTTCATACCTTTCGTCAGAAGCGGCCGCAGATGTCTCATATCTGTTGTCGTAGTTGGCCAGCGTCTCAAATACCTCCCATGCTCGGCGTGGAGTGTATCCAAGATACTCATAGTTGGTGTAGTTGTTGATCCGATCCTTAGTAGGTGCATCCAGGCAGTTGAAGATGATCTTCTGAATAACGTAGGGTGGCTGGCCATGCATAGGGCAGGATTTCAGAAGCCTTTTGTAGCGCTGCCAGACTTGTGCTAATGGTTCTCCCGGCTTTTGTCTGAAAGTAGTGATTTGTTGTCTGAGGGCAGCTGTCTTTGTAGAGGGGAAGAACTTGTTGAGGAACAGGTCTTGTAGTTCGTTCCAAGTGCGAATTGATCGCGCAGGCAATCCTTTCAGCCATTGTTGTGCTATTCCTGCAAGGGACCAACGAAAAGCCTTTAGTTTTAAGTATTCCAAATTAGCACCATCAGCTATAGCTTCGCATAGGTCTATAAAAGTGGTGACATGCTCTAAAGGACATTCATTTATTCTTCCCCTAAATTGACTCCTTCTAATTTCAGTAATAAAATAAGGACGAATTTCAAAATTAATAGCGGGAAGAACGATCGCTGATTCTGGAACTTCCAGAGTAGGATGCAGATATTCCTTTGCGTTGGCTGGGACATGCCCCATCCGCTCCTCAAGTTCCCCCCTTGCGTTGATCTCGCCATCTACCTTTGCTTCCCACCACTGCTGATTCTATGCATATTCCGCCTCTCGTCGGGCGTGTTCTGCTTCTTTGAAGATGAATGCCTCAATCTGTTGGCGGAGTTGCTCAACCTCATGTGCTGGTGTGAGCTGGCCCGCATTCTTATTGTCGAATGGTGACATGAGTCTCCTCCTAAGCCTTTGTTGAAGATTGAAAAATCGCTCAGGCTCGAGAATTGGGTCTATAGGCGTGCGATCAGTTCTTCGCAACTGAGAAACAAAAACAAAAAGAATCAAGTAAAAAGGAACTAAAAGCAAAAACAAAAATAAAGAAAAGAAAAAGAACTAAAAAGGGTGCGATTGATGGATTCCCCGGCAACGACGCCAATTTGACGAGAGGGTTTCTCGACCAAATAAATTTATAGTCAAGATCCCGCTATAGGATATTGGAATCAGTTCGTCCTCAGGAGAGAAGTCAGCGGTTCTAGGTTTAGTGTGTTTTGGGGTTCAGGGATTGCGGGAAGAGGTGATGAGGGTGGCTGTCGACAAAGAATAGAGGGGTCGATGTCGATGGATTGAGAGGAAATGGTGGTTGGTGTCGAGTAGAAACTGTGTCGAATAAAAATAATAAAATGTAGCAAATAAAGATGCGAACTTCCAATAAACATATGTGTAGATCATAAATCACATAAAGATGCATGCTTTATATCAAAGAATCGACTTTTGCAAATTCCAACAATTTAGGTGATAGAGGCTCTCGCATAAAAACCTAATTTGTTTCTACCTTTTCTTAATTAGGATTAGTCGGCTCTCGCTAATAAACCCTAATTACTATCCAAATTCATAATAAGATCACTTTAGCTTCAATATCACGAATAAGGAATTTCCTCAACTCTCGCAAAGGATTAAGCACATACGTAGATGATGATAAAGACATAAATTCATGGATATATAAATTAGACACACATATCTATTGTTGGGATCACCACAACCCTAGAAGAAGGGAAATTAGAAACAAAACATAATAAAAGAAATTAACTTTATCATAAAATAAACTAAAACTTACAAAACCTTCCAAACATTCATCCTTCTCTCCTCTCTCGCCTCCTCCTCTCTCTCTCTCTCTCCTCTCTCCTTGCGCTCTAAGACTTTGTTTATAGTGATCCATGTAGCTATTCTAGGAAGGAACAACTATATCTAAATCTATCTCTCTCTATCTAATAACATAAGATCAAACATTATGGTAAAGGAAATAATATCTAAAAGGGAACTATATCTAAAGTAGATAAATGTCTCTTCCATCTTGATAGAACTTGTCAGATTTTGATCCTGTGGATATCTCCATTGGAGTTTGGATAGAACTTTGATTAGAACTCGGACTAGCTCGAAATCGACCAACTTGGCACAACTCGATATCGACTTGAGTAACTCGATATCGACTTGCTACTTCTCGTCTTCAGCTTCATGACTCGATCTCGGATCCAGGGATGAAAATCGACTTAGCCCAACTGGATATCGATTTGTATTTGTCGATATCGACCTTCATTTTCGTTCTTTAGTTTCTCGGTCGATTTATGGATATCTGCTCGATTTTTGGGTTACTCGATATCGAGTTTCTGTACTCGATATCAACTACTCCGTTCTTCCTTATTCGATTCTGGCTTCTCTGGGTGAAAATCGAGTGGCTTCCTCGATATCGACTTGTGGTACTCGATATCGACTAGATGGTGTTGAGTCGATTTTCTTGTTCTTCGCTCGATTTGTCCTGGTTCCTCTACTCCTTGACCTCGGCCTTTCTGTAGTTGACTTCGAGCTTTTCCCCGTTTCTTCGATCTACTGTAAATTGCCTCAATTTCCGCGAATATCAACAGAACCTGGTGTGGATTCCATAATTGGGCAAATAAACATAAACTACATAGATTCTGAACTATTCTAGCCCGAATGTATGAAATGTATACAGAAAACGATATAAAAGTGTGTATAAAACATGGCAAATTAGGCTCACAAAAAAAATCTCACTAGGAGAAATTTTTTTTGAATCTCAAGCATACTCATAAACTTATATGTGCTCAATCATGCTAGGACAAACTCATGCTTGGATTCTATGGGATTTATAAGATCATGCTAGGACAAACTCAAATTAGATGGAAATCTTTGATAACACGATATGCAAAACAACAAAATAAGACTCACTTTTTTTTTTCATATTTTCGACATTTTTCCTTTTTTTTTTTCATTTTTTGACATTTTCTATAACATAAAAGAAATAACGTAAAGGAAATAACAAATAAACAAAAACAGAAATTCAGAAACAAACAAAAAATCAAATATGGACTAACCTAACTAATACAGTTCATTCTCCCCCCCCCCCCCCCCTCACACACTTACATGTTGCATTGTCCTCAATGCATAGAAACACAAAAAGGAACAATGAAAATATAAAAACAAAGGATTTGAAATAAGCAAATGACTGATCAATTAATGTGACTGCAGGGTCTGGGGTCCCGACCGCTGATTGATGTACTGGGAAATTTGCGCACAGGGCTTACGAAGACATGCTTCTATCTTGTCAATCTGCTTCTCTAGAATCAACCGATGCTCATAAAGTCTACGAAAACTACTCAGTTGTTGATCTTCCATTCTAGTCAAGTGACTATCAATAATCGCCATAAGCTCAAACAAAGAACTGCTCTTAGTGGGGATATCAAGATCATCATCGGTCTCATCATCTAGAAGAATTCTGCTTGAAGAGAACGGGTCCACAACCATCCCATCAGGTGCTAGAACATGACGAATACAGAAGCAGCCAAATTAGGGCCAACAAGTATATTCGCAGGGAGATATAAGTGGTGCTCACCCTTCTTGCCGGATAGCCAACGGAAACACTCGCTACTATCAAAGCGGCTAACTCTTTCAATCAAACGATCGCTTAGTAGGACTGGCATGTCAAAATAATAAGACGTTGACAAGGGTTGCAGGGAGCTCAAATCCATACCCAAATAGCGTGCTATCAGGGTAATCATTCCACCAAAAGTAATAATATGGGCACTCATATCATCTCTCCTTCGGAGTGTGTCTGCACAAGCAGGAAGAAACAACTATACCCAATCTGGTACATACTCGGCCTCTAGCGTCAAACATTGCAACCACATCCACATCCTCTTGGGAATAACCGTCGGATAAGCAGAACCATTAAAGGCAGGGGTCAACACCCTATGGAAAAGTCTAAGGCCAGGGTGTGTAATCAAATAGTCATGAAAGTTGTCTGTTAAATCAGCATGGTTTGACACAATAACCCAAGTCTGAGCAGGTGTAGTAGTAGATAAGATCCGACGCAAAGGACTAGACCAAGGTATGTCCATTCCCAAAACATGAGATAACAATCGTTTCTGAATTGAGCATTCAATACCTAGTAATATGAAACATGTGTCCTTATTACAACATATATCTAGAGTTGACAGGAACTCACGCACCAAAACGGGATAAGTTTACGCGCTCATCGATATGAAATTAGCTAGACCTCCCATTTCCAGCATCAAGGATACCGAACTATGAAGACCAAGCTTCTGCAATGTCTCCAGATGAAAGAATCGCGTCGACTGATAACTCACAGTCCTCAAATGAAACCACCACTCCTTCTCAATGCTAGACAAATAAGTTGGAGCATCCATCTTAGAAGCACGAGACATAATGCAGAAAATAGAGGAAGAAAACCACAAAAATGTTTAAAAGAAGGGCTTGATGTAGCGGAGGGAGGGAGCCGTGGATGGGGCGGCGGGCGCTGTGTACGCAGTACCACAAATCCGAGTGAAAACGTTGGAAAACCAACGTCCACTCCTCCAAACTTCAAACTTTCTCGAACAATTTGGTTTCAAAGGGTTCTTTTGTGATAGGTAAGGGAATGGAATGAGAAAAGATTGAATTTTGTGGATGGAGGGTGATGGCGGAAAGTGTTTTGGTGGATAGAATCGATTGAAAAGCAAGGCTTTAGGCCGTTGCAATTGGAATGGATTCCAGTAGGCTTTTGGTTTTCTTGTAGATTCCTTGAGCAAGCTTGATTGATCCAAAATAAGAAGTAGCAATATGTGGTAAAAGGGAAAATGTATTAGATTTAGATAAAATATAAATAAAAAAGAAGATATAAATCTAATCCTAGGAAATAAGGAAACTAATCCTAAAAAGAAAAATCTAACCCTAAAATAAAATAGAAAATAAGTAAAAGATAAAATACTAACCTAAGATAGATAGAAAACATTCTAACCTAAAACATTCTGGTAAATCGGTACTCAAAGTCCGCTAAAAGCAGAAGCTCTAGCTCTAAAACTTGGTGTGCAACACGCATTACATTTACAACTTACCAGAATTCACATTGAAGGTGACTCCCGTATAATAATAGACCACCTAAACAAAGGGACGATATGCCCATGGGAAATCGAACTCATTATTTCTGATATCAAACTTATGCTAACAAATCTGGAAAGTGTAACTTTCCTCCATATTCCCCGTGTAGGCAATAGAGTGGCTGACAAGGTTGCACACCTTTGCCACTCTGCCTAGGGGTTGATATTCTAAAAAATCCTGGTCTTCTTGACCTCATCCGAAAGGATGCCTTCGGGTAGAGCCTGGTCACCCTAAATCTTTCCTAATAAAAAAAAAGATAGAAAATAATCTAATCCTAGAAAAAACATAAAAGAAAAATAATCTAATCCTAAAAATATAAAAATAAACTAACCTAAACCGGAAAAATAACCAAAAATAACAAGATAGAAACTTCCCTTCCATGTTTACCAAAATTCAGACTAATCAAGCGGACATACAGGCGGCGGGCGCCGTGGCTAGGGCGGCAGGCGCCATGTTCACAGAACGTGGCTCCGTTCTTCTAAATCAATCAAAACTCAATCCCAACATAGGTTTCACTTACCGTAACTTCCAAAATCCGGTGACAAGATTGATCTTACTTTATTGAATTGAAAAAATTAATGCAAAATAAAAATACTTACCTAATACCTTGTGTTGCCTCCCAAGAAGCGCCTTTGTTTCACGTCTTTGGCTTGACGTGATGCGTTTCTTGATCATGTTATTCCACCAAGATTCCCTACACTTGTCCTTTTCAAAACAAGAGGTGGAACTTTAGGAACTTCTCCGATATATCCATCAATTGCATCCATCGATTCCTTCTTGAAATGAATTACTCCCTGAGGTTGTCCTACAATTGCACAAACCTCAAAATTGTTAGGAATCGATTTCTCATAGGGAATAACAATAGAATCATTTGAATGAGACACATTTTCATGCGACTTAAACAAATTCTCAATTTTCCATTCAATGTCATCTTTCCCTAATCCAATTTCATCTTTGCTGGAAAACTCAAGATTCATAGATTCAGTCTCAACAGAAGCATCTAACAAACCATTTGATTCATTCCTGTGATTAGTTTCATTAGAGTCAACAACATTTACGGAATCATTGGAAGAAGAAACAATAGGCTCAAATATAGAAAATTCAATCTTTCTACCATCAAACTCCATAGTTAGCGAACCTTCAAAATTACAATCAATCTTAGTCTTAGCCGTTCGCAAGAATGACCTTCCCAAGATAATCGGGGTTTCAGGCGTACCTTGTTCCATCTCTTGAATGAAGAAATCAGTTGGAAATATCAAATCACTCACCTTAACCAAAACATCTTCAACAACTCATGTAGGCTTAATACTAGAACGATCAGCAAGTTATATAGTAACACTAGTTTCAGGCAATGAATTGAGACCCAAAAACATGTACAAGTTATAAGACATCACATTGATTGAAGCACCGAGGTCTAACATAGCTTTGGTAAAGCTAGTATTACCTATTGCACATGGTATAGTAAATATACCTGGATCTCCGCACTTTTAAGGCAATCGTTTATGATGTAAAGCAGAAACATTCTCACTCAAACTTACCTTTTCTTTCTTTCTCATCCTTTGCTTGCGCTTCATCGTGCATATCTTTTTCAAGAATTTCGCATAGCGAGGTACAGTTTTAATCAAATTGAAAAGTGGAATATTTACCTCACAATGAGCAAAGTTGTCATAAAGAATTTGTTCATCTTCCCACTTACAATCAGATCTTAAGGCATGAGGAAAGGGTGATGTAGGTTTAAAAACCTCAGAAGACCACTCTTTAGAAGCTTTCTTCGGGGATTGAACAATGTCAGAAGTCAGATTCGTCAATGGAGGTGGCGGCGGGCGTCGTGGTCTAGGCTGATGGGGTTGATTCATTTGTATAACCATCTTGTTCACAATCTCCATAAGCCTATCCATATCATCCTTATGTCCATCTGTCAAACTATCTAACTTATGAATTCCTCTAACTCCTTGGTGTCTCCCATATTGTTGCGATGCATTAGCCAACCCTTTAAAAATCTGCATTGCTTCCTGAGGTGTTTTATCCAAAATATCTCTTTCGCTAGTAGCATTGATGAAACTCATGTCGGTGTCAAGCAAGCCTTCATAAATATACAACACTAGATCATCTCGGGGTATACCATGTTGCTGACAACTACCCTTAAGCTTCTTGAACCGCTCAACATACTCATAAAGACTCTCCGTACGTAGGAGATTGCTCAATACTGAACAACTCCTTCTTAAGTTTGTTGAGGCGAGTCGCAGAAAAGTACTTTTGCATGAAAGCTTTCTTCAATTGCACCCAAGTAGTATTGCTTTCTAGGGGTAGGTAGTAAAGCCAATCGCTTGCAGAATCTTTCAAACTAAAGGGGAACACTCTCAACATCAATTGGTCGTCCGACAAGCCTTGGGGTCTAAGTCTATCACACACGCTCACGAAGGTAGCAAGGTGCTTATTTGTTTCCTCCCAAGCAATCCATGAAACTAGGGCAAAATAGATGACCAATTCAACTTGTACTCAAATCTTGAACCCTCAGGGAGATCAGAAAGACTAATTGCAAGTGGTTGAGCACTTAAATCGGGTTCCATTAGGTTTCTCAGGGTTCTTCTTGGCGGATTAACAACAACATTTTCTGCCATCTTTTCGTCTACCTCAAACACAAGCTTCCTCTTCAACCTAAGAGATCTTTCAATCTCGGGATCAAAAGACAAAGGAAATCAATCAGAAGATCTAGTTTGAACCATACAAAGACACAAAAGACTCAAAGTAAAGAGTAATTGAAAGAGTTAAAGAAAAGCAAACTCCTTTCTTCTCCCCGAAAATGACGCCAAGAATTTGGTGCGAGACGAACGTCGTTGGCACTTTCTCCCTTTGCCAAATAGTAATAATATCAAAACTTAAACACACAACCAATAGATTAGGCAACAAATCACTTGATAAACCAAATAACTATTAGTATAGCGATGAAGTCCGGTGTCAAACCCACAGGAAGAAGCGATTTCCTATTCAATAACTCTAAACAAACACTCTTATAGCAAAGTAACCATTCTTCACAAATAGCAAATATGTAAAAGTAATCAGATTGCAAATCACAAAGAAAATAGATATCAAAGTAGAAAGAACATTTCACCTCCAATTCTCTGACAATTGTTGGAATTCATGGTCCTCGGATTGATCTATCAATTATTCATATTCCTAGGTCTACTTGACTAAAGTTGAGAGATCCGTAGAGATTCACTCATCTTATTCAATATCACTAAAGAATAGTATTAAGAAGTCAAGTAATCAAGACCTATTGGCACATTGACTCTACACAATTAAGACTAATAGGCGCATACGAACTCAGCCCTAATCGAATATTCTCAACATATATCAATTGAAATCATCCACTACAAAGACAAAGAGACATCACTATCATCAATACCTTTGTTTTCTATCGAGAAAACAACAACGGATTCATAGCTAAAGACACAATTCCTAACATGTTGATCAGGGATCAAGCATAGAAAGGAACACAAAGAAAATACCTTTGAAATGTCGGAGGACTATGTGGGATTGTAACTAATTCGAATGTTTCCTCCATTTGTTCTCCTTAGCTTTTCATTGAACCTCCCAAGCTTGTTATAATGCTGTTTGACTGAGCCATTTAACATTTTATATGCAGCTTTCCCTGCCTTATATGCAATCCATCTATTTATGTAACCTCATACCTTCTCCTCACACTTTTAATCATCTCATATGTTGGACAATGAGGGTTCTCCTTGAAACGGCCAAGATATTCTCTAGCAAGTCATCTTGATGTAAGCTGGTGATTTCTTTGTATATATCTATCATACAACGATGCTCAGTCGTAGCAGAATTCATGAGAATGCAACCCTTCTATTGATGCCAGGAGGCGTAAATCTTGAATGGGCAATCTTTTTTACAAGTTACCCCAACCTTCACCTTATGTTGATCACATACAACAAATTTAAAATTATATCTATTGTAAATACCATACCTTCTTATAGCTTCCTTGAACATTTCAAAGCTTGGAAATCGCAACCTACAATTACATGGGTATACCTTACACACATGGGTGGCGATTACTTTTAAGTTCTCGATTCTATCCTACTTGGGTAGTATGGGTTAGTGGAGCTGTTCTGCTTGCAGTGCAGTGTGATTACTAAGTGTTTATACCCAATATGAATTGGATTTTCATTCCGGTCACGTATGATATGAATATAGTAGTATTCCCGTTTTTTGACGAGGACGAATGATGAACGATTTTTAGTCGCGTAAACCGTATGAAAATAAATTCGAACCTACCTAACTAATATAGTGTGGTAAGCACGAGTCGATCCCACAGAGAATCAATTATTTCTAAGTTAAGTTTATTTACCAATTAGTATGAAACGGGGGGGTTTTGGGTGATTGAAATAAGAAAGAAAACAAAATAAACTATAAACAAATTAATGGAGATAACGATTAATAAAATAGTTTCATCTACAAATATCTACTTTAGGTGGTTGAATTGATATTGTAACTTCCTCTTTTCCTTTTAGGTTTCCTATGAATGCCCTTGTTCCGACCTAATATAGTTACTAGTCTAACCAGTCCTATAAACCCTTATCAATCGAACAGTCCCTAAAGAAGGATTTAACCCAACTGATAGCTTTAAGTTCAGAGATTAACCAAGGTATTTGCAGTCCCTAAAGAGGGATTTAACAACACATCCAACTTCCTACTTATTCAATTAGTTCAACCAGCCCTAAAGGAACAAGTTTGCTATTTAGGTTAAGGTTCACAACCAGGAATCTACAAAACCTTAGCAATTGAATTAATTCTACCAAGTTGATCATACAAAGATAGAATAAAACAATCAAACATTCAAGCACAAAAAAGTCGAAGCATTTAATAAAAGAAATAAGGAACAGGAATTAGAAACTCACAATCAATCCAAATAAAGCTTCAAATCGTAGACGAAATGGGAGAGTTTAGGTCTCCATAAAAATAAGACAAAACATAATTAGGGTTAAAGAAAATCAGTCGGTCGTATACCGTATGTTCACCCTTTTTCTATCGGCCTCTCCATTCCCACCGTATGAATGAATGTATATATACTATCCTAATCTATCTAGGGGTGATATTCGAGCGGAACGAGCCGAGCTTGACATGTTCAAGCTTGACTCGAACGGAAAACGAGCCGAGCCGAGTTTGAGCCCAAAATCTATTCGAGCTTTTTTTGGCGTTCAAGCTCGGCTCGCGAGCCCAACCTTAAACTCGAGCTCGGCTTGTTAGGCTCGAACAAGCCGAACAAACGAGCCTAAGCTCGTTCGAGCTCGTCAGTTGGGCTCGTTCAAGCTCGTTCGAGCTCGGTTCGTAGCTGAAAAATATCAAATTTCAAGCTGTACAAATTTATATTAATCTGTACAAATTTAAAATAGCAGGGAATAGTTGAACTGTACAACTACAAATCTTCAAGCTGTACAAATCTTCAAAATGTTCTACCAAAAAAAAAACATTCTTCAAAATATAGTTATGTGCAACTTAAGAACCTACTTGAACTTCAAGCTGTACAAATATTTAAGCTATACAAATCTTCAACTTCATTTTCAGTTGTACAAATCTTCAAATTTGAAGGAAAGAAACAGCAGCAACATCCCAATCTTTCTGGCAGCAAACTCCACACCAGAGGCTGTGATAGTAGCAAACAGAGATGGAGGAATGCAAAATTAGGCAGTCAAAAATAAAATTGAAGCACACAATCACAATAAAATTTAGCACCTCGTCAACCATTAATCAAAATCCAGAGTGAATTTCACAAACACCACTACAAAAACAAAGCAAGTTTACCCTGAGGTTTGGAGAAATCGAAGGATTCTTATCAAATCAGGCTACTGAGAGGAAGATGAACAAGGAGGGAGTAAGAGAAAGATGAACCTGGTGCTGCGGGAGGAAAGACGAACAACGAGAAGCAACCGAACAAAATAATATACTTCTACTTAACATTCAAAATAAATATTCTAATTCAACCGAACCAAATCTGACAACAAAAAACTTTTGTGTTGCTGCCTGGCGCTGCTGGAAGAAGAAGATGAACAAGGAGGATCTCACCGGTAAACAAGGAGCAGTAAGAAGGGGAACGACACTACCTGTCGCGTGGTGCTTGAGGAGTCTGATTCCGAGTTGAGGAACGACTGAGGAAGACAATCGAACAACGAGACGCCGGCGCCACTTGATTCGAGTGGTGGTGGTGGTGTTCACCGGCGCCGCCTGAGCCTTGAGGGAAGGAAGGACGAGCCGAGCAGATTGAAACCCTAAGGGAAGAAGAAAAGTGGCGACAGGCGAGGCATAGAAGAGCGAACAGAACCCCTCTCACGTACGCTTAACACTACATCCTCCCCCCTTATAACCCTAGGGGTATTGCTGTAAATTCATATGTCGAGCTTTTGAGCTCGGCTCGGGCTCGGCTCGGGCTCGGCTCGAGCTCGGTTCGAGCCTAAAACAATGTTCAAGCTCGGCTTGCTTTACCTTTACGAACGAGCCGAGCTCGAGCTTTTCCGAGCCGAGCTCGAGTCGAGCCCGAGTTGTTCGGCTCAGATAACAGCCCTAAATCTATCTATGCTAATAAAGATTTATAATATTAATATATAACTAATTCATCTAACTAACCTAATTTCTAACGACAAAACATAATAAAATAGTAATAATCAGCACTTGCAAAGCCCAAAGTCGAAGCCGCTTCCCAACTCATCAGCTCACTTAATTTATATCCATCATGCAACGTCTTCCTTAGTATAATTCGTCCAATGCTATTTATTCCCAAATCGCCCCAAAATACATGAGAATAATGAAATACAGGTGTAGACATCGAAAACTAAATAATAACAAATAAGCTATAAAACATGGAAAAATATTATAAATTAATATGCAAACCTATACTAAAAACATGACTAAAAATAGACTCATCAACAAACCTTCAAAATCTACTTTAAAGGTTACATATGGAGGTTTTCTTCATTTCTTCATTTTATTTCGATGATTCTGCTTCTTGTTGGTCTTAAAACCTTTCTATTGTTGGTCTGCATCTATTTCTTCCTCCTCCATCAAATATGCCCGTTTCCAATTTTTTCTTGAAGTGGTAAATGTATAGATGTAAAGTCAAAATGTACAAAGGCAGTGTGAAACCACACTCAAACAGAACCTACCCTCCTAACAAAAACCAAGGGAGGAACATCTCCACTAACCCATAGTCCCCAAATCTCTACTACTCTATTGCTACCCTATTTATCTCGTGATTTGCCTAATCCACGCCTAGTCCCTGAGGTATTTGCCTTTGCACTTCATAGAGAACCGAGTTTTACAATTCTCCACCACCCTAGATGCACATTCATTAGGCTTACAAGCTTTCCCCAAAACACAATTTCATTGTGACCATGCCACGTAAAATAAGTAAGTGCGTGAAATACAATCAAATTTTCTTTACACTGAGCACTTTTCCTATTTCCACTCGACTAGTTAGCGAACCACATTAGCCAAGACTCATACGCGCCTTGTTATTGCTTCAATAGCATCGCACTCGAACCACAAGTGCTCTTCTGTCTCGGCACCTTTCTAATGCTTTATCACCCTCCCAGTTTGTAGGCATTATCGAACCCTAGTTTTACTATAAAAGACCACTTCTTGGACTGAGGCCCATGCCAAACAATGTCACCCCAGTCCACCAGATGAGATCGCAGCCTAAACGCACCGAAAACCTCTAAGCACTCAAACCACTCTCAGTTGTGAGCCCCATTCCATCCCAGCATACATAGGCGACCATCCATCATAGCACCACGGATATCATCCCGCACTCCTAGCAACCCCTTCTAGAGCCACGTGTCGTATGTCCTTGGTTCCACCCCCTAAAAGTCATCCCCTTTAAGGTGAACTGAGTCCACCCACCGATTCCAGATGTTACTTTTCTTTTGCACAACATCCTCGACAAGCTTAGAGAACAAGTTGCGATTCCAGGCTTGTATATCCCTCACACCAAGGCCTCCCTCTTTATATGGTTTTATAATGTCCTTCCAGGCCACTGAGCATCTCCGACCGCTCTCAGAACCATGCCATAGGAACGTCCTACACAACCCATTCAGGCAGTCAATAATACCCTTCAAGAGAAGCAGATATTGGCACTAGAAGGGGAACATACCACCAAGAACAAATTTGATGAGTTGCAACCTGCCCACGTATGAGAGTTTCCTTTTAGCCCAAGTTGTTATTCTACTCTTCACTCTGTCCAACAACTCACTATATTCAGCTTTGACAATGCGTCGGGAGAGGAGGGGAATACCCAAGTAACGAACTGGAAATGCACTAGGGGAAAACCCCAATAGGTCCTCGATTGCTTTGCTGGTCTCCGGCTCAGCTCCAGCCACATAAAGAGGGCTTTTAGCAGCATTCAATTTCAGCCCCAAGACTCTGAAAAATTCATCCAGACATTCTTTAGTGATCGAAATAGATCGCACATCTGCTCTGCATAACAGAAGCATATCATCTGCAAAAGCCAAGTGAATAATGTGAGGCTCCAAGCATTGAGGGTGGAAGTTGAAGTCTGGAATATCCTTCACTCTTCTCAGCATTCGATTCAACATCTCCGTACACATGACGAATAGATACAACAACAATGGGTCTCATTACCTTAGTCCCATTCTTCCTTGGAAGAAACCTTCTGGAGATCCATTAATGATGATAGAGAAGGATGTCAAAGTCACACAACCCATGATTACCTCAATGAGATGCGGCGGAAACTTCAACTGGGAAAGGGTGAACCTCACAAATCCCATCGAACATAGTCATAAGCCTTTTGTCAATCAACTTTTAATGTGCATCTCAGTGAGACTATGTTCGTACCATAGCCATTGACGATGGTTATGGTACAACGAGACTCTCTTCGTTTCCTTTTTTTTTTTGTGCATCAATCATTTTAGCTATGACCGCAGCAGATGGGGATGGTTCATTTCTGAATGTAATTTGATTTTATGTGGCATACTCCACCTTGTAAAACCCAACCTTGTTTTTTCCCTTTTTAAAAAAAATATATTATCTAGCAAGGATAGGATAGGTCTAATTATATCCCTACATGTGTTAATTAGATTTTGAATGTCAGCATATAGTACAAGGTTGAAGACCAAAGATGTAATGGCCCGAGTTATAGAACATAGGTTACGTTTCGAAGGAATGAATACCTTCGTTCGGATCTTGCAATTCAAGTACGAGTTGATATAAAATCAAAGGATTAAGTTTTGAAAGTAGGGATTTCGAACCCTAAATTTACGTATAGTCCATTGGGGACCTGGTTTTTACACATCGTCACTTGCCATACTTTCGAATTTGGGCAAAACCATTGAGTCTAAACAACCAAGTAAAAATTAAAGTGCGGAAAGCTAAATACAAAGTCTCCACGACAGATTCGGATCAAAACGGAAATATGAATATGAAATCCTAAAAACCATGAAGTGTGAATGGTCAAGAGTCAGTCCCTCCAAAATGTCAAGGAAATTCCCGCCAAATCAGCAAACATCAAGCAAGGCAAAAGGAGCGGGTACCTGAAACTATACAATAAGTCAAGGCGAGCCACTCATGCGTGTTCAACAAACATCGCTGAGGCCACATAATATCTCCTAAGCCTGAATAAAGATGTCTAATGCATTGCGAAAATTAAAAACACAAGTCATGCTTATCAGATACATACAATATGCAAAAATATTGTAAATAGGTGCCTAAAGAATGTCAAGTGGCATATCCCTCTCATACTCCCGCACAGATTCTCGTTAGTGCAGGACCCGACCGTGTTCAATGCTATATAGCGTCATCTCATCATTTCAATATCTATTTCATGCTTAATTCTCGTTTCAATGTCATTCTCAATTCTCATGCTCATGTTTCTTTTCTTTCTCAAGTATAATCATAATGACTCGATTAGGAACGAACCTGATGGGACTGGGTTGTCCTATGACCCTAGCAAAAGGACTCTAGGACTCACAAGTAACGGTCGTTCTAACATGCACAAGAAGAAGTTACATGCGCAATCATTCGTGCAAAGTCTAAGCATGCTACTACATGAGATGAAGTTAAGGATGCAACACCTAACATACTACATGACATCAAGCATGAGGTCTGTATCTTGAGTAAGTCCTAGAGAATTTACTTGGATAAGCATAATCCAAATCAATAATAGCAAGAGCAAGCAAGCATACCCAACAGGTTATAGATCACCTAGCAAGGAATACATAACATGCATAAGTCTATGTCTAAGGCACACAAGGCATATCTACTATCACACATAACTTCACATAATTCATAGAACTCATAAGCACATCTTAGCCATATCATCTTCATCATCATTGTCATATCAACTCATCTCAAATCATATCATATTATCTCAACTCAAAGCATCTCATATAATCTCATAACATATCCCCATTTTCATAAATCAACTCGAATTCCACATAACAAATCATGCTTGCAATTCATATATCCAAATTAATGCCATAACTTACATAATTTCACAAGTAAGATTCATCAACCAATTCACCCAATCAAATCCAAGTAAATTAAAATGGGTTCAAAGTTTCCAAAAACCATTTAGTCTCAAATAAGTCAGTTCAATGTCTCAAAACAATTCCTTAAAACCATACTTAGCCAAATCCCATTATAAAACATTTCACCTTTAAGCCAATTTACAATCTCATTTTATCAAAACAATGCGGCATGTAAGGGTGTTATGTGAACAAGAGTAGCTCGAATTCGACTCGTACTCGCTCGATAAAAAATCGACTCGAGCTCGTTCATTTTCTAAATGAGCCGAGTATTAGCACATTTTCAAGCTCGGTCCAAAGCTCAGTTCATTCGAATTAAACTCTAACAGCTCGAATTTTATGGAATTTCTAAAATTTCCTTTAAGTTACCGTATAATGAGCAAATAGAATTGCCTAAAGTTCGAAAAAAGCTTGGCTTGAGCTCACTCATTTCCTAAACGAGCCGAATATGAGCACATTTTTAAGCTCGAGTCAAAATTTAGGCCCGGCTCGAGCTCGTTCATATTCTAAATGAACTGAATATGAACAAGCAATACTCTGCTCGTTCGTCTCGAATAACATCTCGAGGCATGGTTAAAACATTTCGAAACCTTTATTCTATGGGCTAAAACATCTTTCGACCCATGAAAAATGTTTCCCAAAATACCCCTTTTTAAATCTTAAGTTCAAATAACACAAATAATACATTTTAAAATCGCAACAACTTAAACATCAAAAATCTTCAAATAACATATAATTACATAACAACTAGTCACATAATAACATTTAAAAAAAACATCCCAAAGACCCGGTTTGAAACAAAGGGAAAAACCCCGGGTCTGAATAGGCTTTCGCCGCGGTGAAGCTCGTCATTGAGCTCCCTACGAGAGGGGGCTCTTTGCGGTCGCGGCCCGCGACTTTCGCTATGGCGAAACGCGACCTTCGGCTCCTCGTGAGTGGGTGTGTTTCGCTACTGCGATTGAGGTCTCGTCGCGGTGAAACCCTACGTTCGCTGTGGCGAGGGTCGTCTCCCTCAACCCAGCCCAGTTTTTGTTCGTTGTGGCGAAACACCACATGGGCTGGTGTTTCTTTAACAAATCTCTCTTATTTCTTAACCAAACCTCTTCCAATCTTTTTAACACCTTTTCCTAATGACCACAAAGAGGAAGATAGGGCTAGGCTCACCAAGGGAGCTTGAAATGTGTCGCCGAAAGGTGCTCGGGGTTGTTTTGGCTTCATCAGAGTCAGATGCAAGTCGTTCTTGGCATGTGACGAAGGTATAGTGCTTAAAGGTGACACTTTATGATGTTTTGGAGCAAAAGAAAGTGAAAACAAGCTAGGCTTACCTAGCTGGTTGGAGGAAAAAAAGGAAAAGGAAGAAGAAGGTGGTGGTGGTCGGCTGTGGGCTACTCTGGCGGGCTCCTGAGCGGCTTCTATTGGTCCCGGGAGGTCGTCGGTGACGGTGATTGTACGGTGATGGCCCTGGCTATGAAAATCAGTAGGAAAGGTGGAGCATTGTGGGTTGTTTGGAAGGGAAAAGAGGAGGAGAATATAGTGTTTGGGGTTGTGGAAATTGACTTTCTGTCCTGAAATCTTGCAATAATCGTCACTAATTGATTTAGGTTTTTGGCAAGCGATGACGCTTTCTTTCGTGAAAATGATAATATCATCCGTGAAAAACAGAAATGAAATTGTAGGGCCTATCATACAAAATTTAAATCCAATCAGTCCCTCCGGAGCGAGAGATTCTTGCGTACGTTTTCTGGCAAGAATTTCTGCCCCAAGAATGAAAAGGAAAGGAGATAGGATCACCCGGTGTATACTCTTGAATGATAGAAAGGTTCTGTTTGGCCATTATTGGCTTTTTTTCATGTCCAGATTCATTGCTGCAATGAATGGAAGATTTCATGTGTAGTTAAGATATTATCCTGGATTGCTTTGTTGGAGACAAACACACCCTGTAACGGATGTATTAGTCTTCCCACAACCGCTTTGAGGCGTTTCGTTAGTATTTTGGAGATAATTTTATAGAGTGTGGAAAAGAGGCTGGATTGCTCTTATCCAGATCAATTGTGATATGGCAGTGATCTGAAAATGAGAATGTACCATTTTTCGTACATACTTTAGGGGATATCCTGGATGATCTGGCGTTGTACTAACACTCCATCAAGTTTTTCCATTATGCTTCCTTCGCCCTCTCGTTTTTCCTCCATGTGTGATCGAAAGGATTACCGATTAAAGGATAGAATGTCTAGCATGGAAAACTTATTTTTTTTTTTAATATAGGATACATTGGAATCTTGTTGATTGGTTATTTGAACCACCTATTTTATCAATCTCATTTAGATCTCCTATTACAATACATGATAATGAAATCTCGTGAATCATATTCGTAAGTCTGCGTATAACTTTTAAAAATAAGTAACATATCTTGCTCAAATGATACACATAGACAGGGCCCACCCTGAGCAAGTGCAAAGTGTGCACTTGTACAGGGCCTCCAAATCTGATGGGCCTCGTATATGGATAAGCCCAGTCCATTATAGCTATTGCAGTATTAAAAAGATTATCTGTCTACAGCTAAAAAAAACCCTACCGCGTGGTCCGCGTGTGAGTTGTGACTCTTCTCCTTCCCCTAATTACTCAGATAACCTTTAATGCCATCTCTTCGCCCGATTTCTTGAAATTTGACGATAAAATTAAAGCTACATGCCTACATCACGCTCTTCAATTCTTCATTCCTTTTCACAAATTTGGACTTCCCTTCCTACAAATTCAAATTGTTTTCTCTCCTGTTTTCTACAACACGCTCTTCGTTTCTCTTCTCGATTTCAACTCATTAACTCAATCTCCATCTTCAATCAATGTCCATGGCCGACCTCTTTCCCTGACCTAAACACCCTCTCCATAAACCCAATCTTTCTGGCACCAGGGAGTTGCTCACAAGGCAAAGAAGCCAAAGATGGCACCTTAATTCCATGGATGGGGCTTCACTTTCAGGGGAAAGGCAACACCTTTAGTTCCCAGAACTTGGAAGATGAGGGTGAAGAGGATGATGATGAGGTGGATGATGGGGACAATGATGATGATCAAAGGAGGAGATCATTTGTCGATCTCAATGTCAATTACAAAGAGGATCAAGAAAGCACCAAAGTGGTCTCTTCCATTGGTAGATAAAATGGTGCCAAAGGTAAGATGTGTGCTAGAGGCCATTGGAGGCTTGGAGAAGATGCCAAGCTCAAAGAGCTTGTTGCCATCTATGGCCTTTAGAATTGGAACCTCATTGCTGAGAAATCGAAAGGGAGATCAGGTAATTAATTGATTAAATCCTCATTAGTCATTACCTATTTTTCATGTAAAAAAAAGGCACTTTTTTTTCTTTTCTTGAGAAATTATACTATATAGCCCAATTTAATGACTTTTATTGTGACACTTTAACAAATTGAAAGTGTAAATCTCCCCCTTCTTTTCTTCCATTAGTAAAGATGATTAACTTGTGGGATTTGATGGGGAAATTGGGGATTAAGGTTAGAGCTGCTATGAAATAGCGGTGGGTCATCCGACGTGGGGGGGCAACGCACGCCAAGCGCAAACACGCTAACCAAGCCGAGCACACAAGCCGAGTGGGGTTCCATCCTAAAACCAATTGGTGTTAGGTGGGGTAGCCCACCGGCTTATATGCAAGGCTTGGATACAATTTCTAACCAATGTGGGACACTCCCACAATCATATTCTCCACACACCCCCCTCAAGCGCAACTGCCTGGCCACGCAATATTGCCAGTTGCGATTGACGAATCAATGCCTTAAGGCCGGCTAGCCAATTAGACCAGGAATCCAAACCACACCGCACCATGCCGAACCTCGGCTCTGATACCATATGAAATAGCGGTGGGTCATCCGACGTGGGGGGGGGGGGGGGGCAATGCACGCCAAGCGCAAACGCGCTAACCAAGCCGAGCACACAAGCCGAGTGGGGTTCCATCCTAAAACCAATTGGTGTTAGGTGGGGTAGCCCACCGGCTTATATGCAAGGCTTGGATACAATTTCTAACCAATGTGGGACACTCCCACAATCATATTCTCCACAGCTGCAGCCTGCAGATTGAGATGGTTAGCCAACTGGATCCAACGATAAACAGGAAGACATTCAAAGAGGAGAAGGAGAGACTAATGCAGGCACATAAGAGTGTAAGGCAATGGCAACAAGTGGGCTAATCCTAATGAAGGCACATAGAGTTTATGGCAACAAATTGGGCTAATACAGGCACATAGAGACGGTTCTTTATATGTATATTTTTTTACTTTGATTTGAAAGACTAACGAGTTATATATTCAATTTATTTTGGTATTTTGAATTAAAAGATTCTATGGCAATGGCGAAATTTAGTGTTTATGTGTGAGGATACAAAATTTAAATTCCATCAATCCCGTCACGTTGGAAGGTTGGCATAGATCGGCCCTGCACATAGAGAATTCAAAATGCGCAATGTTTTGATTAAGATGTGTGTATCAAATTAGCATAAATTCCATCATTTTCACTAAGATGTGTATAACCCTCAAAATTCTCTCCCCTTCCCCAGTTGCTGATCGATGAATATATAGATAGATATGAATATACCATTTTGCTGCATTATTGGCAAGTAGCAATCCCAATATAGTTTAAAAAAAAAAACAATCCCAGTATAATTCACAAAAAACCAAAAAAGAAATTTAGTGCGTAACGCAGAGATTTACTTGAAGCGCGTCCTATTCGTGTTTGGTTAACCGTTTCGATTGAAATGAGATTACATATTTTGGTCCATAAAAGGACATTCAGTTTAATATTATTTAAAATTGCAGCTAATATTCATACAATTTCCCCACCTATCATCACTAATAAAAGAAATACATCTTTCATCAAAAAAAAAAAAAAAGAAAGAAATACATCTTTCATCAATAAAAAAAAATAAAAAAGAAAGAAATACATCACCACTACTATTATCACAACTCCACAAGATCCCAAACACGACCTTAGCGTTTACCGACCCTCTCACAACCCCACTCCTTTTTATTCCCATACAACCCCATTTGCCTCTTACTCGCCCAATCACATACGAACAACAAGAGAAAAGCCTATAATTGAGAAAGCCATGGCATCCCACGTTAGCCTGAGCCCCGGAGATCAGTCATCGGCGACGGCGGCCCCATCAACAGGGTCGCCGAAGGGGGCGTGCGTATGCTCGCCGACCACCCACCAGGGCTCCTTCCGGTGCAAGCTTCACCGGTCGCAGTCGTCTTCCTGGATGAAGAGGTCCAATTCCTTGCCTGTTAGGAAGGGAGTTTCTTCATCGCCTTCGCCTTCGTCTTCGTCTTCATCTTCGATGGCCTCCCTTTCCCCCAAATCTGTTGAATCGGCTAATTAGTATACCCCACCCACTGGTGTATTAATGTAAGCTCTAGCTGTTATGTGCCCAAGTACGTAAAAGATAATCACTGGTATTAATTAATTATGTGATCTACGCACATCGATCTACTATATTTGTTTTTTCTTAATTTATATATTTTATGTTCTGGTTAAGTGTTTTGCATGAACAGAGATAGTTCGATGACTTCGATCATCTGTATCATGTTCACCTGGATTTAATTTCATATATGGGGTTAATTATGGGATTTGCGTGCTCAAGCTCCGGTTGGCTTACTTTTATGAATTTATTTAATTGGAATTAAAATCCTAAAATTGTAAATCGACAAAAGAGAAAGGCTTTTTTATTTGTTTTAATCAACTGTATCACAGATAATTTTGACTTCATTTTCATTGCAATTATAGCTCAGTTGTTAGTTTGATTGTTTAAGGTATTTAAATTAGTCAGCGCATTATATATAATAATTTGCGTTATTTTGTGTGTCCGTTTTTTCAAGTTTTTAGTTGATTAAAATGTACAGTATCAAATAAGTATTAAAAATATTACTCCGTAATATTTAAGAAAAGAGATTTTTTAGAAAGGGAATTCTGAAAAAAAAAATTCAAAAAGAGTAGAACCACTATAAATTATGAAAGATATGCCTCGAATAAATATACTCGTTGACTAGAATGGGAAATTTGATTAGAATAATAAAAATCTGAAAATATAAATGTAATTACAGTATACATCAACCAATTCAATGAAAACAAATTTCTTTCATGTCCACTAAAAAATGTATAATTTCTTTATGTGAATGTATATGGTAATATGGTATATATGGACAACAATCAGTAGAAGACGATGAGCTTTGAATGGTGTACACAACAATATATTGTTGTCATATTATAATAATGAATTGAGAAAATGTTCAAATGATGAAACACCACGCTTGAATTTGCTTCTGCCAAAGTAAAATTTATCGGTAAACGCATACAAAAATAATAAAGATAATAATATTTAGAAATATAACCGATATTACACGATATATATAGGGTGTGTATGGTTGAGAAGTTTAACTGTTAAAATTATTAAATTTTAACTGTTAAAAAATTAAACAGTTAAAAAGTGGGTATGGGAACCCAAAATAAGCCTAAAACAGTTTAAATTATGAGTTAAAAAAAAAGCTACTTGAGGGAGCTTATTTGGGGTTTATTTTGTTTATTTGGTTTGAAAGTACTACAATACTCCTAATAACAACCAAATAAACTCCACTTTTTACAAATAAACCGTTTTTCGTCCCATACGAAGTTTATATTTTTTCATAAATTTTTAACTACTTTTACCAACAGTTTATAAATTTTTACCCTGTTTATAATTTTAGGTAGTTTATTAACCCCGTCCCATACGAACCCATAGTTATATGTCAATATTTAGTACATTTTACAATATAAAAATTATTATTTAAAATTTATTTGAAAATCTTAATGTATAAATTTTCACTATTTAAACAATTTTCGTATAATTATCTTATATCTATATACTAAAACCGATGCATAGCGTCTTATGTGACGCGTTGTGGTTGATCCTAGAGAAAAAAATCATATGTGGCGCGTTTTGGTTGATCTTAGGGGAAAAATTAATAAAATAATATGTTATCATAATTTATAGAAAGTTATATAAGCCACAATCTATCTATATATAATTTAGTTAATTAGAGAAAATTTAAATAAAAAATATTTCATAGTCATACTAACAAAAAAATATTAATAGATAAATATGTAGTATTTCATATGTGTTATTTTATTTATATCTACATTATTTTTCGGTGAGAAAATCATTTATATTTAGATCATTATTATTTATTTATTAGAATATATCTAGATTATTTATAATATTATATTAATGTATTCTCCGTGCACGTGACGGGACCTACACTAGTATAAATATAATAATCTTGACTACAAATTACCTAATTCAATATATTGAAATATATCATTGGATTTTTTAGCTAAGTTTCCATTTTTAACAAGGTCTTTTCCAAAATGTCCACTTTTATATTCCCCTTTGCAAAATGTCCTAATATGACACTTTTGTCCCTCCTTCCCATTCCCCTCCTTCCTTTCCATTTTTATTTTGACCATTGACCTGTCAAAGTCAATGAATTTGGTGACACAACTTTGATGACAAAAAAAAAAAAATTGGTGACAGTTTTTTTTTTTTTTTACGAAATTAGTTTCACCACATTTATAAGTGGTGATACCGGTCAAAGACTTTGGTGACACAACTTTGGCGACAAATTTATGATGATAAACAAATTTTTTGGTGACATTTTTTTTACGAGATTAGTGTCATCGCCCTATTGCTGTCACCACAACCCATATCGCTGTCACCACCCTTATTGCGGCCACCACCTCTATCGCTGTCACCACCCTATCGCTGTCACCACCACTCCTATCGCTGTCACCACCACCCCTATCGCTGTCACCACCACTCCTATATATCGCTGTCACCACTGCCCTATCACTGTCACCACCACCCATATTGCTGTCACCACCTCTATCGCTATCACCGCCCTATCGCTGTCACCACTCCTATCACTGTCACCACCACTCCTATCGCTGTCACCACCACCCCTGTCGTTGTCACCACCACCCCTATCACTGTCACCAGCACCCATATTGTTGTAACCACCCTTATTGTTGTCACCACCTCTATCGCTGTCACCGCCCTATCGTAGTCACCACTCTTATCGTTGTCACCACCACCCCTATCGCTGTCATCACCACCTCCATCACTGTCACCACCACCCCTATCATTGTCACCACCACTCCTATCACTGTCACCACCCTTATTGATGTCACCACCACCCATATCGTTGTCACCACCACCCTTATCGCTGTCACCACCACCCCTATCGCTGTCACCACCACCCCTATCGCTGTCACCACCACCCCTATCACTGTCACCACCCTTATCGTTGTCACCACCACCCTTATCGTTTTCACCACCACCCTTATCGCTGTCACCACCACCCTTATCGTTGTCACCACCCTAATCATTGTCAACACCCTATCGCTGTCACCACCACCCTTATCACTGTCACCACCTCTATCGTTGTCACCACCACCCTTATCGTTGTCACCACCCCTATCGCTGTCACCACTCTATTGTTGTCACCACCACCCCTATCGTTGTCACCACCGCTATCATTGTCACCACCGCTATCGTTGACAACTGCTTTTGGTGACAACTTTGTTTTTAGATTTAAAAAAAAATAAATTACGGGATCACTGTCACCACCGTTATTAAAAAGAACATATAATATCACTTGAAATAGTGTCATCAATAAATTTTAAACATTCAATAGTACATAAGATTAAAAAAGAACATATAATATCACCGAAAGATATAGTGTAATCAAACGTAATATGAACAAAATAAAAAAGAACATATAATATCACCAAAACGGTTCCGTATCGGATACTTGTGTAACACGATACGATTCATTAAATTGAATTGAATGCTGATTTTTTTTTAAAGTTGAGATAAACTGAAAATTAGAGATTGTGTATAATATGTATCAAGTATATAATATACATAATATATATATATATATAAAAATTGAGAGATTGCAAAACATATTGCCAATATATATACTTATAATTCAAGGATTAAATAGGCAACAACAAACAAGCAACAGTAGCAAATTCACTAGTAGCAGCAGTAAGGACAAATAGCCTGCAAAACAAGTAGCAGAAGCAAAACTAAGTAAGTACCACTGTCCACTAGCAGTAGCAGCAAACCAGAGAGAGAAGTGATTAGGCTCGTTTGGCACCCAAAATCAAGTAGCACTAGCAGCAAAAGAGATGGAGAATATGAAACAAGTAAAAATCGGCTACTCTAACTAACCATACATCTGGCCAACAAAAGTCGGAAAGCACTATTAATTTGCAGCTATTCAAAATTCAAAATCTTCCGAAACCCCAGTCAAGACACTATAGCTGAAAATTCCAAAAATAAGATCGCTGGAATATACGAGAGAGAGGGAAGGAGAAATACTCGATCGGTGGTATCCTAATTGTGAGATGTCAGCCGGATCAACTCCAAGAGCACTGCTCGCTTCACCATGTCAGAGACACCAACGTTGATTGCAAAACGATGAAGATGTCGACTGATGAAGACACAAAAATCGAATTGACTCCTCAACCTTCGGTTGTCACTGCGTGTCGACGATCTCCCTTCAATTCCTTCTCGGTGGAGCCTCCTCGAGCAATGGAAGCATGGACAGATGGCGATGCAACTCTGACATCAATCGACGCACAACTTTGCCTACGGCTCCCTCTGATGAGACCCGAGGACCGGATCGACCAAGGCTCGAGCTTTCGAACACTCTTTTTGTAGGGCTAATTTTTGGGATTTATGGAAACTGAAAAAAAAGATACGTGGAGCAAGATTCGCAGGCCTCTCACCTTGAATCCCCTACGCTTGATCTCAATCCTCTCGGAATCGCACTCCACCTTCGCCTCTCACTAGGGTGTCACCCTTGGCCTCTCACCAAAGGTTTCGCTCTTAGCCTCTCACCAAGAACTCGATCCTTAACCCGGAATCACAGGAAGCTATTTAGTGGCTTAACCTTTAACTCAACCAAACTTGACTTGATTTAAAATGAAGTTCTTACAAACAATATATAGGCTGAAAATATAGCCATCAAACATCGCTAATCGATGTGGGATTTATTTTAATAGAAATAAAATCATGAAAATCGTCCAGATTTGAGCTTCTGGAAAGAATGTCGAATTTGAGCATCTTTGAGACTGATTTAGGAGAAGTGTCCTTCATGAAAGTTGTAGTCATTTAAAATAGCTTTCCAACAAGTGCTCATTGGCTTCAATAGGAACTTTATGCAGCCCGAAAGAGCCAAAATACCACGGTGTCGCCATGCTGTTTTCTCAAACGAGGGTTGATATTCGGCCCCGGCAACATAACTTTGTGAGATAAAGAATTCGAGCTCATTGATGACTAGGATCACATCATCCTCCCCCCCTTGAAAAGGATTCGTCCTCGAATCCGTGATGGAAACGAGAGACTTCTTTGAGCTTGCTTCTTCTTCCTTGAATGAGTCCTGAATTTCCTCTTCTTCTTGAATCGTGAAAGGCAAGCAAGACGGAATGAATGGGGTCGCATCCGACCACTTAGTTGACATGGAATTCAGAAAAATAGGTACCTCGATTGTCGCTCGTTTCTCCTTCATGGAAAGCGCAACACTATGAAGTTGGATGAATTCTTTATCTTTCTTAAGCTCAGGCATGACCTTTGCAGTCTCAATCGGAACATCCTTGGACATGCCGTCTTTAACCTCAAGTGCTTCACCCATGAAGGTAGAGGATGTCGTCTTTGAAGAGGGAGGTGGGGCTGTTGTGGGCTTCGATAGCGTCGACCCCAATGTGTTGATGACTTTTCGCTTTTCCCGTACTTGTTGCATTGAGTCTTCCGCAAGCTTGCGGATCTCTTGCCAAGGTGGTTCAACCTTCTTCTTACGCCGAGCCTCATCCTCTCGAGCCCTTTTCTTTCGATATCTCCTCCGGAGTTCTTTATCAACTACATCATATGTAGCCCCATCCATGACACTCCAACGAAGATACCCATCATCATAGGCTCGAATAGCCCATCGGATGTACTCTTCAGAAAAAGGCTGGGAACTCGTTTTCTTGAACATTTTGACCCGAAAGCTTGAGGAACCCTTGTCGTTGCTCTGATACCACTTGACGTCCTCGGACCCAGGCTCGAGCAAAAGGACCGACGACGAGAGTTCTGATAAGTCGGAAAAATTGTGGACAGCTTCTGAGGCAACAGATCAGTCTTCAAAGATTTCCGATTTCCACGACCGGCGACGGTCGTGGATTGAGGCAGATCTCGTCAATTGGAGGTCAGACGAAGCGGGAAATCGCGTTTTACCGAGATGTCGCTTGTGTAGAGGCGAGTCCAAACGAGGTATGTTTGAGAGGGATTGAAGGGCTACTTTTGGGTGACGTTTTGGGGATGATTGAGGGTAATAATGAGGCTGTGGAAGGCCTTAGATTGGTGGCAAAGAAGGGAATGGGGGTTGAGGGATATGTGATGCAAGATAGCTCTCGGCCTCGCACTCCGAGCTCTCTCCAACACTCGATCTTCCGCACTCTCGGCCTCGCACTCCGAGTGTTTCCGAACCTTTTATTTCGTCGTCTCTCACTAAGGAATCGCTCTTAGCATCTCACCAAGAGGTTTTATCCGGCATCTCACCAAGATAGAGTTGTTTCTTAACCCAAACGAAGGAAGCACAAAGCTTCGTTTTTTCTCAAATTCAACTTGCTTCAAATCAGTTCTTACATCCCTTTATATAGGAAAATATGGATGCTATGAGAAATAAAAGAAATTAAAATAAATCGATAAACTAATGACAGATAATACGAAAGGGTTTTTCGAGATTTATGACGGAGATATGAGGAACCATAATAGGGGGAACCGAATGGTCTTGGTTGCCATCAATGAGATGGATGTTCGGAAATCTCTAAAGCCCCGTCATTTAATCCGACTTTATTGATTGCATTCCGTCTTCATTTATTGCATTTCCGACAAGCTGCCCGGTTTTCGGACTGCTCCAAAGATGCCAGATTTCGTCCATCTTCCAAGCTGATTTCGGACTGCTCTGATACCAAATGATGCGACCCAAAGGATCGATCCAACAAGTTACAAAGCTTCAACCGAGCACGAGAACAAAATTTGACACACGCGACTCTTTTATTTGGATTTTTCTAGATTTATGGGAAAATAAAAACAAGATATGGATGGCTAAATCTATGAGCATCTCACCCATAGATTTACCAAACTCTCTCTCTCACTCGTCGGCATCTCACTCCCTACCAATCAAGCCTTTGTTTGAACAACTCTAACAAGCATCTCACCGGAAAGAGTTAAACAAACGGAACCATTCCTCGGCCTCTCACTCTGGAATGGGGTGTCAAAATGGCATCTCACCAAATCAACAAGACACACACACTTTTTCCAAAAATTCTAAACTCAATCTTATTTCTCATGGAAAAGGTTTAGCCATTTTATAGGCATAAAACAACAACAATTTAGTAACGAATTAAAGGCGGAAAAGATGAAAAGTTTCTCGAAAATTGATGGAGAAATTTGGCCAGCCTCATGGTGGAAAAGGAAGGGTTGGTTGTCCTCATAAAGTGTAGAAAATCATCAAGTTCCCTTAAATGAAGACCCTTCGATACATCTCATCTATTCCGATGTCATTCAAAGCCCCGGGAAAATTGTCCAGATTTCGGACTGTTGAACTATTGTTGATTTCGGACCTTTTCTTGGATGATTTGGCACTTTGGTCTTCATAAAAGATGTAGCCCTTCGAATTATCTTTCCAACAAGTACTCATGGACCTCCATCAGACTAATATAGCCTATTTTATGACTGAAACATTGAGCATGCGTCGGAAGAGCTCGGATAACATCATCCTCCCTGCCTTTGAAAAAGATTCGTCCTCGAATCTTGCGTTTCCTTCCAAAAAGAAATATTACGCCCCTGTACGTTGGATCTACGTAAAATATCTTGATGGTTGATCCCGCGAAGACTCTCAAATCTGCGTTGCTTTTCCAAAAAGGTATGATACGCCCTTGTACATTGGATCTGCATAGTGCACTTCAATGGTTGCAACCGCGACGGCTCTGAAGAGGGATGTGTATGAAAGTGATTGAAAACTTTGTGAACTTGATGGATTAGCTCTGATACCAAATGATGCGACCCAAATGATCGATCCAACAAGTTACAAAGCTTCAACCGAGCACGAGAACAAAATTTGACACACGCGACTCTTTTATTTGGATTTTTCTAGATTTATGGGAAAATAAAAACAAGATATGGATGGCTAAATCTATGAGCATCTCACCCATAGATTTACCAAACTCGCTCTCTCACTCGTCGGCATCTCACTCCCGAGCAATCAAGCCTTTGTTTGAACAACTCTAACAAGCATCTCACCGGAAAGAGTTAAACAAGCGGAACCATTCCTCGGCCTCTCACTCCGGAATGGGGTGTCAAAATGGCATCTCACCAAATCAACAAGACACACACAATTTTTCCAAAAATTATAAACTCAATCTTATTTCTCATGGCAAAGGTTTAGCCATTTTATAGGCATAAAACAACAACAATTTAAGAACGAATTAAAGACGGAAAAGATGAAAAGTTTCTCGGAAATTGATGGAGAAACTTGGCCAGCCTCTTGATGGAAAATGAAGGGTTGGTTGTCCTCATAAAGTGTAGAAAATCATCAAGTTCCATTGAATGAAGACCATTCGATACATCTCATCAATTCCGACTTCATTCATTGCATCCAGAAAACTGTCCAGATTTTGGACTGCTGAACTATTGCCAATTTCGGACCTGCTCTTGGATGATTTCAACACTTTAGTCTTCATAAAAGATGTATCCCTTCGAATTATCTTTCCAACAAGTACTTACACACCTCCATCGGACAAATATAACTCCTGTTAGGACTAAAACACCGAGCATGTGCCGAAAGAGCTCGGATCACATCACCCTCGCCCTTTGCCGATTGCAATCGGTGACAAGATCTCTCCTAATCGGTCCTTCGCTACCTCGATCGGTGATGAATGACATCGGAAAAGCACACTTCCAAATATATCGATCTGATATTGCTTTACCTGTACCAATGGAGGAAGAGGGGAGCAGAAAATTGCACAGTGCCGAAGGGCGGTAGCTACGACGGTGGTCGAGGCGGAGGGACGAGAAATAGAAGGGGAGGAGGGACGAGACAGAGAAGGCGGAGGGACGAGATCTAGATCTGGATGGAGAAGGGGAGCTTGGAGGATTTACAGCGAGCGAAGGATGAAGATAGGGGTAGTTACTATACAGGCCATATTTTTTGCCTATATTAGGAAATTGTCTCCCACCCTCTTCATATTAGCAAAATGTCCACCCCTAAAATAAAGTTGCTGAAATTTTTGTTTTCAGCAATTTTTTTTTCCGCGAAATTTAGTTTTTTTTTTCCGCGTTTCCAGAGTTGCTGAAACGGAATTGGTGAAACCTCTGTGCCACCATCTGTTTCAGCAGTTTTTTTTTTCGTTTTTTTTTTTGCGTTTCCAGAATTGTTGAAACCCATGTGCCACCCTCTGTTTCAACAGTTTTTTTTTCGGTTTTTTTTTTCGCGTTTCCAGAGTTGCTGAAACCCCGACTTCAGCACTGTTGTTGATGCTGAAAGCCCGATTTCAGCAACGTTGCTAATGCTGAAATTGTTGCTGATACCGTGTTATGAGATATAAAATTTAGCCTATGCGGGATTCGAACCCACGTATTTGTGCATAAGCACATTGCTCTACCATTGAGCTAAGAGGCTTTTAAAGGAGATTTAAAGCAAGTTCAACAACAACAATTTCAGCAAATTCTAGTTTTAAAGCAAGTTCAGCAACAATAATTTCAGCAAAAAAGAAGGACCAAAAGAGTAAAAATATTCCTCTCACGAGTCTAACTCCAAATTTCCTTCCACAACGTTGTTGTTGAAAACCCGATTTCAGCATTGTTGTTGCTGCTGAAACCCCGTTTTCAGCAACGTTGTTTATGGTTTCAACAACGTTGTTGATGCTGAAACCCGATTAGGGAGAAAATTCTCAACATAAAAACTAATTATTAATTAACTAAATAATATAATGCAGAATGAGGAAGTCAAAGGCTATGAGAGGGGAGCTGTATAAAACTAAAGAATAAGCAGTAGACAAGAGGCAGCTTCATGTTTGAAAAATTCTCAACAATTTCAGGAGTCTAAACCTCAAATTTAAGCTACAATTTTTATGTTTAAACTAATTACTTAGCCTGGTGAATCAAAGTAAAGGAAAGTAAAGGGAACAATGAGACACTCACATAGCAGCAGAAAGATTGGTGGTCTGCTAAGTAAATGGAACCTTGCTGAAACTTGTCGAAGATCTCAGATCCCTCTCTCGCTCTCTCAGATCGCTCTCTCGCCCTCTTCGATTCCAGCCGGATCTTTCTGAGGTGAGAGCCGGCAACCAGGAGGAAGATGGAGGCGGATTCCTCCGCTCCTCCCGTCGTCTTCACCTCCAGATCGGCGTCCATGACTCGAAGAGAGAGAGAGAGAGAGAGAGAGAGAGAGAGAGAGAGAGAGCGAGAGAGAGCACCATGGGAGAGGACTTGCTGAAACGAGGCAGTCCTACTCCTATCTCCTCTCTCCGACCGGATCGAGGAAGACGACCAGATCGGCCATTGGAGGCGACGGAATCGACGGAGAAAGTTCAACATCGTCTCCAGATCGGCGTCCATGACTCGGATCTGTTGCTGCCAGTTGTCGTCCATGAATCGGATCTGTTGCAAAAGACCTAGAAAGGAGCCGCCATGGTCGCTCGTCTGTGTCAGATATGTTGCAGCAGACCTAGAAAGGAGCCGCCATGGTCGCTCCGACACAGCCGCCATGGTCGCTCGTCTGTTGCTGCCGGCTGTCGTCCATGACTCGGACCGGAGGAAGGTGGCTGTGTCGGAGCGATTTCGATCTGACCAATCTCGTCTGGAGGGAGGAAGGTGATTGTGTCGATTGATGAAACAATCAATCTTCGCCGTCGAACTTCGGATCTGTGGTGGGGGAGAGGGGGAGGAGGGCGGCTGTGGCGCGGATCTGTGTTGGGGGAGAGGTGGAAGAGGAAGGCAGCCATGACAAGGAGTCGAAAGCTCTCAGTCGGCGGAAGAAGGAGATTAGAGGGCGGAAGAAGAGAGAAGAGCGCAAGAGAGAAGGAGATTAGGTTTAGGGGCAATTTTAATTTTGGTGCTGAAAAGGAGTTGGAAGATATGAGATTAGAGGGTAATTTTGTCCAAAAAAATTTAGGTGGACAAAACCCCAATTTGCCGGACATGGGAGACAATCACTAAATTAGGGAGAAAATTTGCGCCTGCAGTATTAATTAATAATAAGGGTAGATTGGGGTTTTCAAAAAAAAAAATAGGACATTTAGCAAAAACTCATTTTAAGTGGACATTTTGCAAAAAGAGGTCAGCAAAATGGACTTTTAGCCAAATATCTTCTATATCCTTCATATATTTTCGATACATCACTATTCCTTTTAATCCATACAACCAGGCACGTAACTAGAAGGGCGGATGTCCACTCCATCTCACCTCATTTTTAATTTAGAAAAAATTGATTAAAAAATTATGTGTTTTATTTTTTATTAGAATAAGGGTTTTGTAAATAAAAATTATAAATATATTAAAAATATTAGTTCATTCAACCTATTCAAATTTTATTTTCTGATTTCGTGTTTAAATACGACCCGATAAGCGATATTTAAACCTTATCTATAATTACCACATGGTAAGTATTGAAAAAGATGCATGTTATAGGAACAAAAAAAACATTGCTTGAAGCAAAAGTTCCAATTATTAGTACTATGATTCTAGAGTCTGAGACTAGATGTAACACTGGGACCAAACTATGTAAGTATATAGTTTTATAAATAATATAGTATTGTATATTAATTAATTAAATGAAAACATGCATATATATATATATATATATATATATATATATATATATATATATATATATATATATATATATATATATATATATATATATTCTCAAGACCATGTACGCACGCAATTAGTAATATATACGAGTAACGTACTCTTGCTTAAAAATTAAAGAATTAATTGTGTGATTGACATCATCGATCATCTTAATTATGGAAGATAAGGTTTGAGAATCATTATCCATCTTTACAACCACCAGTATTATAGTATTAATTATTATGGTGGGGTGGGCTTCCTTGTTTTCCAATTTCCAGCTGATAAAGATATAAGCCTGTAATAGCTGTGATAAAAGACAAATTTTATTTCTGACCTTGAAAATTTTGAATTGGTTGCCAACTTTAAGAAAGACAAACATATGGTTCTTTGAAAAAAAAAATTCATTAATTTGTTATGATTTAATACGCTACTCTGTGTTTTTTGTTTTTTGTTGTTGTTGTTGTCATGATGCCCTATCATCGGTAGGAAACCGTGTTATGCATAAGATTTATCTTAAATAATTTGTCTAATTAATACTCGATGCAATTCTTTTTTTTTTTTTTTTAATAAGGTAGGCAAAAGTTAGTTGGTCCTTACTGAGGTAAGGTACCACCATGATCATCCAGACGGATGATGTTACAGATCGAGATCCCTATGAGTATGGAGGTTCAAATACGTATAAGTATCCCTAGACCTAGATATGAAATCAGCTACCTTGTTTGCTTCCCTGTAGCAGTGTCTGAGTTTGATACTTTCAAAGCTTGATCTAAGATTCCTGATAAGTTCCACTTCCCTCAGAATTTCCCATCTAACATGAGAGCTGTCATTGATTGTCTTGACGACTTCTAAGCAATCTCCTTCGACTATAACTTTACGTAGTCCTTTGGATATAGCTAAGTTCACACCTGCACAAAAAGCCGAAGCCTCCGTTTGCAGAGGAGAGGTAGCATTCGTTTCAAACTGAAAGATATCAATCGCCCGTGGGTCTAAGAGAGCCATCTACATTGATTTTGTAGATAGGCCTAGGTGGTTTGGTCCATCTAGAGTTACGCTTCCTCTTCGAACTATGGTTCAGAGATTGGGATTTTGTAGCCGTTACATTTTTCCAGTCCTTGTGATCTCCAAATATTCTAATAGCAATTTGGTGAGAGGTATCCAATTTTTTGTTCCTAAAGATTACCTCATTTATGGTTTCCCAAATTTTTTGCCAGACAAAGCAAAACTCTTCGATGGCTTTTTTTTAATCACGGGCCGAATTAAATAGGTCATTGATGTTGTTGTAGTCTATGGGTATTAATGGGACGTTTTTCCCTGTCAATTGCTCATAGGCGGCAATGACAGTTCTGGTGAAGGGGCAAAGGATAAGAAGGTGGTTGCTGTCATCCTTATTGTTTCCACAAAAGCAGTAGCTAGATGGTACTCTATTATAGTATCTATTTAATCATTCTGTAATGGCAAGGCTATCAGTGGCTATTTTCCAAAGAAGGTTTTTAGTTCTAGGGGGAAGATGAAGTTTCCATATCCAATTGTAATCCCTTGAAGTGCTAGTATTATCGTGATTTATTTGTCTGACAGATTTCGTAGTGAATTATCCGTCCGAGTTAAGCTTCCATATAAGTTTATCGGGAGTATCCCAATAGGGAATTTTGATTTTGATGATGTGTTGGACAATGTTATTTGGAAAGATCTCGTGGAGAAGTGAGGTATCCCATTGTTTACTAGAGTCGAAAAGTTGATTTACTTTTAGTTCAGGATTGAAGTAGTCTTGAAAACTCGTGAGATCATAGTTGGGGAGCCAAGGGTCCTTCCAGACATTGATCGATTCTCCATTTTCTATTATCCATTGTAGCCCTTGCACAAATTTTCCACTTAATTGAAGGAGTCTGCCAAATTGCCAGGAAGTGTTCTGTGTTGATCTTTCCATTAGGCATTCCTGTTGTAAATATTTATCTTTTATTATCTTTACCCAAATGTTATTAGGTTCTGAACAGATTTTCCAGAGGAGTTTCAACTGAAGGCTTATATTCATATCTTCAGCAAGTTTTAGTCCTAGTCCTCCTTGTTCCTTGGGTTTGCAAAAATTTTCCCAGCTGATCAAAGGGGTGTATCTTTCAGAGTTTAGCTTATTCCAGAAGAAATATTTCTGGATTTGGTCAATTTGATTTCAGATGCCTTTGGGCAGGAGAAAGTTTTGCATTAGATAATTGGTTTTGGAGCTTAAGTTTGCTTGTATCAACGTCATTCGCCCTGCCTGACTAAGAGACGAGGCTTTCCATTTGGGTAATTGTTTTTTTAGCCTGTGTATAGCATCATTAAAAACTTCATTTTTTACTCTGTCCCTTACAAGAGGTATTCCTAAATATTTTTCGATGGTTTTTGAGATGGGGATATTCATATCACGGGCTAGGGAGTTGGCCAGATTTGGACCGACATTCTCTGAGACTTGGATAGAACTTTTATTGTAGTTAATTGTTAACCCGGAAAGATTTGAAAAGTTATTGAGAATGTTCCGTATGGTATGGAGGCCCTTGTGGGATGCTTTGGAAAAAATGATCGTGTCATCGACGAAGGTTAATAACGGGATTGTTGTGCCGTTTTTGGTTAGCTTGATGCCAATGAGATTATCATTGTATGTTGCTTCTTCAATTAGTTCCCTGGCTAGATTTTCCATGACTAGGATGAAGATGTAGGGGGGCAAGAGGGTCCCCTTGTCTTATGCCTCTTTCAGGTTTGAATTGAGTTCCAGGGCGATTATTGACTAGAACTGAGAAAGTGGTTGTAGTAATACAGTTCATAACCCATGTAATCCATTGTGGGGCAAAACCAAATTCGGTGAGGGTAGCTCTGATGTAATCCCAGCTAATTCTGTCATAGGCTTTTTCCATATCTAACTTGAGAGCCATCCATCCTTTTTTTTTTATTTTTGTTTGTGGAATGTATGAAAAATTTCATGTGCATGTGTTTAGCAATTCAACTATATATATAGACAAATTATCATTGCTTTAGAAATGCATGTGTTTAGGTTTAAAATATATCCCCTTTGTTGAAAAATACACGTCCTTTTACTTATTTACATTTTTTTTAATATCTAAAAACTATATAAAATAATAATTTTTTATTAATTTTTTTCATAATTACAAACTTATTATCAATAAGTTTATCATTATTAAAAAAAATTAATCAAAAGTTAATATTTTACACTACATTCGTTAATTAAAACTTGTCGTTTTAGAAAGTAAATAATGTTAAGAAAAACTTGTTATTTTAGGCATTTTGTCAGCTACTTTACGAAATTGCCATTGTAATGATTAGATAGTTGTTAGTTTTAGTTTTTTGAGAAAGAAAAAAAGTAGAGTAATAATTAGGGGTATAAGTGTATTTTTGTTTGTTTTCTTAATAAGTGTGTAGATTTTTAAAATGACAAATTTTAATTAATGAAGGGAGTATAATTTTGAAGTAATTTGGTCCAAAGGCCTTCGGCGTTTGGACCAATTACTAAATGTCCTAAAGACTTTTCTTTGCTAGTAAATTTCCAAAAAATTTTCATAATACCAACCTTACCCCTGATTTAATTTAAGCCCTTCAGCCGACTCCCATGATCCCATCTCTCTCTCTCTCCACTTCTCCTCTCTCTCTTTACCACTCTCCAGATATCCGCTCCGACCACCCCCAACCCGCTCTTCCGTGACTCTTCCCAGCGGATCAAGTCACCGGACTTCAAGGAAAGGTGCCTCAACCTCGTCAGTCGGATCAGTACCAATCACCACCGCAGGCGGCGGTCTCAGTTCGTCGATTTCGGTTTCGATTCTCTCTCAATTTCGAGGATGGGGACGACGATCCAGATCCGAGCGCGCATACAGACTTTTACTCCCCGGTGAACAATAACAGGGAAATCATCTCAATCCCATCGTTCTCAGATCCTCGACGCATCTCTAGGAACCTCCTGTGCAATTGATCTCGATTCGGCGCCTCCGAGATTGGGAAGATGTTGTTGACAACGACAGATGGATCCATGGAGGTCGATGCCTTTCAGCGTCGCCGTCACTCTCGGTCGTCGATTTCGCTCCGCTCTAAAAGCACCAGACGGTCGTCGATTTTGCTGCCGAAGAGGATGATCGCGTCTTTGCGGGAGAAGAAGAGGAAGATCCAGAGGATGAGCACCACAAGGATGACAATCATGGAGATTGGATGCGATAAGAGGGAGAGGAAGACGATGACGTTGTAGCAGTAGCAGCAGCCAACAGACAGGGGAGATTGGATGTGATAAGAGGGAGAGGAAGACGATGACGTTGTAGCAGCCAGCAGCAGCCAACGACAATCATGGAGATTGGATGAGCACTTCAATTTACATGTTTTTTGCTTCTTTTGTTCTGTCTAATTCAACCAGTGAATTAGTTGATGGGGGTCTTCCAATGTTGATGACGTAATTTCACCCCAAAGTGGTTGCTTTCGTTGTGAATTTTGATAATTGAAATTGGAAATAAGCTCCCTTTACTGAATTTGATAGCATCCATTACTTGTTAACTAGATTTCTAGTCTTTCAAAATCAGATTACTTTGGATTAAATTAGCTTTTTGATTGAATTGCATCTTGGCAGTCTATTTTGAATATAGTGGACTCCACATTTGTAAAAAAGTTGTCTCCACATGTAAAAGAAAAGTTGTCACAAAAAAATAATGATGACAGTGCTCACCATACGGTTTTTTATAGTGGTGACAATGTCCTAGACTCCGTTTTTTTATAGTGGTGACAGTGTCTATAACCCTGTTTTTATTTTGATTACATCATCTATTACCCTCTTACCCATTCATTTATTTGAAGAGAACTATCACCACATGTATTTTGGCTTCTCATTAGCCCTTATAGGGTTTGTTTTTTCTTTGTCTTAGGGTTTTACTTTGGTTACAGTGTCTATGACCCGGTTTTTATAGTGGTGACAGTGTCTATTTTCCTGTTTTCATAGTGGTGACAGTGTTTATAACTCTCTTACCCATTCATATATTGAAGGAGAACTGTCCACCTAATGTCTTTTGGCTTCTCATTAGCCTCTTTAGGGTTTGTGCTTACCTTGTCCTAGGGTTTTCCATTTGGTGACAACAATCATCTCTTAACGACGTACTGTACTTAACATTGGCCCTAAACCCTAAATCCTAAACCCTAAACCCTAAACCATACTCTACATCACACGTTCTTTTGGATTCTCATTAGCCTCTTTAGGTTTTGTACTTCCATTTTCCTAGGGTTTTCGTTTGATTACAGTGTCTATGAACCTTTTCTCATAGTTGTGACAGTGTTTATAAAGCGGTCTTTATTTTGATTACAACGTCTATTGGGTTTTTGTTTTGATTACAGTGTCTATGACTTTGTTTTTACAGTGGTGACAGTGGCTATGACACTATTTTTAATTTGATTACAGTGTCTATGCCCCTCTTACCCATTCATGTATTAGAGGAGAATTGTCACCACATTTATTTTGGCTTCTCATTAGCCCCTATAGGGTTTGTGCCTCCCTTGTCTGAGGGTTTTCCTTTGATTACAATGTCTTTTACCCTTTTTTCATAGTGGTGACATTGTCTATAATCCTATTTTTATTTTGGTTACAACGTCTATATATAAAGACAAATTATCATTGCTTTAGAAATGCATGTATTTAGGTTTAAAATATACCCCCTTTGTTGAAAAATACACGTCCTTTTACTTATTTACATTTTTTTTAAGATCTAAAAACTATATAAAATAATAGCTTTTTATTAATTTTTTTCATAATTACAAACTTATTATCAATAAGTTTATAATTATTAAAAAAAATTAATCAAAAAGTTAATATTTTACACTACATTCGTTAATTAAAACTTGTCGTTTTAGAAAGTAAATAATGTTAAGAAAAACTTGTTATTTTAGGCATTTTGTCATCTACTTTACGAAATTGTCATTGTAATGATTAGATAGTTGTTAGTTTTAGTTTTTTGAGAAAGTAAAAAAGTAGAGTAATAATTAGGGGTATAAGTGTATTTTTACGTGCACGCACACGCACACGCACACACACGGTAAACTTAGACTGACCATGAGAAGAGATTTCAGAGAATGAGAACATATTTGAATAGCGGCACAATTATACACTACTATAGAGAGTCAGAGTCAAATTATTTAGTGGCGGTCCATAAACCTTTAGTGAAAAGGTTTATAAACCAGGGCAAGATGGGCGACAATCATGGACTAATATCTATATTTGAACATGCATAGAAGCCAAACCTTTAGTGAAAAGTAGTATATGTAATGTTAACATTACTTTGTGAGCCCAATGAAGTTAAGTATGATTTGTATTAGGCCTAATATCTAAATTTTAAAAAAAGTTAATCACAAGGCCAAAAGGCAAAAATATTATTTAATTTGAAAGAAAAGAAAGTTAAATTAGGTCCACTTGCTTTGTTTCTAATTCATTTTAATCGATATTTGGAACGAAAAGCAAATCAACCTTGATTTATTTTTAAAGTTTAAAATAAACTTAAAACTATGAATTAATTGTAACGATCCGTGTTTAGGAAACCTGAGTTACGTTTCAAAGGATAGGATCCTTCGTTCGGATCTTGCATACCGAGTACATGTTGAAGTTTGAAAACAAGGGATTAGTGGCGGAAAGTGGGATTTCGAACCCAAAACATCGCGAGGTCCGTTGGAGACCCGAGGTTAGCACCCCTGTACCTATCCTAGAGCCTATGTCGCAGAAATCATTTAGCATACAAACCATCATAAGTCTAAAACAAAAATACAACCATAGTGTCACGACATTGACGAGACAAAACATAAATCCAAAATCCAAAAATGATCAGAGTTGATGTTGTGGTAGAGTCAGAGTCTCATAAGAGCATACAAGCATCATGCACACACATCGATCACATACCTAAAAATATAGACGGGCATAGGATCATATTGAGGCCTGCACTTGGCTGGTCCCCACATATAAGCACACATACGCTATTCATAATATCATGCTTCTAATGCATGACAATATTTAACATACACGCATGCTGACAGTTTATATATATGCGGAAGATAGTAAATTAGGTCCTTAGCACAGAATGCCAAGTGGCATGTCCCTCTGATACCTCCACCCCCTCCCCGATAGGGCGGAGACTGGCCAACTCGTGAATGCATTCCATTTAATCGTACCATTATTTTTTCATCATGCTCATAATCATCACCATGCTCGTTTTACTCATAAAAGTGTTGCTCGTTACTCGATTGACTCAGGACAAGACCCGATGGGACTAGGATATCCTATGACTCTAGTAAAGACTCTAGTTACTTAACAGATAACGACCTTCCTGTTTACATATGCATATAGCATAAGGATGCTCATTCATTTTTGCAAGTCATAAGCAGAGTACTACATGACATGCTTTTATGCTTATGCAACACCTAATATATCATGCACATATAAGCAAGGGAGTGGTTTAATTCAATATGAGTAAGCTCCAAAAGGAAACTTCCCTGGATAAGCAGAGCAGCAAAATAGTAGACCCGACACACATCAAGTCACAATCATAGAGGAGCACATATCAAGTACCGATAATGCAGTAGTTCAACTAAAATTTAATATCATAAATCAATTAACATATTAGACACGAAATTTGGCATGTTAGTGGAACTAAACCTTAAATCAGAGTTGGGAAACACAAAAAATTCAATAACGAAGATTCAAAGGAAACAGAAGAAGGAATGAACCAAAATTCTATAGCCAAATATGAGAAATCAACCGCCAGAGCAGCAAACAGAAGGAGAAATCAGCCGAATTTCGATTTTCACATACATCACCAACGAAAATTCTATCAAAAAGATTCAAAGGAACACAGATTCATCAGGATTGAGCCTAGAGCAGTTGCAAAAAATACACACCAGTTATGGTCGACGGAGACGTTTACGAACAATTAGAGGCACCAAACTCCTTCGTCTCCATCGAAGCTATCCACCGAACCCATCGATTGAAGCCATCCATTGAAGCCACCCAAGCTCGATCCATCGAGAATCTCCTCCGGCAAAATAAAAAACGAGGAACCCTATATACTAATTTGAGAATGTGGCGTTGTCCATTATTGGGCCTATTTTTAACCGGACAAATGATGGGCCTTTTAGCCCAGACCACTCATCTCTCCTCTCTCAATATCTAGACCGCGGGCGAGGGAAATCCAAAAAATTTCCTTCACCCAGTAAATGAAAAGTCATTCACATTCCCAGATTCACAAACCCTAACTCACCTCTCATCTCTCCTCGCCAATTAGAAACTCCCTCTTATCTCAAACTCCATCCTCTGCAGAAACCCTAACTCTCATCTCTTAATCAGAAATTGCTCCTCCATGGATGTCGATTGCAATCTCCTCTCTCTGCTTTGAATCTTCACTATCCTCCCTCCATTCAGAAACCCTCTCTCAAGCCATCTATAACCCCCTCAAAACCTCTCAATCAACTTCTAAAGATGCAGGGAGGCTTAAGAAGATCTTCTCGCCATGACAACACCCCACCACCACTAGCTTCGGACAAGGCACGGACAAGACCACCACTAGCTGCCAACATTGGTTCTACTCCGACACCCCCTCCCACTAATGCCTCCCAACCGATGACCTCTCATGATACCTCTCCACAGGTGACCTCCTCATCAGCCAGATCTCTGGGCAGGGTAAAGTCAAGAGCCACCACACGAGTGACCTCTCTTACTAGGGCCTCCAAACGTGCAAGCGTAGCATCCTTCTCCTCCCAAGCTCTTGCAACCTCCCATCCCTCTGCTAGGGCCTCCAAATGGGTAAACGTAGAATCCCCAACCCACAACCCACCCACGAAAGCCTCACATCTCTCTTCCTCCCAAGGTACTGAAACCACTCACACCCCTCGCCTTCTAGGGTATTAAAACCACCGAAGCTCCTAGAACCTCCCGTATCTTGCCAAATTCCCCAACTCTATCTCAAGTTTGTGAAGGGGGCTCGTCATCATAGACAGAAGACACATCTTTTGGGAAACTCGTCGACGAGGATGCCCCGGAGAATGACGAAGGCCAAGAAAACGAGGAAGGACAACAAGATGAGGAATGCCAAGAAAATGAGGAAGAAGCCCCTAGGTTGAACAGATCAGTCTCCTTTTCACTGGTCAATGGATCGTAAGTCACCTTTGTATATTTTTCTCAAATGCTCTAATTATATTTTATTTTTTGCCTAATTGTGCTTCATTTTGTTTTACTAGCTAAGATTTGTTTTGCTTGCTAAGAGAGCTTCTGCAATTGTGTGTATAATATGTTGTAATGGAACATCGAATGCATGTTTTAAATAAATAATTGAACATTTACAATTTCTTGCTAAGAGAGTTTCTGAAATGATTAACCTTCTGAATAAATAATTTTACTTCTGTCTGTTTTGATGGAGTTAGAAGTAATTTTGCTCCTCCATTAGAGAACATAGAGTGCATTTATAATTGCTTTAATCTACGGTCATGGAGCTTAACATATTTCTGATTATTTTGTCTACTTTGATGGAACTTTGAAAAACTAATCGAAATTCTGTCTGTTTTGAATGAGTAAGAAGTGAAATTTGTTGCTCCATTAGAGAACTTATGGTGCATTTTGAAATGATTTAATCTATGGTCATGGAACTTAGAGTGCTTCTGTTAATTGTGTTTGTGTCTTTGCTGAGTTTCATGGTTAAGCATGATTTCCTTTATCAAGTCACCTTTGTATGTTTTTTCTCAAATGTTGATATAACGTTTTGTTACCTTGAACTATATTCATAACATTTGTTATATTTTTTTGGGTTTTTTGTGAAGCTTTGATTCAACAAATCTTGCATATGGTGTCATGATCCAAGTTATTCATTCTCATTTCGATGGACCGTATATACGGTGGAGTGATGTCCTTGAAACAACACTGGAGTTATGGTGGGGAATGTTCAAGGTAAAAAAAATCATTACTTTGCTAACATTCAGTGCTTCAGTGTGAATTAATTAAAAGTTGACTTCTTTGTTCAATATGTCCAGAAGCGAATACGATGGGAAGAAACCGTCTACTCAGAAGCAGTTGTATACAAGGCTTTCAACACAAAGGGAGGGAACCACCTCAGGAACATATTTGGGAAGGCTTTCGCAGTGGAAAAACAAAGAAGAAGCCTACATGGGTGAAGCAAGTGATATGGGCCCAAATGCTGGAGAAATGGGCAAAGGGGAAAAAATTCCGCCGTCAGTCTGAAGGTAACAAGCAAAATTGAGCCATCGTAGCAGACAAAGGTACTCCCATTTTCAGTGGTGGGTAGATTTCGATAACTGTAATCAATGATCGACAGATATGCCAGTCTTAGATCAGTTACTATTGTTTTCCCATTTCATATAGTTTCAATCACTCATACATTCATTATTGACCATCTATTTAGTTTAGATATGTGCACTAATTAAATGAATATATTTACTTACGAAGGCATGTGTGTAATATACCTTCTTAGAACACTGAAGAGATGTTGCAGCGCCAGCAATTACTCGGACATTAATGTCCTTGTAACTGCCTTAGGCTTATAGGAACATGTGATAGCGTCTATTTAGTCATGTTTATAGGACACTCTTGGTTAGAGTTTAGGGCGTTTTACTCAAGAATTTTCCTATTTCTTATCCCTTAGTGTCCCATTTCGGGGAATCGGTTTCTACTGCTAGTTTATTGTGATTTCAGGTGTTTTGGAGCGGTTTTGGACCTGATTCAAGAGCTTAAGGAGAAAAGGGTGGTTCAATAATCTTTATTACACTAAGGAGTCATCAAAGACGAGCTAGGAGGCACGAGATCAAGGAAATGTGACAAGAGATTCGAAGCAGAATCGAACAAAGTGGGCAAGGCAGAGAAGCACGTAGAAACTTCCTTTTTTCGCCCTTTAAAACTTCTAATCAAGTCCTAACGTTTTCATAAGAGTTGCAGTCCTCAAACATAGCTTTCCAATGCATATTCATATGCATTAATAGGATGAGCGAGAACTCTAGAAAATGCATTTCAAGGCGTCGCTGCTGAAATCCACCTGACCGAGTGCTTTAACACTCGACTAGTTCTGAGCTGGAGTGGCCTCTAGAAGCTAGAAAAGAACTCCACTCGACCGAGTGCTCTCCACACTCGACTAGGTGTATGCTCGAGTGGCCCTCTGTACTGGCCAAAGTTCAACACTCGGCCGAGTGCCCTATCCACTCGAGATGTGTTATGCCCGATTTTAATCCTGATTCCATTTTCTGCCGTTTCGTTTTGCATTATTTTCGAATTTTTCTAGTTGAGTCTTTTAAGGACGTCTTGGGGGATAGAAAATGGGAGGACCTGATAGTTTGGATTGGATTTTGAGAAGGTTTTGAGATCTGTAATCGAAGACGGGATCGGATTTATCGAATTTCGGTAACTCTTCCACTTTATCAATGGTTGTTTTGTTGAACTTGATTGATTAAAGTATATTTTTTGATTATGGGTTTCTAGATTTCATTTTTCTAGCGTCGGGGTGATCCTGGCGATGCAATGATATTTGATTCGATTTGGTGATTTAATCCTATCGCGTTAGTTCTAATCAACTCTCGTCAACTACAACTCTATCCTTGCTGGCACAGTCACCGCTTGGGAGGAACTTTCATCTGAATTCCTGAATCAGTTCTTTCCGCCAGCTAAGACCACTGAGATGAGGCGGAATATCAATTCTTTTGTGGTTGGCAATGGGGAGAATATCCATCAATTGTGGGAGAGATTCAAGGATCTTTTGTTTGAGTGTCCTTACCATGAGATAGAGGTGGCAATCGGGCGAGTCGGGTCGGGTTATTCGGTTTCGGGACAAATCGGACTCGGGTTGATATCGGGTGTTATGACAATCCGGGTCGGGTCGGTTCGGGTTCAATCGGTCATTATTTTTTCGGATACAATCGGGTTTTCGGTTTTAATTCAATTGAGCAATTTCGGATTTTGCACAAATCGGGTTTCGGTTTAACCGGGCTTCGGTCAAACCGGGTTTCGGATGAACCGGGCTTCGGTCCAATCGGGTTTCATTTGAACCGAGCTTCGGTCAAACTAGGCTTCGGTCGAATCGTGTTTCAGTTGAAACAGTTTTTCGGTCAAATGGAGTTTTAGTTGAACATAATTTCGCTTAAATTGAGTTTCTTTTTTTGGTTGAACCTGATTTTGTTTTGAATCGAGTTTCCGTCAAATTGATGTTCACTTGAATTAAGTTTCTATCAAATCCACCGTATGACTCAAATTGGATAAATGAAATAAATTTTAGTTAAACCAAACTTTTATTTATTGAAATTTCAATTTGATTCAAATTTTGCGTTATAAGTTGTAACTTATCATTAGTCGATATGTTTTAGATTTTTAGTGATATTTATAATAATAATAATTTATATATGAGATATTTACCTTTTTATACATAAGCTATTTCTTATCAATTCGATCTCTCTCTATCTCCCTCTATATATATATAATAATGTGTATTTGTACTATATAATAATATTGTGAATTTATAACGTGTTATAGAATATAGTTTGAAGTTGGTTTATATAGGTAGTCTTTTCTTTATTAAAGATAAAATATTAGTACACCACTTAAACAAAGCAAGATTTCTGCCATCTAAATGAGAACTATCAAATGTTATGATATTGGTCCGATGTAAGATTTATCCAAACTTCATATTATCTAATTTGATAACTAAGATTCAATAACTATAGTATATAGTATATTTTGAATGGTTAGTTGAAAACTATTATTGCTAAAGAATGAATTCCTAGATAAATAGAAAATGAAAAATCCACTAAAATATTTTTAACTTATACTTTCCATTATATCGCTCTAGAAAGAACACTTACAAATCTATTGCTAAAGATTATATTTCTTTGTCGGTCATATAATATATATTCTATAACAACTAAAAAGCTTAAATATTTTTTAAATATATAATTTTTAAAAATGAATACAAATTATAAAATAGACAAATGTACATCCTCAGGAAGAGAATTTATAGCAAAAAAAAAATGTAATAAATTTAAAATTATTTATAACTATAACTTAATATTTGTCAGTTAAAGAATAAAAACAAAAAAAAAATCAAGAATGTGTATTACTAAAATGATCATTAAACTAAATAAAGGACAAAAAGATATAAAATAAATTATATAGTACTCCAAAAGAACAACCCAAAATTTAGGAGGGAAATAAAAGCAAATTTTATTTTGGGAGGGAACTAAAAAAATGAAAAATTTAGGAGGGAAGTCAAATAATTAAAGAAAGAAAGAAAAGTACCGTAGATACATTTTCATTTACCTTAAAATTTTACAAAATACTCCGTACTAAATTATTGAATTCATTTTAATTTTAGGTTCTACTTTACACAAGAAGCACTCTCAAATCAATCTGCTTTTTGTGATTGAGTTTGATGGACTAATTAGTAGCCTAAGACAATAAAATACGTGGAGTATTTAATTTGTGATAAGATTATTGATATAAGGTAGAAAAATGAATCATCATTAAGAGGGGAAAAATAATGTTAAAGGGAGTTAAGTTAACTTGGAGGAGAAATATTCAGGTTATTTCACTATTTGAATATAATCAGGTTATTTCGGGTGTCGGATATAATCGGGTTCGGGTGATTTCGGGTGTCGGATATAATCGGGTTGGGTGATTCGGTCTTCGGGTTGTTGTCGGGTCGGTTCATTCGGGTATAATCGGGTTCGGGTTAATATCGGATTCGGTTTGCTATCGGGTTCGGGCGGAGTTCGGGTCGGATCGGTCGGTCTCGGTTCTGAACTTTTTAAAATTTATTCAGGTGTCGGTCGGGTTCGGTACCGGGTCATTCGGATCGGTTTTCTCGGATCGGGTCGGGTATTGCCAGCTCTACCATGAGATATCAAAGCTAAATCTGTTGGAGATTTTCTACAAAGCTGTCAGTGAAAACACAAGAGTGCTTACTGACTCGTCGTCTAGAGGAGAATTTTTGGAAATGGGAGTTCACGATGTTTGGGATTTTGTAGAGAAAACCGCTAAGAGATGTGGAAAGTACTCGCAACCTAGGACTCTCTCTAATGTTAAAAGAAGTATGGGGATGTATGAAGTTGATGCTGAAACTTATAAGGATGCTAGATATGACTCATTGGTTGTTGAAATTAAATGGCTAGATTCGGTTATGGAGAAGTCCTTGCCCACCAAGGAAGAAAGTGCCATAAATTCTAGGTCGGTACCTTGTCAATTTTGTGGATCCCAAGACCACACCATCTCGGCTTGTCAGATTTATGGTTCTCAAGGTATCGGGAGTTAGGATAAGGAAGTCAATTACATGGGAGATTTGAATAGAGGCCAGGGTTACAATGTGAACTTCAACAACTACAATCCCCGAGCGAGGGATCACCCCGGTTTCTCTTATGCTATCAGACAAGATGCAGAAGGATCACCACCTGGATTTCCTTCTAAACCCCCCACAACAGAAAGATAAGATGGGGTTGATGATGGAACAACTCATGGGTATTATTCAGAACCTAATAGGAGAGGTGCAGAATCTCAGCAGAGGTCAGAAGGTACTTGAAACACAAGTAGCTCAGGAAGCTAGCAATGCTGCTAGGCCTGCTGGTCAGTTTCCAGGGCGTACTGAAGAGAATCCCAAGGTACAGATTTTTGTTATTTCTTTAAGAAGTGGAAAGCAGCTGGAATATCCGATGCTTGTAGCACCGAAAGAGACTAAGAACAGAGCTGAAGCTAAAATGGAAAAGGCTCCTGAATCGGTGAAAGAACCGCCATATGTGCCTCCTCCTCCTTACAAGACGCCGCTTCCGTTTCCAGATAGAAAGGCTCAATCTCAAACCGAGGTACAATTTAGAAAGATTTTAGAGGTGTTGAAGAAGCTCTACATCAATATTCCGTTCACTGATGTTTTGACCCAAATGCTATCCTATACTCCCTCCGTTCGGCAAAACTTGTCGTTTACTATTCATGCACGCTTTTTTAGAACGATAAAAACTATATAAAATATTCATTTTTTATAAATTTGTTTTAACAAGTTTGTACTTATTAGTAATAATTACGAAGTTGTGAAAAAAATTATTAAAAAAAATAGATATTTATATAGTTTTTATCTCCTAAAAAAGCGTGCATGAATAGTAAAGTGTCAAGTTTTTCCGAACGGAGGTAGTATGAAGTTTCTGAAAGAGATAATCTATAACAAGATGAAGCTCGATGAGTGCCAAGTAGTGTTACTTACCGAGGAGGGCAACGCCCTAATTGAGAACAAGCTACCACCTAAGCCGGAGGACCCAGGTAGTTTAGTTGTCCCTATTTCCTTGGGTCATAGTTCTGATTTTAAAGCTTTATGTGATTTGGGAGCTAGTGCTAGTTTGCTTCCTTTATCAATTTACATGAAACTGGGTCTAGGAGAGCCTAGAGCATTTAGGATGCAGTTGATGATGGCGAACAGGTCCATTGCCCACCCAGTTGGTGTTTTAGAAAATGTTCCTATTAAGGTGGGTATGTACAAAAAAGGATATGGATACCAGCACGCCCGTCCCTATCATTCTTGGAAGGCCTTTCTTGGCCACTGTAGGGTCTCTGGTTGATGTACAAAAAAGGATTCTCTCTTTTGAGACAGGGCATGAGAAGGTTGAATTTAACCTCCCTAAACCTTTAGAACTACCTGTTGTTGAGTCTATGTGTTACATGATTGTTGTTGGAGGTAAAAGAGGCCATGATGATGCCATGAAAAAAGTGGTCAACCGAGACCCTCCAGAGTTTTCTCTGAAAAAGAGTGTGGTCAGTGGTGCTAGAAAAGAGTTACTTGCTGATGTAGCTCAACATTTGTCTGTCTTTGTGGAGGATCCCAAATCTGTTTTGCAGATACATGACGGAGTCTCCACAAGGGAAGCTAAAGGAAGACCTCCCGAAAGAGTTCAAGAAGGTGATTTAGTGCTACTTTTCCACTCAAGGCTAAAACTGGCTCCAGGGAAGTTGATATCAAGGTGGACCAGCCCCTTCAAGGTCAAAGGAATGCATCTCCATGGAGTTGTTGAGGTATGGAGCGAACGGACTGACGAGTTCAAGGTGAATGGACAAAGACTAAAGGAATACTCCACCGTAGATCAGACCAAGGAGGTTGTTTCCATTTAACCACCTTGACCCAAGCAATTGAAGGTAATGGAAGGTCGGCTTCAGACCATAAACTAGCGCTTCTCGGGAAACCTGAGGTATGTTTTCTTTATTTTTATTTTTAGTTTTCATTTTTTTTTCTTTTGTTTTTTTTGGGGGTTGATTTGCAAAAGTGCAAGTATGTGGTGGTGACTGCACTATATTGAGAATATTATTTATGTTTTGAGCTGAATTGAAGGTATTTGGTACCTATCTACTAACCCTCATCTTGTCGAGTTTGTTTCTTGTTTGTGTTGGTTATCTTGCCTAGGTTTGGACGCAAATGGCTCTAGCTTGGCTACCTTCTAGACACATGCTCTACATGTTAAAATTTTGAGTATTCCCATCTCTTACTTGATTGTTTTGCACATTGAGGACAATGTTTTGTCTAAGTATGGGGTGGGGGTGAATACTTTAAAAATTTTGCAGTTTTTGTGTCTGTTTGGCCCGCGCTTATTGGAATGTTTGATGACTTCTTGAGCATTGAGCCATTGCCTTGTTTGACTAGCTAGATTGTATACCCTCTTCTTCGATCTTATGTGTATCTTGCCTCATACTTGGATACTCGAGCTTGAATTGATACCGCATTATTGGTTTTGTGTACACAAATTGAAATATGATTGCGACTGTTTTGTCAGCCCATTTATCCTTACCTACCCTTTCATTTGACCATCTGCTTGAATCCTTCTGAGCCTTAGAAGCCTGTTTCTTTGGTAGCTCCACAAGATTTTCATAACCACTACGTGTCTTTCCCCAATCCGAGATTTTGGGTCATGGTAGTGCATTTTGTTGTGGGGATGTGCTTCAAGTATGGGATGATTTCTCTTGATTGTGATTGAAAAAAGAAAAAGAAAAAAAAAAGAGAAAGAGAAAAAGTCTTGGGATAAGAGGAAGATAAAATTCACTCTTGTGCAAAAGCAAAAAAAAATATGGTTAGTAATTACCGATCCTGCTTGTGGAGAGTAAAATTCATACAAGAAGGAAGAAGTGCAAAGTGAGGAGGCCAAGACACTTAGTAACCGGGTACATTCATCAAAAATGTTTGTATTCGTGTAAAACGGTGTCTAGGATAGAGAGGTAAGAAAAAGAGTAAAAAAAAAAAAATTCATTGAAGTGGTTGACAAAAGTGAAGATGAAAATAGTGGTTGTTATGGAGTTTGTTTGTTGGATTGGTATGAGTTTGGTTCTTTGAAGTGGGTGTTTTTCCAGTTGTTCTCACATGGTCCTTTTTCCTCGATTCTAGCACCACATGGCCTAAAGTTATCCATACCTTGCTCTATGCATAATTCCAAGCGGTGGAGATTATGCAGGTTGTTCAAGCTTTGTGGATAACGAGTATTTAGATTGAGATTTGAGGGAAGTGTATTAGAGGGTTTTTGTATTTCGAAGAGCTAGTCAAGCTTGGTTGTTGTCTATTATATGCTAGGATGGCATTCGTTAAATATTTTGATTTAGTAGACGCTATATTGTGGTCTATTATCTTAGTCTTGCTCGGGGACAAGAAAAGTTAAGTATGGGGTATTTTGATAGCGTCTATTTAGTCATGTTTATTGGACACTCTTGGTTAGAGTTTAGGGCGTTTTACTCAAGCATTTGCCTATTTCTTAGCCCTTAGTGTCCCATTACAAGGAATCGGTGTCTACCGCTAGTTTATTGTGATTTTAGGTGTTTTGGAGCAATTTTGGAGCTGATTCAAGAGATTCAAGAGCTTAAGGAGAAAAGGGTGGTTCAATGATCTTTAGTACACTAAGGAGGCGCGAAATCAAGGAAATATGCCAATGGATTCGAAGCAGAATCGAACAAAGTGGACAAGGCGGAGCAGCACGTAGAAACTTCATATTTTCGCCCTTTAAAACTTCTAATCAAGTCCTAATGTCTTCATGAGAGTTGTTTTCTTCGAAGAGAGCTTTCGAACGCATATTCATATGCAATATTCGGACGAGCGAGGACTCCAGAAAATGCATTTCAAGGAGACCTTGCTGAAAGTCACTTGACCGAGTGCTTTAACACTCGACTAGTTCTGTGCTTGAGTGGCTTCCAGAATCTAGAAAAGAACTCCACTCGGTCGAGTGGCCCTCAGTACTTGCCAAAGTTCAACACTCGGCCGAGTTTCCTATCGACGCGAGATGTTTTATGCCCGAGTGTCAATCCTGATTCCATTTTCTGTCATTTCGTTTTGCATTATTTTCGAATTTGAGAAGGTTTTGAGATGTGTAATCTAAGACGAGATCAGATCTATCAAATTTCGGTAACTCTTCCACTTTATCAATGGTTTTTTTGTTGAATTGTATTGATTCAAGCATGGTTCTTGTTATGGGTTGCTAGATTTCATTGTTCTAGGGTCGGGGTGATCCCGACGATGCAAAGATAGACTTGTGCTTAGTATTGTTTGAATGATATTTGATTTTATTTAGTGATTTAATCCTATCGCGTCAGCCCTAGTTGACGAGAGTCGATTAGAACTAATTTTGCGGTTTGAAATCGAGAGAGTAAGACCCCGAATTGGAACCCAGATGGTGAATTAGGCTGAGAGGCTATTGGAACCATTAGAACCATAGGATTAAGCTTGAAGTTTAGTTGACCGAAAGAGAAATTAACTTCTTGTGGATTTCTAGATTGTCATAGATATTTTAGGTGACAATTGTATCGACTGAGACCGAGATGGTTATGTTTTCACGATTATTACCTAGAATTCTAAGTATGCAAAGGGTCTAAATTGGTTGGTTGAGACAGAGAGGCGATCATTAACCAATTTAGACACATTCGCTTTGATTCCAAGAGGAGCTTTGTGATTACCTTGGACAATCTACCTTCACATTTGAATTAAATATCATTCAAGCAAGAAAATATTTTTGGTCTATTGATGATGCATTGTTGGTAATCCCTTGTCCTAGAACGCTTTTCATATTGATATTTCTCTACACTTGATCTGTTTTCGTTGTTACGTACTTTAAAGATAAACTCTCAAATATGCTTGTTACATTTGAACTTAGTTGAACTAGCTCGAAATTACCATCGATTGCGGGGTAGGTTTTTAGTCTATCAAGTTGTTGGCGCCGTTGCCGGAGATCGAACCCGGGTCACCCGCGTGAAATGTGGGAATACTTACCACTATACTACAACGACTCACTTTTGTCAACCACTTCAATGAAAAATTCTTTTTTTTTTCACTCTTTTTCTTACCTCTCTAGCATGGACCCCGTTTTACACGAATACAAACATTTATGATGAATGTACCCGGATACTAAGTGTATTGACCTCCTCACTTTGCACTACTTCGTTCTTGTGTGAATTTTATTCTCCACAAGCAGGATCGGTAATTACTAACCGTATTTTTATTACTTTTGCACAAGAGTGAATTTTATCCTCCTCTTATCCCAAGACTTTTTCTCTTTCTTTTTTTCTTTCTTTTTCTTCTTTCAATCAACATGCAACCATTCTCCCATAAACAAGATGATATAAAGTAATAGATATGAAATTAGCGGAAGACTTAAATGAAAATCAATCATCTAAAATAAAGTAACCCAAAGTAACATGTCCAATTTTAGTATGTAAGTAGTTTGAATAATAGCAGCGGAAATAACGTTAAAAGAGTTACATCGGAAATAAATAAACTTTAACACAATAAATTTTAGGAATTGATACCGTAAAATAAATTTGAACAAAAACATTAGACTTCTTTATACTTCGGCGCCTCAAGACCATTTACCTAAACCTGCAAATTAGTGGCTGAGGTAGTATGCAAACCAGGGACCCCAACCGTCCAAGGGAAGAAAAATAGGACGGTTAGTCTTTTTATAACTAGCAAGCAGCAAAAAATAAAATGTTCAAGACTTCGTCTACCACCCATTGACCATAAAAATGTATTGGTGACTGTAGACTAAAAATAAAAATAGAGATTTGTTTATGTCGATACACGACTCGTTTGATTGTAATAGAATAATCGGATGATCCATAAGGACCGAGTGTTTGAATGGGATGTGGGTCCAATGGATACACAACTCGTGTGACTTTAATAGAATAATCGAATGATCCATAAGCATCGAGTGTTTGAATGGGATGTGGGTTCAAAGACCCTAGGAATCATATTCTGAGTACGGAAGGAATATGATATAACTTCACTGAAAAATGGGTCACCTAATAAATAAATGTACAACACAATAGTCATAATCTATATAAACTCTTAATTTAGAAGAGTTTATATTGAGGTGTCAACATTAAAGGGATTTTAGGGGTTTTGACCAATTATAATTTTCTTTTTTCTCTTTAATCCTTTTTTTATAATTCTCTTTTTTTCTTCTTTTTACTTTAATTCTTTTTTTCTTTAATCTTACTAACTATCTATATAAACTCTTAATTTAGAAGAGTTTGTGTTGAGGTGTCAACATTTGAGAGATTTTAAGGGTTTTGACCAATTATAATTTTCTTTTTTCTCTTTAATCCTTTTTTTATAATTCCCTTTTTTTCTTCGTTTTCTTTTAATTCTTTTTTTTTTCTTTAATCTTACTAACTTCTATATAAACTCTTAATTTAGAAGAGTTTATGTTGAGATGTTAACATTAGATAGATTTTAAGGGTTTGGACCAATTATAATTTTCTTTTTTCTCTTTAATCCTTTTTTTATAATTCTCTTTCTTTTCTTTTTCTTTTAATTCTTTTTTTTTTCCGTTAATCTTACTAACTATTGGGCTTAATTCAAAACATTGAATTCAATCTAATATAACTATTGGGCTTAACACAAATTCATTTACTAACTATCTATATCTATATACTATATTAATTTATGTCATATCTCCTCTCCATGTTCAAAGTTATTTGTGAAAATATTATTTACACAATATCATTTTATTATGGTAACTATATTTTCTATTTTTTTTTAAATATTATAATATTAATTACCCAATACTCCGTATTATTTGATGTTACATTTTTCAACGAATGGGATTAATTCAAAACTTTTATCTTTCAATATTTATTATTTATTTTTCTCTTTATCTCTTTAACCCAAGTGTATTTTTTTCTATTATTTTTAACACATTTACTAATCAATGGGCTTAATTAAAAATATTGAATTAAATCTAATCTACGATTTATCTATATCTAATCGTACTAGTAATACAATTATACACGACCTACTACCCATAGGTAGTGTACCCATTCGAGAGATTTGCAATTTCGAAGGGGTATCTCATGAGACGTTTATATTGCAAGGTATAACACAACTTTGACCTGACTTTACCATTTTCCATTATTTAAGACACAAATCAACAACAATAATAATACTGCAATAGCAATACACAATAGCATACTTTCCTATTACTGATTCACAATTCCATCCTAGGTGACCACAAACGGCAGGTTGTGCACTTTAAAACTATAAGGTGCACGAAATATTCTAAATGACAAACATGGATATCCAAGACAATTAGTATACAATACTTAAATAGCATGAACGGAACAAAATGGACAGATCATGCTTTTAGGAAGTTCGGGCATTTAATATAATTTTCTCAAATAACGTGATCAAATTATAATTACTTGAGTTTTCATGCTATGTGAGATTAAGGAATCGATAAATACCAAAAAAAAAAAAAAACTAAATTGCATATTTATCTCAATGGCATAGCATGGAATTTATAAAAGACACAAATCACAAATATTGCGAAAAAAGGCACGAAGGTTGTAGAAATGCACTAATTGAACTAAACCACTTGCCTTAACTTGACGAAATGGTTCAACGAGGCTGACGATAATGATTTGATATGCTACCTGAGATTTTACAGATTTATACAAGGGTATTAGTAACTTTTCATAAATTACAGAAACGATCCCGTAACTTTTATAAAGTGAAAACTTACCCTTGATTTCTTCCGAAAGAAACCCAAATCTGAAACCAAGCAATCTCAAGAGCCTAAATGAATGCCAACTGATTCAAGATGACATAAAGCTTAGTGTAATGTCGCCTACTCGGTCAAAACTCGAGAAAATGCGAGAAACGGAGCGGATCTTACCCAAACGGGACTCGAAAACGTCCAAGTTGAAGTTTCGAGTCTACAATCCCTTTCTATGGTATGAATCTGAAAAGGAATGATTTTTATGAGTCAACAACCATTGGATCGAAGAGCACGTATATGGTATGAATCTAAAAAGGAATGATTTTTCTCAGCAAGGAAAATTTTAGGGTCGATAGTCGGTGATACAAAGAGCATGTATATGTTGAAATCGTAGGCGTCGAAGCATTGTGGTGGCTATCGAAGACAGTTCTGCAGAGACTTTCGACAGCGATTTCGGCCACTTTCCAACAAGCTGCTTTGTTGAGGCATTCAAGGTCGTCTCCTGGGCGGTTATAGAGCGTATTGGTGGTGGTAGTTTGACTTTACGTCGCCGGAATTGAGATCGAGGATGATCGAAATGAACGAAGATTGTGTGTGTCGATGGGTCCTTTTGAGCGATTGAAGAGGATGGATGGGTAAGTGAAGTGACGACTTTGAGATGTATATGGATAGTGGACACCGTGATCTTCACATTTTTCGGAATCAAATACTGTGATTTGGGTGATTGTGTGTGTGTAATAAGGCAAGAAAATCACTTGTGCACCCGTTTCTGGAAGGAAATGATTTTTGAAAGGGCGTATGTGGCTTGTAAGAGAAGAAGAGATCGACTGCTGATGTGGGATAGCTTTATTTATTTATTTATTTATTTTGATTAGGAAAGAATTCGAGCAAGCAGAACTCACGGATGATGTCTAAAAGACCAGAATCATTGTAAATATCGACACCCCAGGCAGAGTGGCAAAGGTGTGCAACCTTATCCACCAATCTATTGCTTAATCGGGGAACATGAAAGAAAGTGACTTCTTTCATAATCGATAGTAAGAGTGTAATATCTCACAAGATCAGTTCAATCTCCCAAGGACATTTAGATGTTTTGTTTGGGTGATTTATTATTATAAGGGAATCACCTTCAATATGGATTTTATCAATTCGGAATTAAAGAGGTTGTTGGACTCCCATGTTAAGAGCAAGAGCTTCCGCTCTCAAAGGGTTTTGCTTACCAAGTTTTTGATAGCATATGTGTATCGGACGTCCTTCCCAGTCCCAGATTATTGCTCCATCCGAGCTCTCTTTGTTTTCCATTGTAGAACCGTCGAAATTTAACTTAAAGGTTCCCCTAGGGGGTTTACGCCAAGCAATATTACCATGTTTAATTTTCTGCCATTGGTGATTGGAGTTTCGAAAGGGTACGGGAGAGTTCTCGTCAAGACAACACTAATAGCTAGAAGTTTTACTCCAATTCTCCTTATGTGTCTTAATAATACGTAATGAACTGTCTTTATGGGCGATGGGGACCTGCCCGAACACGTGTTGGTTCCGGATGTACTAGACCGTCCACCAGGTGAAGGCAAGCTCCGCCTTGGCCCCAGGGGTAAAAATGTTTCCTATGAAGGAAATGATAGGTTTTATATCTCGCGATTTATTTATCATACTGGATATTGTCGACTTTGTGTGTGGAGGGAGACGAAAGAAAGAGAGCACATATTGAAATTCAAGCAAGATGTGAACATCATCTTCAACCGCACAAGTGCAGAAGCTGTAGGTAGGAGGGACAAACACCCCTCTTTGGGCTAGTCTAGAAGTAGTTGGGAGACCATCCTCGCAAACTTTCCATAATGTTTTTTTAATCTTAGGTGGAATATCCAATTTCCAGATCCAGGCGTTGTTATCTAAGTTCATAGAGGACTCAGATGTAATGAGTTTATATGCACTTGACGTGGTGAACCAACCAGCCTTGTCAGGCCACTAATATAATCGATCCTCGAAGGGAGAAACGGGAAGTGGAATATCTAGGATTTCTTTGACTAATTCATTTGGTAACACATTGTTAAGTTTTTCCATCCACCATCTTCCACCCAAAATATACTCACTAGTAGTTTCCTCGATGTTAATAATTTGAGGGCAGTCATCCCTAGCCTGCAGAGAAGAAGTTATGATCCAGTTATCTGTCCAAAACTTTATATTAGTCCCATTTCCAACTCACAAGATTAGGCATGATTTAAACATATCAATAAGAGATGTTAGTTTGGCCCATTGTCACGAGGAGTCCCCTTTTTTCTTATATTGGAGGATATTAGCTGACCAGAGATACTTGTGTTTGATTTAGAATGACCCAGACATTGTCTGGCTCAGCCAAAATTTTCCATAGAATTTTCTGAAGCCATATTCCTCCATATTTTTTTGGTCTGCAGATCCTATCCCAGCTAATAAGTGGACGGTGTTGAAGATCTTTATTCCAGAAGAACGTTATGTTGATCTGGTCAAGTTCTTTATGTACCGCTGAGGGTAGCAAAAAGTTTTGCATTGTAAACAATGGTTTGGCTGATAAGTTTGTATTAATTAGGATTGCCCGACCCTGTTGTGATAATGCATTGACACGCCATTTACTCAGTTGTTCTTTAGATTTACAAATGATATCTTCAAAGGTGCGTTTGTTTACTCTACCGTTAATAATCGGACATCAGAGGTATTTTTCCAACGAGTTTTCATTTGTGATATTTAAACAACTGCTAAGTTATGAGATTCTGGAGTTCGAAATACCTTTTGTAGCTTGGAAGCTAGATTTATGATAATTAACTTTTTGCCTAGAAACTTTGCAATACGTATCAATTATAGTTCTAACTTTCTGACTCGCTGCAACATTACCTCTTGTGAAAATAATGATGTCATCTGCAAAAGAGAGAAAGGGAACCCGAGGGCTGTTTTTGCCGAAAGTAAACCCAATTGGACTGTTATCCACATTTGTTTCTGCTGACAGTTTTCGGACTAAGATTTCTGCTCCTAGGATAAACAAAAATGGGGAGAGAGGATCTCCCTAACGAAGACCTCGAGAGGGGAGGAACAAATCAGTAGGGCCGTTGTTAACTAGCACTGAGAATGAAACAATTGTAACACATTCCATAACCCAAGTGATGAAAGTCGGGTGAAACCCAAATTTTTCTAAGATCTTTTTTGTAAAATTCCAATCTACTCTATCATATGTTTTCTCCATGTCTAGTTTTATTGCTAGCCATCCTTGGCAACCCTTACGAGATCTAAAGGAGTGGAAGATTTCGTGAGCTATCAAAATATTATCTTGAATGGCCCGGTCTGACACAAAAGCCCCTTGTAGTGGGTGAATTAGTTTACCGATAATTGCTTTTATTCTTTCTGTCAAAATTTTTGAAATTATTTTATATAGTGTAGAACATAGGCTGATTGGGCGGTAGTTACTGGTAGTACGTAGTAGGGTTATCCCGCTTTGGTAGTAGTGAAATGATCGTCTGGTTTATTTGTTTGAGATTTTTTCCGAAATGAAAAAAACCCTTAACAACTCTAATGATAGAGACACCTACAATATCCCAATATTTCTTATAGAATTTGGTTGTAAACCCATTGGGGCCAGTGGATTTATTATTACCCAAACTAAATACTGCAAATTTTATTTCCTTGTTGGAAGGATGTTGAATAAGGAATTCATTTTCAGCTGCCGTAATGGAGGGTTGGATTAGGTTAAGCATTTCATTAAAAAGTCTATCATCAATAGACTTTTTTTAATCTTTTTTTCAAAATCCTTTTTAATTTCGTTTCTGGCATTTTCCTCATCTACTATTAAAGTCCCTTCGGTTGTAGTTATGTTGCGGATTTGTTTCCTATGTCTTCTCCCAGTGGCTACGCGATGAAAATACGAGGTGTTAGAATCAGATAATTTAAGGTGCTTTGTTTTGGCTCTTTGATTCTAGAATGTTTTTTGGAATAGAAGCAGTTTTTCCTTTTTTCTTAGAAGGCAATTTTCTTTATTATTGGTTCTCTAAATGTTATTTGCTGATTCTGATGATTGAATTTTAAGTAGTTCATTTTCCACCTCTTGTAGCTGGCGAAATATATTTTCGAAAGTGTGCTTATTCCATTCTTTGGTTTTTTTCTTAAGAATATTTTGTTTGAAAATGAGTTGAAACATAGTTGAGCCAGGGCAGGATGCTCTCTAGGATTGTTTGACTATGTTACGAAAATCCTTCCGCTGAAGCCACGTGTTCTCAAATTTAAATGGTGTTACTTTGAAGGTTGTACTACTCTCAAGTGGTATAGATATGGGACAATGGTCCGAAGTCGAAAAAGCTCCATTATTAGTAATTAGGTTAGGGAATTTTTGAAGTATTTGGCGGTGAACAAGAATTCGATCTAGTTTTTCCCGAATGTTATTCTCGTCATCAGGATTCTTTCTCCATGTGAAGGGATTCCCGAAGGAAGGTAGATCCACGAGTGAACAATTGTTTTTGAAATTAAGGAGTCTTGTAAACTGGGAAGAACGAGCGTTAGCCCCTCCGAGTTTATCCTCACTACATATTTAAGTCTCCCAAAACAATGCATGGGATAGATGAATCATTCACAATTGTTGTTAGTGTTTCCCAAAATGGGTCTTTCTCATGAGGGACAGAGGGAGCATATACAAATAGGAGGAGAATCATGAACCCATCATTTACATTCTCATATTGTAGGCCAATGATTCTTGGTAAATGAAATACTACCAAAATGAGTTCATTTGATAGTTGGAGGGTTTTCCATAATACGCCAATATCACCCGATCTCCCAATAAAAGGTGACCATATAGCCTCATCAAAGCCTACATATTTCCAATGTTTATCATCGGGAATAGTTTCCGATTTAGTTTCCGCTAGTGCCAATATTTGTATATGCTCATTTCTACACCAAGTATCAACATCAATCCAGAACGTTTTTTTTTTTCCGAATACCTCTACAATTCCAATAACTGATTTTCATTTAGACCTAACGGTGATATGAGGACAAGGGTTGGGTGTCCACATATCAAAAAGCTCTTTGACAATGTATTTATTTTTATAATCCGATCTTTTTGTGAATTTTTGTTTCAAGAAAAAGTCCCCATCAAACATAATCGAGATAAGATCTAGGGATTTTTTTACACAATAATTTACCCATAAATAATATACAAATATTATTTTTGAAAATTTTATTTGTTTAAATAATCATTTCGATTTTTATTTAATTTAATATACATAAATTAAATATTGACAATGAGAAAATATTTTATCTATTTAAATCAATTCTTTTTATTTTATGTCGAATAATATTATTATTCTAAAACTTTATATAATATATTTTATTTGCACTACTACAAGTTAACTTCAACCTATTTTCGTCTAATTTAATATAAAGATAATTTATTTATTTTAATTAAAACTTGAAGACCCAAAAATACTTTGGGGTATTTCATATCTCCCTCCTTAAAAATAAGTTTCGTCCCGAAACTTGAACAAAGACAAAAAAAAATGCGTTGATATTAAATCAAGTGAGAGAGAAAATGAGTTCATGACCTAAATTTCTATATCTTAAATAAAGTAATAATATGTGAATTTTAATCCAATTCATTTATTTATGAAATTTTACTACTCCCTCCGTTTCACAATACATGTCCTTTTAGTTTTGGGCACGTTTTTTGATGAGCGAAAAACTCTATAAAATATTATTTTTTTAATTAATTTTTTTATATAATGTGATACTTATTAGTAATAAGTATCAAATTATATAAAAATAATAATTAAAAAAATGATATTTTATAGAGTTTTTCGCTCATTAAAAAACGTGCCCAAAACTAAAAGGACATGTATTGTGGAACGGAGGGAGTATTATTAATCCAAACATAAGAGTTTTCTTTTGAGAATTTGTACTATGATATGTACATATCATAGTTGTACTATGATATGTACTAGTTGCGGAAGTACTCACTCTTTAATGACCTCCAGAATTTGTTTTAAGGGCTTGAAATCCCTCTTTTTAGATTTTTACCTTTATATCATATACATAATGCAGGGTTATGACCTTAAGATAATGGTTAAGAAACCTTTATTTTGATTGTTGAAATCCGGAAGAGGAGTAAGCCGCCCAAATATCTGGACCATTACATGCAAAACATATGAGTAGATAGAGGATGAGATTTTAAATCTGATGGGGACATATAGAATAATTTGATCTTAGCTCATTGTTGCAAGAGCAAAACAACTTAATTACACCCAACATAATTAGTTGTCCACCGCACTCGTCATGCTAAAAGTCTGAGAATTATTTCACAAGCAATAAATAAAATAAAATCCTTTTAACGTACGCCTAAACACATATAATTGACGCAATGCTACTACTGTGAGTTAAAAAGAGATCGTAGTTAAGTTGTCATTGTTAGGGGGTTAGTAACTCATACCACACAACGAATATGGTTTCCAGTTTACCATTGGCTTTTGTCTCAACCTCATTTGGCTCCCTTTTCTAGGTTACCAAATGATCCAGATAGGTTTTGAAGGCAACCATAATTGACGGTTCTTCTATTGATCTTCTTTGTCTTCCAGATAGGTTTTGAAGGCAACTCATACCACACAACGAATATGGTTTCCAGTAACTAGCCAACTCGTTTCGTGTGTGATGAGTGCTCCATAATTGACGGTTCTTCTATTGATCTTCTTTGTCTTCGATGATTGACCCGTTGTTCAGTGTGTTATATGTTTCACGATCCTCCTTGCCTTCTTTTGGTCTTCTTTGTATGAGACGAATGCACGATATATTTTATGGAAAAAAATAAAATAAAGGAAAAACATTAGGGAATTCTTCTTTTGACATTAACCAGAGAGTTTGGATCATGATCACAATAATGTCATCAAGGCATTACCCCTAGATCAGTTAGGGAATATATCGAATCACAGATAAGGTACAGATGGAAAAACACATCGAAGGATTAGAGTTGTACCTTAACAATCAAGTAAAACATGAGATAACTAATTGATATCTAACACAACAACCTATGTGTGCATGAGTGTATAAGAGAAAGAAGGAATATCCCTAAAATATGAGATACTTCCATGCATGCTTTGTGGATCAAAGCGACACGAGGTGTGAAGAAAGGTCGGGTTGTCGGCATGGGATCGGAGTCGCCAGCTATCTTTCAGTCAACGCCGAATCCAGAGGTTGTTGCACTAGTTGTTGCACCTGCTGGTGATGCCCTTTAAAGGACTACGTCATGTAGGAGATTTCAAGCATGAAGTAAGATTTGAGGAAGGAAATGGTGGAGTTAGGAGATCAGGTGCAGACCCAGGTGACCACAAACCTCAAGAAAGAAATGTCGTCATTTGGATATCGAGTGCAAGAACAAGTTAGCTCAAGCGCCAAACAAGACATGGTAGCGGTTGGGGAGCAACTAATGGGCGAGACTAGGAAGGCCAATGAAGCTTGGTATGAGAAGCTTCTCAGCACCATGATGCAGTTATGTCAGGGCAAAGGCAAATCAAAGTAAGTTGTGTGTTTTTGTTTTGGGTTCCCATGTACTGTCTTCACACTTTGTCGTATTTGCACATGTCGTGCTATTGAACTTTTGGGTTTGTTTTGGTTGTGTTTTGGATGGTTGAACTTATGGTTGTTTTTTTATGGTCAAACTTGTGGTTATGTTTTTGGATGTGTTTAGAATAAACAAATTATGGTAGTGGTATTTTATTTTCGTATGTTTATGCCCAACTATATTATATAATTAGATTATATTTATTACTAAGCTCACAAAACAAATAATCTGTAGCCACGAACGTAGCAACGGACGTAGCGACGACCATTCTGCAACATGGCCACGTCTCTATCCCCGACAATAACCACAGACATAGCAACGACCATTCTGCCACATGGCCACGTCCCTAGCCATGACATTAGCCACGACATTAGCCATAGTCATTATGCTACGACATTAGTGACGAGACGGTTTCTCGATCAAAGAAATTTGTAGTCAAGACACCGCTATAGGATAGTGGAGCCAGGTTTGTCCTCATGAGAGAAGTCAGTGGTGCTAGGTTCAGTTGGTTTCGGGGTTCGGGTATAGCGGGAAGAGGTGTAAGGTTGTTGTCGACCTCGGCTAAGAATTGGTCGATGTTGGGTAAAATCTGTGAAGAAATTAAAATAACAAAACCAAATAATAAAGGTGCCAACTTCCAAGGTTAGGGATCACCGCAACAATACACATATATGTAGACTATAAATCACATAAAGATGCATTCTTTATATCAAATAAATTTCATTATTAACAAATAGGAATATAAAGGTTCTCGCATAAACCCTAAGTGTTACTATCCCTTTTTGATAATTAATCCAAATTCATAATAAGATCACTTTCGCTTCAATATCATAAATTAGGATCACCTACTACTCTCGTAGAAAAATTAAGGATAAAAGATTATAAAGTCATACAAATTCATAAATCAAACACACTTATCTATGTATGAATCACCCCAACCCTAGAAGAAAGAAATTAGAAACAAGACATAATAAAATCCTAAACATACAACCATTCCTTCATTCCGCCTCCTCCTCCCTCGCCTCTCTCCTTTCTTCCTTCTAACTATGTGCGTCCGAAGATGATTTGGCTTGAATGAATGAAAAATCAGCCTCTAGGGCTTTATTTTTAGTAATCAATGCTTGCTACCCAAGGAAAGAGCAATATCTATCATCTATCTAATCCTATCTAAAGATAAAAGTTCTCCAATTTAAATGAATAAAAGAAATAAAATCCCCCTAGGTAAAATAGGAATTAACCAAAGAGGATATATGTTCATCAAAGTAGATAAAAGATCTTAACTTCGTGGCTAAGTAATCTTCCCTTGAATTCAGATTCCAAAACGCGTCTGACAGCTACGGTAATTCACTCGATATCGAGTCAAGAAGTCGATATCGAGTCAAGGTTGCACTCAACATTGAGTCATGTGGTTTAGATGTCGGATCCTCTGGTAGATTTATGGTAAGGCTCCACTCGATATCGAGTAGTAGACTCGATATTGAGTCGTCTTGGTCGATATCTGGTCACGTGTCTTCAGTTATGCTCAGGTTCACTCGATATTTAGTGCTCTTCAGTTGATATCTGGTGCTTCAGTCGATATCTAGCACTTGAGTCGATATCTGGTGCTTCAATAGAAATTTGCACTTCTTGGTAAAAATTGAATTAACCAAAGAGGATAGATGTTCATCAAAGTAGATAAAAGATCTTCACTTCGTGGCTAAGAAATATTCCCTTGAATTCGGATTCCAAAATGCGTCGGACAACTCCGGTAATTCACTCGATATCGAGTCAAGGAGTCGATATCGAGTCAAGGCTGGGTCGATATCGAGTCAAGGTGTTGTCTTGAGTGGATCTTCACTCGACATTGAGTCATAAAATTCCCCTAGGTAAAATAGGAACTAACCAAAGAGGATAGATGTTCATCAAAGTAGATAAAAGATCTTCACTTAGTGGCTAAGTAATCTTCCTTCAATTTGGATTCCAAAACTTGTCGGACAACTCTGGTAATTCACTCGATATCGAGTCAAGGCTGGGTCGATATCGAGTGAATGTGTTGTCTTGAGTGGATCTTCACTCGACATTGAGTCATGTGGTGTAGATGTCGGGTCCTCTGGTAGATTTATGGTGAGGCTCCACTCGATATCTAGTAGTAGACTCGATATTGAGTCGTCTTGGTTGATATCTGGTCATGTGTCTTCAGTTATGCTCAGGTTCACTCGATATCTGGTGCTCTTTAGTTGATATCTGGTGCTTCAGTCGATATCTGGCGCTTCAGTCGATACCTCGTGCTTTAGTAGAAATTTGCACTTCTTGGTTTTTCCCCGACTTTGGTCTGAATTCTGCAATATGAAACAAAAAATTGTATAGACCTCCACAATTAACAAATAAACATAAACTACACAAATATCATTCTTTTCTAACCCAGAAGTATAAAATATAGACAAAAATCGACATAAAAGTAGTATATATCATTGTGAAATGAGTGCACATCAACACCCCATACTTAAGCCTGCTTTTCCTCAAGCAATCCTTTTAATGGTCATACAAGGGAAGAAATTAAACTCTCAACATCATAGATCCATTCTTATATAACCTTGTAATCAATTATCATGCTCGCAAAGATACTAATGTCACCAAATCCATGTATGTGAATAAAAGCAACATCTTCACAAAATAAGGGTTATGTAAAAGCAATTTCATACGTAACATAGCATTAATAATCAAGGGGACTTTTATGCACATGGTGAAGAAAAAGGTAAGAGGTATACTAGTGGGCTTGATTTGGGTAATGTGGTGCTAAATCCGGGGAGAACTCTTCAAACTTTGCTTTCTTTCATTTGATAAAATTTCTCCCTTCATATGATATTTCCACAACCCTCATCCTCTCATAATTCACTCTTTTCTTTTCTTTTTCCCTATTGATGCTTTTACCTCTCTAACCTCAGCAGTGCCTTCTCGCGAGTCGCAAACATGGGTGTCATGAATGGCCCCAAATACTTAATGCTTCAGACTCCTCACCTTGGTGTCCCATCTCGCCGAACTAACTTCTCAAAGAGCAGGGTCGATCTACCTTTCTCTTCTAAGGTGAACGGATTTGCTTTCCCTCAATAAATTTTCCATAAAATGGTCATTCTCCTGCGAAACTCCAAAATAATGATAACACCACAACAACCATATAATAAACTCCATAATATGACATCAATTTCTCAACATATTCATATGCGTCTTATGTGCATTAGGTAGTCGTATTGCATGTTTAATAAGCTTATTCATATTCTTGGTCATTTGGTATTCGAACTGCGGAATCTATGGTTTTTAGTGTTTATTTGTAGGTTATAAGATCCTGACTCGACAGGTGGAGAAAGAATGGAGCAAATGGACAAAGAAGAGCTAAGGAACAAGAGCGAAAATGGAGAACATGAAGAAATCCCATCTTTAAGGTTCTGAGAAGTTGGAATTAGCTTATGAGGTCGTCATGAGAATCATAGTGTTTGGAAAGAGATTTCCAATGCATATTCATATGCGTCAATCGGACGAAGAATGACTCCAGAAAGTGCATTACAGGTTCAGTGTGTCAAAGCTGTCTACTGCATAGGCGGTGCCCGCCGCCATTTCCGCAGCGTCCACCATCTCGTTAGATTCGGATTTGCGTTACGCAGCCCAATCTATCTTTGTTGGAACTTTTATCTTTATTTATTCTAGGGTTTGACCGACGAAAGGAGGCTATATTAGGTCATATTTCAGAACACGATTTATAGAGTCTATTCCCCATAAACTCATTTCAATGAGAGGATTTCAGTTTAGGGATTCAAGTTTTGTTATCCTTGGTTAGAATTCTTGTGGTTTTGCTATGATTCAAGACTTGGTTGATTGATTGTGAGACTTGGTTTCTATATTATTCATGAATTTATTTATCATCTTGTTCTTCATATTATATTTGTGTTCCTTTCCATGACTGGCCATCTAGTTAGGAATTGCGTCTTTGCTATGAATCCTTCGTTGTGTTCTTGATTGCAATCGAAGTCATTGATTTAGTGATATTTCTATGCCTTTTTAGTGTATGATAACAATTGATCTATGCCAAGTAGATGTTTCTAGGTTCCGAATGGGTTGTTCCTTTGTTTCCTAGTTGCATTGAATTGATATTTCAATTGGTCTTAAGAACTCGAATCGTTAATGCTATTCTTTAGTGATATTGAATAAGAGATTGTGTCCTTACGGATCAATCGATTAAAGGAAGTCGACATAAGGCTTAGGAGTCTATGACGTTAACGAAGGACGCTTCTTGGGAGGCAACCCATGATTTGTTTTCTAGTTTGCAAGCTTTTCAAATCCTAGTTAGGTATTTTCAAATTCAATAAAATGATAGAGTTCCATTTAGGTATGTGTTTTTGGAGGAGTCTTGAGTTAACCATGTGATTTGCTTGATTTAATGACGGAGTTGGCATTCTGCACAAGTGGCGCCCACCGTCCCATCCACGGCGCCCGCCGCCACTGTTCACATACGTGTTTCAGATTTTTGGTAACATTGAAAGGGAGTATTTTCTATCCTTTATTATTTTCGATTTTTATGTTAGTTTATATTTTTTATCTTATTTAGGATTAGATATATTTCATATTTTCTATATTATTTAGGGTTATTTATATTTTTAGGTTAGATATATTTCTAATATTTTCTTTTTTATCTTTGATAGATGATCTTTTCCCTTTCCAATTTACCATATATCCCAATTCTCAAATTTGATTATTCAAACCTTTGTCTCCAAGCCACACAAGAACCCAACATTTTTCCACTAGAATCTAAATCCCAAAACATAAGCCTTGAGTTTCAATTAAAATCCTTTCTTTTTTCCCATCCATCAAACACATTAATCACTACCCTTCATCCATCAAATTCAATTCTTTTTCACACCATCACCATCCCTACCACAAAAGAAAGACTTTGAAACCAAGTCATAATCTTGAAAGAGCAATTTGGAAGGAGCTGGGACGTCGAAACATTGACGTTTGAACTCGGATTCATGGTTCTGCATAGACGGCACCCGCCGCCGCCCCAATGCTCCAATGCTTGTTGTCCGGCAAATATGGCCACCACTATCATGATCAAGTAGGTTCCCTTTTTCCCCCACTTGTGGTTTTATTTTAAATTTTGTTGTCTTTATTTGATTTTTAATTAAGGATGATGAATAGTTTAAGTGTGTGTGTGTTGGGGGGGGGGGGGGGGGGAGTGAAGTGATTTAGTTAGTTAGATTAGTTCATGTTTAATTTTTTGTTTCATGTTTCAATTCTTAGTTTGTTTATTTTATGTTATTTGTTATGTAAAATGTCAAATATGAAATTTTTTTTTTGAGAAATGTCAAAAACCCAAAAAAATCATTTGTTATTCAACTACCCATGTTGCAATGTTTGTCCTCTATTACATATTTTAGAATGATCATATGAATTCCATAGCATGTTTGGATTGTTTAGCCTTATTGCCTTAAAATGTTTTTTCTTATGAGGCATTATTTGGTGATGTAATTGAGCATGTATGATTGAGCTGGAGTATGATTGAAATCCTACACAAGTATGACCCTTGTGAGATTGTTTTTTTATCCTTGTTGGAATCATTTATAATTCCTTTTGCTTTGGTGTGTGATTTACTATCCTTATGTTTCTATCTCTTGATATTGACTTCATTATCTATTGTCAAAACCGACTTACATGTTTGTTGCTTGTGGATATTTATGCTTTTATATTTATATTTGGCTTTAGTTGCTTATTGAGTGTTTAGAGTGAAATAATGTGGCAATGATTGAGATACTTAGTAACCGGATGTACGCATGAAACCCATGGGTATTATTCGCGCAAAACGATATCAAAAACTATCCACTAAGAAAGGAAGCATGCTTTCACGGACCATTATAGGTGATCTTGTTTGTATAATTTCACGGACCATTATATCTCATCTTGTCATCTATGTATGACTAAAACGCAGAATTGATCCAATTGAATCTTACTTCGAATAGCCAATTTTGTGGCTAGCCAATTTTATGGCTATGAATAGCGTCGGCGTATTTTGTAAATGTGACAATATGATGGTAGTATATATGTACATGTTTTTATTAAACGACCTATCATATTGAAGACCATACAAAATGTGATATTCTATCGACAAAAGCGTGTTACCTATCCCTAAATAAAACATCGGATTAAATATGAAAACAGTAGTGCATTCAGACAACTAACATCAGATCCATCTATTGAAATAGATACCAGTATAGTTATACACATAAGTTATAACAAAAAATGTGATGTCGATAATATGGAAATACATCAGTTATGCCTATACTTCATATGGTCGGTTAAATTAAAAAAATATAAAATCATAAATTATATATCGAACATGATTATAAACGTGATCACTAAAAAAAAAATGTTGTCCATTTTGTATTAAAACATCACTTATTTTTATAAATAAAGATGTAAATGTCACTTTTTTGCTTTAGGAGAACATCTTCACATGTTTTCAAATGGAAATTATGGATATTTATCAACAAGTGAATATGTCATAACAAAAAATGAGGGGTTCTAATTAATAAAAGACATCTGCTTAAAACCGATGTGGAAATATTTGATCTTTTATTACACGCACAAAGAGATCGGAATTTTTTTGAAAAACATCTGTTGACAACAGATGTATAATTGAAGTTTTCGAGTAGTGATAACAATGCAAATTAACGATAAATCATGCAAGAAACATATCCTAAATGCTTCTAAACCTATCTATAATGCCTATCTAAAATATGCATTATTAGGGGTGTCGATATCGACACCAGGGGCATCGATATCGACAGACAATTGTACTTCAGAAACCTTGCAACTTCTGTGGGTATCGATATCGGCAAGGTGGGTATCGATCATATCGACACAACGTTTCCAACCTTGCGCCTGTGCACACGACCCCCAGTCATCGGTCTGAGTCGGACTTTGATATGGTATCAGAGCGGTTAGTCTAACGGCCCGTGTAGATCCTGGTCTGCGTTACCCAGTTGTCCAAGTCTCAACTAGATGGTCATTCCTAGTTGGACTTGCGTGGGCGTGTTAGAGATGTAAATGAGACCTAAAAGTGTACCACATCGAAAAGTTGAACATATCAAGCCCTAGTATATGAGTCGGTGGGCTACTCCTTCTATTGTCAATTGGTTTTAGAATGGAACTTCACTCGGCTTGTGTACTAGGCTACTAGCGCATGTGCGCCCGTGCACACGACCCCCAGTCATCGGTCCGAGTCGGACTTTAATAATACCACCCCTAACCATGACTTCAGATTCATCACCAGATCAGACTTGCATCCCATCCATCCAAATGTGAGGCTCCTATTCCTCTCTTTGTGAAGAAAAGTTCTTAACCCCCAAGAAATATATTCATGTGGGACAAATAAAACATGGCGAAGCCAGAAAAAAATGGAGAGGCTCAACTTTGTTGTTGCCGTAAAATAAAACTATAGAAATTTAAACCGAAACCTCATCTTTTCAACTTCTCAACACATACAAATTAAACTAATCATACTTAACTGATTTATAAAACATTTTCCCCCGAGTCCGGGATTCGAGCCACCTCATGCCCCCTCCCTCCTTGAATTGGTAAATAAAGAGCGGCCATTTCGGGGTTCGAACTTGGGACCTATGGGTACTACCCACAAGTCCTTTCCGGTGAGGCATTCCGGAATGGTTCATGCCCCCTCCCTTCGCCCGTAAGTAAAACCCTTCACATTCCATAGCAATCGATTTCAAACATTTACGCCAACACATTGAATCTCTTAACCTATCACGCATTATCAAAGTAAATGTTGCAACGGTTTGCATGGGAAGGATGATTGGAAGCTTGTTTCAATGTTGAATGTTCTACCGAGTTAATTAAGTAATCGAATTGCAACTAAGGATCTCAAGCTAGGAAGAAAAAAGATCTTATAATTCGACACATAAATTTCTTCCTGATGCACATACATATACATAGCAGTAAGTAAAACATAATATCATGACCGTCTTTGGTCTTGATCTTCATAATGCCTAAATTACATACAAACAAGTGAAAACACATTTACCAAGTTCATTATTCTAGTTGAAGAGATGTTGTTGCCGGCCTCTATTCCTTCCCCACACATATTCGGCATGGTGCAGTCTGCACCTAAATGATCCCGGATGCCTTGTCGGCGAACACATACACTGATTACCACCACCACCACCGCCCCTAGCAGTCATAGCAACAGGTCTCGGCATAATCTCAGGCGCATGCACCGCCCGTTCCCGGAGAAGACACCATCTCATCGGCGGAGAATATTCATGGCGGTGGCACATTTTAATTTCAAAATGGTATGTGGGTTGGTGTGTTTCTTCTTAGAAGGGAATAAGTTCTTGATTGTGGGATTTTATTTTATATATAAAGGCTGTCAAGGGAATGGCATTCCAATGGGGAAAACGACAGGAGAGGTTGGCAAGTAAAGTTGGGTATATCTCCAACCCTTTATTTATTCTTTCCTAAACAAACATACATCTACATGTTGTTTCTTAATTTATTTCTATTTTTTTTAACAAAGAGAGAAAAAATAATTAGAGAGTTCAAGTGCTTTCCTGGATGATGTTGTGATTTGTTAGTGTGTGGTTTTGGTACAGATATGACTGGAAAGGTATATTCATCCACAAAGTAATCCATTCTTATTCCTCCAGAAAATCAGAGCCTAATAAGTTAGGAATCTGTTATGTGAAAGTTATCACTTGGTCCCCGGCCAAGACAATCCCAAATTAATACGTGCTGCAATCTTATCTCCTCGTTGATAATATTACACCCTCTTTCTTTCTTTTTTTTAATAACCTAATAATTTGATAAACCGGTGATACCGACTTACAAAAATACCATCACAAACAAAAACAATCAGGAAAACAATAAATCGATAATTCGACATAGACTGAAGCGGGATAGAAATAATAACAATGCCGGAGAGCGATACAGCAGGGCACGACCCTCTGGGGTGTGAAGACAAAGCTTTTCTGAAGACACATCCACGATCCCGACCAATCTAGGCGCACACAACCTACAAGCAATGAATGAAAAACAAAGACACCAAAGCCCCCCTAAAACCCACCAACTAAACACATCCCACAAATAACCGAGCAAAACAAATATGAGAAAGTTTAGTTCAATTCTACTCCAAATTAAAGCTTATAATTTATAACAGTTGTAGTCTATTCAGTTAAATTTTAATCAAGTGAAAATTGAAATTTGGGATCAAAGGAATTCAACCTTGGGCCCAAAAGAAAAGGGGTACCCTATGACGAAACCACAGAGTTGTCATCGGCTTTTGACATTCGACGAAGCACCATTGCAAGTTCTTTGTGAAAGAACTGGGGAAACTTCCATTGCGATCGAAATATGGATCGCAGATCGAAAGCAATCAAAACATCGGCACACGGAAAAACCGTCACAAACAAGGACAATAAAACACCAACAATCCAACAATTTGCAGCTGGCTTCAGCGGGAAAGAAGAGAAGTCATCAATGAAACCATAGAGAGTCAAACGTCGTTACTTTAGCTGAAGACACTAGTGGAAGCTAAGCACTACCAAAGTACCAACGCTGGAGAGCAGGTACAACATGGCATAATCCTTTGGTGGTGTGTTGACATAACTCTAGTGAAGCGCCTCACGGTCAATGGAGTTGTTGTGAAGACACAACCACAACCTCGACTAGCTGAGACCCAATCTGCACACCAACAACGAACAAAATAAAAAACACCAAATGCACGCCAAAAACAGCAACTAAACCAAACCTATGAACAATCAAGCAACAGAAATAGCGGAGGGTGGAGCGGAGTTTGTTCCTAGTAATTGAAAACAGTTTTATTTTATTTTAATTGTTTCCACAACTTGAAGACCTGGTATTAGAAATGTAAGAAATAACTAAAATAATATAAAAAAGATTTTTTATTTTATTTTAGAGATTGACTTACGGACCAAAATTTATATTGTCTGTGACGAGATTTATCATCGTTGTATATTTTAATCTAAGAGAAATAAGGTAAATGACCATATTAAAAAATAAAATAAAATAAAACTCTTAAGGTTAGAATATATTAAGATAGGGTAACCTAAAAAAAAAACCACCCCTTAAATAGGGCATATTGCTCAAAACCATCCCTTAAATTAAATATTGTAAAAAACCATCATTTATATAGCTTTTGTTTGCGAAATACCGCCCTACCTCTATGTGTCATTAGAGTTCGTTAAATGTCTTTGAAAAAAATCAAAATTACTCATATACATATCATTTTCTTGTCATTATTCATTCTTCGCCTATCTTTCTGTACATATATATGTACAATTCCACACACACTTTTTAAATTGAAATTATTCAACAACTCGTACGGTCCTATTATAGTTCTATTCATAAGGATCTCATACCATGAGTTAGAAATTGGAAAGGTTTTCGTTGAAGTTGCTTGCTTATGCCCCCTTTAATCCATGCTTAAATCTCTCCACAACTCTTATGCGAGATCCCCTTCAATATCGCCTATCCATATGATTATAGTTCTATTCATAAGGATTTCTTAATGGACCGAGGAGGAGTAGAACTCATACCTGAACTTACCTTTTCGGGCCCAAAACAGAAATCTTCAGGCTTAGGGTTGGTCAACATCGAGCAAGACTGGTCGACATCGAGTACAGGGACCTCATACTTAAGCTTTTGGCAAGTCTGGTGCTCAGCAGGGGAAGTCGGCGTCGAAGAAGTTTGGTCTACATTGAGTAAAAGCTTGGTCGATATCGAGGAGTATTTGTCGATGTAGAGTAGAGTTCTGGTGCCTTCCTCCGTTGTTTGCTTGATCCCGTGGTTGCTGATGCTTTTTACCTCCAGCCATGAAATTTCCTCGATGTCGACCAGACTTGCCCAAAGCCTTAGTATGGGGTCCCTGTACTCGATGTCGACCAGTCTTGCTCGATGTCGACCAACCCTAAGCCCGAAGATTTATGTTTTTGGGCCCGAAAAGGTAAGTTCAGGTATGAGTTCTACTCCTCCTCAGTCCATTAAGAAATTTATAAATAATTTAAGGGGAGGTAAGGCCCCGTGGTGAGAGAATCTGTGGAGAATGAGAGCTGGAAAGAAAAAGAAAGAAGAAAAGGGAGACTATGCAAGCAACCACCTATCAGCCGAACTTGCATACTACAATCAGGACCTAGTTGATCCAGGAGAAGGGCCAAGCACAAGCAGGCCCCACATTGACGGTTATTATGCACAAACGGAGAAGTAGGCCTAGCGACTCTAAAATCTAGAGCATGTAAATAAAACTTTTGAATTTTGGGAATTTGGAATTTTTTATTTTGGTTTTGGTTTTTGTTCTTTAGTTTAGAATACTTCATGTGGAAAGTCTTGTCTTTGTATGAAATCTAATACTTTTAGGTCGGCAAGCATAAAAGGATCGCGAAAGGTGGAATAAGAAGTCCCTGAAAAAAAGTCGAAATCGACTAGGCCAGTCGAGAACGACCAAGAGGAGCAGCCAGTTTTACTCGATATCGAGTAGGCCAACTCGATATCGACCAAGTTAGAAGGCTCCTCGACTTCAGCATTCCACTCGACGCTGACAGCTTACTCGATATCGAGTACAGTACTCGATATCGACCAATCCAGTTCCTCGACATGCCCTATATTGCCTTCCTCGACGCATTATTCGGTGAGTTCCTTCATTTACTCTTGTTTTTATTTGATTTTATACAATGGGGACACAGTATATTTTAAGTATGGGGTGGGGGAAGAGCTCATTATCATTATTATATGTTTTATTCTTGTTTTTTTGGTTTTACATGGTGAAATTTTGAGTAAAATTTTAAAATTTTATGCATAAAGGCTAAAACTCAAAATTCTATAAGACATCTCCCGTTGCTTGTAAATTGTTCAAAGAAATAGTGTCATGGAAGGTTTATTGAACTCGACGATGCAAAATTGGATTCATTAGAGATACAGCATGAAATTGCCTAGTGAAGGGAAATCACAATGAAGTGCATATTTTATTGAAAACCATGAAAGAAGGTAAAATTTGAAGTTGCTTTTGGGATGTTGCATGATAAGAGGATGGAGGACTTTATATTTCCATATAATGCTCACATGTTGTTAAATCCTAGCCTTACCTATGCTTATGCATCACAAAAAGCCATATTATGCCTTATTTCATATATTGCTCCACATGATCTAAATATTTTCCATTCTTTACCTTATTTCCTATCCGGCGATTATGTTGAGAATGAAGTTACATTATTGAGATATTATATGGTGCTTGTGTTGTTGTTATCATTATTTGGAGTTTTGGTAGGGAATTGTTTGAAATATATAGAAAATTTAATGAGTGAAAGAAAATCCGGTCACCTCAAGAGATAAAGGTAGATCGACCCTGCATGCGTTGAGATAATAGTTCCGTAGGATGGGACACAATGTAAGGAGTCCAAAGCACTAACTATCCGGGACCATTCATGACACCCATGTTTGCGACTCGCGAGAAGGCAGTGCTAAGGGTAGAGAGGTAAAAACATTATTATTGATAAAAGCATTATGAAAGGTGATGAATCTTATGAAGAAGGGATGTGGTATGAATGTTTGGAAATAATCCATTTCCCCGGATCATTAGCACCACATTGCCAAATATTGCCCACCTTTAGCCTTTTACCAATCTACTTCTTATTGAGCTTAATTAAAGTCCTCTTGATTATTAATTAATGCTTTGTCCCATAAGTTGTTTTTGCATAACCCTCCTTTTATGAGTAGATGTTGCTTTTTATTTGCACATGCATGGATTTGTGGCACAAGTACCTTTTCGATGATGGTAATTGATTGCAGGGTTACATAAGAATGAATCTACGATGTGGAGAGTTTAAATTCTTCCCCTGAATGACCATCCAAGTTATTGCTTGGGGACAAGCAAGCTTAAGTATGGGGTGATTTGATGTCCACCAAAATAGCCATGTTGAAATGCACATTTTAGCTCCTTATTCTATACACTTTGCATATTTCGGGCTGGGAATATGTTGAAATTATGTAGTATATGCTTATTTGCAAGAAATAGAGGTCTACATAAGTTTTGGTTTAATATTGCAGAATTTAGAGCCATTTCGGGACAAAACCAAGAAGCAAAGACAGAAGTTGAGCCTTACTCGATATCGAGTACTTTTACTCGATATCGACCAAAGAAGTCCGAGCAAGAGCCTGGTCGAGGAGGATCTGATCGAGGAACTGAAGACGAAGCCAACTCGAGTTAGACATACCGAGCAAAGAAACCGCATCTGGAATCAAGGAGGGAGCACCTGATCGAGAAGCCAAAGACCTAGACATACCGAGTAGCATTTCCTCGATATCGAGTAATTTACTCGATATTGACAAGATCAGCAGCACCTGGCCGAGCCAAGTCAAGAAGCAGTTGCTCGAGCAAGTCAGAATGCCAAGTCAACGACAACGTTCCACGATATCGAGTACTTTTACTCGATATCGACCAAAACCTTCCTGGGCCGCGATACGCGGTTGGGTTGTTCGAGTCGAGTTGGGCTTGCTTGGGTACGAAGATGTCCGAATCTATCAAGTTTGATCAAGATCTATCCATGGAGAGAGGATTTATCCACAAATGAAGATATTTAGATATTTAGTTATTTTCCTTTTAGATAAATGTTCCCTTTTATTAAAGTTTTATCTTTAGATATAGATAGAGATTTCCTTCCTTGATTAGCAAGGATTGGAAGCCTATAAATAAAGCCTATAGGGCTGATTTTTATGCATTCCATCACACAATTCAATCTTAGGAAGAGGTGGAGAGTAGAGAGAGAGAGAGTGGAGGCCAAGAGGAGTTTGTGAAGCGAGAGCGGAATTGGCTTCCTTTGGTTGTAAGCTCTGTTTGGTTTAATTCAATGCAAGTAGTTTATTTTCCATCAATGATGTATGTGATTGCAATGAGGCACGAGTAGTTCACCTACTTCTAGGGTTGGGGTGAGCCCAACGATAGCCACGCGTGTTTGAGTTAAAGATCCAACTTTTATCATGTTTTGAGCATCTACTACCTTTTATGTGTTTATTACCCATCTAATGGAGATCCATGCTAACAACTTGGATTGTAAACATAAAATCGGTAGATACAATTAGGGTTTCTTGAAAGAGTTGTCTAATTGTTGGAAAAGGCGAAAGCTTGGTCCTTCGATGCAAATTGCATGATTATCTGTTTTATTCTTGCCTTATACATGTTTGGTTATCGTTGTCGCAAACCCTAATCTTGGAAGTTCTCTTTCATTCACCAAGTTAAGATTCGAAATTTGCTTGTTTTTAGTTTCTGCTCTACTCGATATCGACCAACACTGGTCGACAACGACTACTGACCTTCGATCCTAGATCGTCGTAGCTTCTAGTGTGCAGGTACCCGACGTCGACAAGAACTTTACTCGATATCAAGTAAGGTCTCCTCGATATCGACCAACCCTACTGACCTTCGATCCTAGATCGTCGTAGCTTCTGGTGTGCTGTTGCTGCGCTGTTCGACTTGTCCGATCTTCTGTCGACTAAACCCTAGTCGAGATCGAGCAACCTCTAAGTCGACTTCTGCCGTGAGATTCATCCGCTGCCTAGGATCCACTGACATGCTTCCTCGTGGATCGATCCTGACTTCCCACTGCTGCATCGGGAGGAAGTCTTGTAATCATTTGCAAGGGACGGAATCTGGTTTGCTTTGCTTTAGTCATATTTTATATTTGCATTCTCGATTTTTCTCCTACAACAATCTCATACCATGAGTTAGAAATTGGAAAGGTTTTCGTTGAAGTTTCTTGCTTATGCCCCCTTTAATCCATGCTTAAATCTCTCCACAGCTCTTATGCGAGATCCCCTTCAATATCGCCTATCTATATGATAAGGGTATTTTGGTAATTTAACGATTTTGTTCTCTAAAACTTAACGAATCAAAGATAGGGTGGTCTTTGGTAAAGAAAAGGTATATAAAGGGTGATTTTCTGCAATATTGAATTTAAGGGATGATTTTGAACAATATGCCCTATTTAAGGGTGGTTTTCTGTCGTTTACCCTAAAAGATATGCACACAAGTATTCATGGGGGTGCCCGTTGCCCGTTGGTACTCTATGGGCTTAAAATGAGGCTTAAGGCCTCTAGCCACTATGCTTCCCTATGTCTTTCTCCTAATTTGATCTCACGATTCCCTCTCCCATGATTGAAATCTATGATTTTGGCGATTCATTAGCGGATCAATTCACTTAAAGCCACAACCATTGGTGGTCGAACACAAGCGCAAGGTCACCTATATATAAAACACAAGACTACCGTCCTTCAGTTATATTGTCGATAGTTATGTTCGTTCATCTTGATCTTGTAACGACCTATTGTAATGCAATTGCACTAGCTTCCCGACCACCAAGTTTTTTGCATCTATATGGACTAGCTTTCAATTTGGAACCTGGGCTTACAAAATGGAGCTCTAGCTTCTGATATTCGTCACACGCAGGAAGGAATATTAGTTCTAGTAAGATACAATATACATATGGCCTAAAGGTGGGTGTGGTGTGGTCTTTATAATATATTTCTGATGTTGGCCTTTGCATACCAGATCGATGGTCTTCTTGTAAGATGGAGCTTCCTACGTACTGCTTGCTTAACTGTATTCCCACGGATCGGAGGACTCGTGATTTTGTAAAAGTTAATGGGTACAAAAAACTCTTTAGAAGAATTTCAAACTAACTTGTCAAGACCTTGATATTGCTATCAGATCTCAACAAAGTAAAATGAAACAAGACAAAGTAAATGCGGAATGTAAAAGGTGAACACACAAATTGTTAACGAGGTTAGGCACGAACTTGACCTACGTCACTGCCTAGGGTTATCCAACCCGTAGGATTCAAACACTTCTTATTTCACTTTCCTTGAGCCTAGAACTTCCTAGAAGAACTTCTCTTCTCCTATACAAAGCGTCAACGCTTCTATTATAGCTCTCAACCTTAGTGTAAAATGAATGACTTGTACAGTAAGTGCTTGTGTTTCCCTCAACTCTCAAAAGAAATCAACACTTAAACTCTATGAGAATGCACGAGAGAAACTGAGATGACGAATGCTTTAGGACAACATGATTGCTTGTTTAAGTGACTAGAGTCCCTTTGTCATTCGTCTTTATATAGTCGAACATCTTCGTGGATTGCGGATGGATGACCGTTTGAAAATTCAAATTCTTTCCAAAAGAATTTTAATTCTTTCCGATTTCATACTTCCCGAAACTGCAGCTGCAATCCTCTCCATGATTGAGTATTCTCTTGAAGGATCTGATGAAGATGTGATCTCCTTGTTTCCTTGTATAGTTTCTCATTCTTTCCTGAAACACAACTCAAGATGCATCTACCACATAATATGGGTTAGGGGAAATATATGCCAATAAGCTTTGGTCCAATCTGATTTCCCATGGCCCAATAAGAAGCCCATGCCAATATTTTGTCCCAAAGAAAATGGTCGTGAATTATTTCCTGCATTTGAAAAAGTCAAAACATATACAAAAAATATACATCCAAACATTTTAATATAGGTTTCAAGACCTTAAAACCCAGCCTTCTATTTTTATCTTTCATCACCCTTAGAAGTAACCTCCACGCTAGTTCTCAAGATCTTACATTCAAGGTGGAGTATTCAATCTCCACATTGATGGAAGACAAAACCTTTTTCAAATATCATAATCGAATAATAGTAAATAAAGCATATAATATAAGAATATAATATATTATAAGTGCATAAATGTTTGGATCATCAAACTTTTAAACCGTTAAAATTAACTAACCAAACAGTACCAAAACCATCACAGGAAACATTCTCCCCCTTTTTGTCTTCCAACCAAAAGGGCAGAGAGGTGAAAATGTCTTAAAACCAGCAATCACACGCAAAAAGTTTTCAAAGGATCACCATCAAAGAGATAGAACGTTTTAAAACCCATGAGAGGAGAAGTGAGATTTCAAGGCCTTGAGGAGGAACCCCCATCTGCAGACCTCTTTTTCTTCTTATGGTACGTCTTTGTCTCCTTAACAGATGACGGTCCAGCAGCTGAGGATGATCCAGGAGTGCTAGGAGCTACTGAATCTTCAGGAGGAGCAATGTCAGGGCCTTCCTCGCGCCATTCGCCAAAGGTAGGAAATTGCTTGTTTGGTGGAAGGTACTTCCTTCGAACTTTGTTCCTACACTTCCTCTACCACCTCTGCAAAGCCTCCTTGGTGATCTTGTTCGTCTCCATCTCTGCAAGATGTCTCTGCCTCTCCACGTCTCTGTATTTCTTGACCACTCCATATTCCTCAACAGTGAGGATAGTGGGTTCCTTGTGCGTTGGACGCAAAATTGGCATGTTCTTCACTTGACTCTCGCAGTTCAGAATAACATTTCCAGTTTTCTCTCGAACATGATCAAACACCTCCGGGTCCAGTGGTATGATAGATCCAGTAACTGTGTATGCCAGGGCATTCAAGAGCATCATCTGATCAAGCTTACAGTCCACCACTGATAGAAAGTCATGCCAGGGCGAGTCGGAGCAGTTTTGGCCTGAGATTGCAGGTTTGATTTTCTTATCAAGGGAGTCAGCAAGGGAGAGTGCTCACTGGAGTCATCTGAGTGAACTTCCGGTTCATCCATTATCTACTTGCCCTTGTTTGTAGCCATTTTGTTCCTTTTTCCAGAGGGAACTGGTGTTGGAGATGCAGATGAGCGCTTGGGTGCAATTTCAAGGGTTTTGAGAAGAGGGAATTTTGGAAATCAGAGAACGTGCGTGCGCGCGCGCGCGCGCGAGAGAGAGAGAGAGAGAGAGAGAGAGAGAGAGATGTGCTGAGAGATTTGACAAGGAGATGAGAGAGTATATATGGAGAAGATTTGGAAACCGAATCGTCTCCTCCCTTTGAAATCAGGAAAAAAAAAACATAATCCATTAAATCAACTCACCAGTTTTAATTAATGCAAGAAATCATTCAAATTTTACCAAAATCGAGGAGACACATATTTGCCAACGAAGGGAGAAAATCCAATTTAAAATAGGATAGTTAGAGAATTTAAAAAAACCAGATTTTTGAAAGAAAAAAATTTATTGAAAAAATATTATGTCCAATATCAACAAGATACCAATAGAAATTTTGATCCAATATGATATTATTCGGTTTTGATCATCTCGAGACCCTATGATTTCAAGACCTTGTGATGTCAATCGAATTTTCACATCATAGAGGGAGTGGTTACTATTGTTGCAGGAGGATGGTCAAGTATGAAAATAAATCGAAATATAAAATCAAACTGACTCCCTGTCTCAGCAAATAAATACAACACTTCATCCCGTTGTAGTAGAAGGTAGTCAGGATCGATCCACGAGGAACCGTGTCAGCGCCCACCTTTCAAGTTCCAAATCGCTCTTGAAATTGACTCAGGGACGACTCGATATCGACCAAGGGTTAGACGATATCAATTGAAGTCAGTCAAAATTTCTTCAAACTTGCACAACAAAAGCAACGGAATCGAAATCGAGTGAAGGGCCTTCGATATCGACCTTAGTAGACTCGATATCGACTTTAGTATACTCGATATCGACTTTAGTATACTCGATATCAACTAATGTGCAAAAACTCAAATTTTGCAAAAAACAAATAAATAAAAACGTCGGAAAAGGAATTTAATTCAATAAACTAAAAGACTTCCAACATCGGGGTTTCAATGCCACAACGATAACAATGTAAAATAATGCATTACATTACATGGCTACCATTGGGCTCACCCCGACCCTAGAAGTTGGGTGATTACTCGCTCTTCATCATCAAGAAACACATCAATAGTAAAAGGGAATTAAATTGCATTAATAAACTCAAACAAAACTTACAACCGATCGAAGCCAATTCCGCTCTCGTCAAATACAACTCCTCTCGCCTCCAAGCTCTCTAAAAACTCTCTAAACTCGCTATCTAGTCGGAAACACAATTGCTTGTGGCTTGGATTATCATAAAACTCAGCCTCTATGGCTTTATTTATAGTGTTCAATCCCCGCTATCCAGGGAAGGAACCATCTATCTATATCTAAAACTTTCTATCTAAAGACTTTATGATAAAACTTTAATAAAAGAAATAAATCCTCCTTTGTCTTGATAGATCTTCACTTGAATTGATAGAATATCTCTTGCTTCATGTGGAAGAAATTCAGCTCGGAATTCGGACTCGGACTGCTCGAAATCGACTTCTGGTGGTTACTCGATATCGACCAAGTTAGGTCGATACTGACCTTTCTTCTTAGCTTTACTCGATCTCGGCTTCTGGAATGGATTTAGAGTTGTCTTTACTCGATATCGACCAAAGGTAGTCGATGTCGACCTCTTTTGTGTTACTCGAGTTACTCCGGTCAATTTCTGGCATTTCTGGTTAATTTGCCCCACTCGATATCGACCTTCTTGACAGTTCTTAGTATTATGCTCTGTTCTTGAAACGTACTTTCCCGAGTCCTCGTTTGTTTGATTGACAGATATGAACATGCATTGGAAAACTCTTTTTGAGGGCTACAACTCTCATGAAGACGTCACAACTTGATTCACAATGATGAATGGAAAAAAGTGGGATTTCCTTTAGCTGCACCATCCTTAGCTTGTTCATGACTTTCCTTTAAGCTCCAAAGTGCGTCCGATTTCTGCGAAATATAAAAAAATCTTGTGTAGACCTCCATATATTGCAAATAAACATAAACTACACAAATTCTGTATTATTCTAGCCCAAATGTACGAAATGTATGCAGAAATTGATATAAAAGTTAATGTAAACATGTCGAATTAGGCTCACAACAGTTACTCCCCCTACGAAAGTGCTTCCCTGTTAAGCATACCAAGTTCTAATCTAATGAAGTTGAACTGATCTTCAGACAGTGGTTTAGTGAATATATCTTCCAATTAAAACTTAGTAGATATAAAAGATATTGATATACCACCTTTCTTCATATAGTCTCGTACGAAATGATGTCTCATATCGATGTGCTTAGTTCTTGAGTGATGCACATGATTTTTAGTAATAGAGATAACACTGATGTTGTCACATTTTATAGGAATAAATTTTAGATCAATGCCAAGATCTCTGAGTTATTGTGCTATCCAAAGAATCTGCGAACAACAAGCTCCTACAACAATGTATTTTGCTTTAGCAGTGGATAGCGCCACTGAATTTTGCTTCTTAGAGTGTCAACTGATCAAGGAAGATCCTGAACACCCATCGAGTCCCAATGACTAATGGATGCTTTGGTCTGGGTTGGAGAGTCCACACCTTATTCCTTTAAAACTCATTTAGCTCACTTTGCATAGTTGTGATCCAGTCTGAGTCCCTGAGTGCTTCAGTAGGAGTCTTTGGTTCTACAAGAGAGACAAAATGCATAGAAAGCACATAGATTTTTTAATCTAGATTGAGTTTGTCTACCGGAGGATGGATCTGATATGATGTCTTGAGCTGAGTGTGAAGACGCATGTTTGAACTTTCATTGCTTTGGGCCTTGATCGTTCGTGACAGCAGCATGTCTTTCTTCAAGGTCTTGAGAGACTGTATTTGAGTTGGATTCATCATTGCTTGTGTTGATCACATCCAGGCTCTGTAGTTGCTTCTCAAGGTCTTGAGACAACTCGATTGAATCTTAGATTTGCTCTTGCATGTTGCGTTCTTGGTCCTTGTTGTTTTCAGATTTATCCTCTTCTTCTCCATCAAAATCATGGTGATTTAGATTGAGATCTGCAAAACTTTCACTCAACACACCATTATTTCTTTCGTCGAATACCACATGAATACTCTCCTCAACAATTTTGGTGCGCTTGTTATAAATATACCTTCGTCGCTACGAGCATCAAAGTTCTCAAGGTTATCTTTGACATTATTATGAACAAAGCAAGTACATCCAAAAGGTTTAAAAGAAGAAATGTTAGGCTTTCTTCATTTGAAAAGTTCATAAGGAGTCTTCTTCAAAATGGGGCAAATTAAAGAGCGATTCAAAATATAATTGGTTGTATTAACAACCTCGGCCCAATATTAATTTGGCAAACCATTTTCTAAAAGCATTGTCCTAGACATGTCCTCCAGAGTGCGGTTCTTTCTTTCCACAACTCCGTTTTGTTGAGGAGTCCTAGGAGCTGAGAAATTGTGAGAAATACCATATTTAGCACAAAACAAATCAAATTTTAGCTGATCAAATTCTCTACCATGATCGCTCCTAACAGAGACAATTGATATGTTTTTCAAGATTTGCAACTCCTTACAAAGTTTGGAAAAATCGAAAAAATCCTCTGATTTTTCTCTTAAAAAGGAAATCCATGTAAAACGAGAGAAATCATCAATGATAACCAAGATGTACTTTTTTCCCTTTGGAGATTTGACACGCATAGGACCACATAAGTCTATATGTAGTAATTCAAGAGGGCGAGAGGAACTTACAACCTTTTTGGGCTTAAAGGATCCACGTGTCTGTTTACCTCTTGTACAAACGTTGCATAGATCCTCACTTTTGAAGTTTAGGTCAGGCAGTTCTCATACAATGTCTCTTGATTTCAGTTTGTTGAGGGTGTCCCTACTTACGTGGCCTAACCTTCTATGCCAGAGACTGGGATCTTCTGTTAAGGCCTTGAGACACTTGATCTTTGTACCTACGATTTGGTTAGCGTGTACTGCTAATGTATTATTATGCATGTGAGCAGTGAGGATCAAGTCTCCAGTCTCTTTATTTCTAACTTCACACTTGTGTATGTCAAAGCCAACTTTGTTTCCTTTGTCACACAACTGAGAAACACTTAAGAGATTATATTTTGATCCATCAACAAGATATACGTCATTGATGCAACTTTTGGAATTACTACCAATGTTACCTATACCGATGATATTACACTTCCCTTTATCACCAAGAGTAATTGTACTAGTGGTTTGCTCTTTAAGATCTTGAAATAGAGATTTCTTTCCACTCATGTGTCGAGAGCAACCACTGTCCATGATCCATTTTGGCTCCTTGTTCTTGGCGATATCCTGCAAGACAAACATCAACCCTTCCAGCTAGACCAATACATAGATTTAGATTCATATTGAGGATAGACCATGTTAGGTAGTCTTGTCCTGTTAGGAACCCAAACTTGTCTTATATGTTCATTAAGTCGTATTGGAAATGTGTTTGTAATGATGTGGGGATCCTTTCGTCTATATGGACAGGTTTCCCTCACATGTCCTTTCTTATAACACTAAAAACAGGCAAGTGAACGCCAGTTGCCTTTTGCCTTAACAAAAGTGGTACTAGGTTTCTTTGGAAAAAAAATATTGTAGCCAATATCAATACTATTAATTGATAGTTGTTGTTCACCTAACATTCTATCAAGATTGGCTTTGGATCTTGGGAATTGTATGAGAGATGTCTGCTGGTCTTGGCTCTTATCAGTTAGCTTAACCTTCTCTTTCTCGAAATCAACATTGCGAGTCTTTAGAGAAGAGAGGTTTTGCTTGAGATCGAAATTCTTTGATGTCAAGGTGTTGACTTTAATGTCAAGAGCTGACCGAGAAGCTTCAAGATTTTTCATTTCCAGTGACATGTTACTAATACACTTCTGTTGATCTTTCAGCTTTTCTTTCAAGATGTTGATTTCACTGCTGTATGCCTCTTCATTGGAAATCATATTCCTTAAAAATTCAGAGAGTATATCAGAAGGACTAGACATTAAACTCTTTACCACTTCTTCAAGATCTTGACTTCTGGATTCCTCATGCTCAACCGTAAGACAAAGATTTGCATGATCTCCTTCCGTGTCTAAGTCACTTGAGGAATATGAGTCCCTCCAAGTGGCTAGCATAGCCTTCTTCCTTTGCTCATTCCTTTTGAATCTATTTCTTTTCTTCATTGGACACTCTTTCAAAAGATGATCTGTTTTACCACATTCAAATCATGTTAGAACTTTCGGTTTTTTGGATGAGTTAGAGAACTTACCTTTGAACTTAGATGATTCAGCATTGTCTCAATTGGATAATTGCTTTTTCATCTTCATGATTCGTGCTAGTCCTCGAGTGATAAGAGCAAATGGGTCATCCTCATCATCACTTTCATCGTCATCAGTCTGTACTTCTTCCTTCTTTGCTTTAATGGCTAGATTTTTAGTTGTTGAGGGTAGTTCTCCATCCTCTTCGTTTAAGATCATATTGTGTGTAATGAGCTTTCCAAGTAGGTTATCCAGTGGCAATGTGGTGAGGTCTTGAGCTTCCTCAATTGCGGAAACCTTAGGTCCCCGCTTGGTTTTTGGAAGGCTTCGAAGAACTTTCCTTACCTTCTCAGTATTGGAGAAAGTTTTCCCAAGTGAATCTAGGTTGTTCACAATTTGAGTGAATCTCGTAAACATTTCCTTCACTGATTCATTAGGATTCATCTTGAAGAGCTCATATTGTCGAAGAAAGATGTTGATTTTGCTTTACTTCACTTGGCTGGTGCCTTCGTAGGTGACTACAAGCTTGTCCCTAGGGGTGTTATTCAAGCCGAGTAGCTTGGGATCCGCTCGGAAAGAACTCGGCTCGAGCTCGTTCGAATTTGAAAATGATCCGAGTTCGAGCTTGTAGTCGAGCTCGTCACGAGCTCAAGTCGAGCTCGAGTAGGCTCGGTTTTCTCGTTTATATATATGTATTTACGATTTTACCCACCACCGCCGCCTCCTAATCCATTCCATCTCCCATTCTCTCGATCCACTCTCCAACTCTTGTCTCCAATTCCATCGCTGCCTTCGGCTCTCAATCTCTCATCGCTTTGGTTGTCGATCTGCCATCATCTCTCGAGTGCGCCTCTCTCTCTGCTCTCATCTTTTTGTTCAATCTCTCGCTGCTCTCATTGCAGGTGCCCTGCTCCGCCGTCGTCATCTCTCCGCTCCGCCGTCTTCAGTCGTGCTCTACTCCGCCCTTCTCTCAACTCTCATCTTCCCGTCATCGCCCTCCGTTCTATCTCGCTGCTCGACGGTCAGATCTACTCCCGTCAGTATACGCACATTCCCCCTACTCTCTCTCGCTGCTCGACAGTGTTGCTTGTGCGTAGATTCATTTGTATTTGTCCATAGATTTGGTTAAATTTGTGGATAGATTATGGTTGAATGTTGTGCTTCTTGTGCACAGTGGAATCAATGGATACTTTGTGATCCTAATTTGATTAATTTGTGCATAAATTACATTGATTTCCTTGAAGAATAGGTGCTCCATGGTAGATTACAGTGCATAGTGTGTAGGTTAGTGACCGAGCAATCGAGCTCATAAGCTCGAGTTCGGGCTCGGCTTGAGTATAAGCGAGCTCACGAGCTCGAGCTCGAGCACCCTTCTGAGCTCGCGAGCCGAGCTCGAGTAGCTGTTCAAGCTCGTTTTCATATGGAGCTCGAGCTAGGTCTCGGCTCGTTTACAAACTAGCTCGAGCTCGATGGCTCGTATATCACCCATACTTGTCCCAAATTTCCTTGGCACTCTTGTAAGAGGAAACACGGTTAAATTAATTAGCATCGAGAGCACAATATAACAGATTCATAGCTTTAAAATTTATAGCGACGTTTTCCGAATCTGTTTGAGTATATTCGGCTCCAGGCTTCTCGACTTCTTTTCCAGCAGCATCAGCCTTCATTGGAGCGCATGGTCCTTTCTTGACTAAGTCCCATAGCTCTAGATCGTGATCAATGATGAACATCTGCATCAAAGATCTCCAATGAACAAAGTTGTTGTTGCAAAAAAAGAGGAGGTCAGTTTGTTATTCTCCCTTAGGCAAATCCTCCATCACCTATGGTAAACATGATAAAACTCACAAGATTATTTGATCAAACAGTGAGCCAAGCTCTGATACCAATTGAACAGCCTATTAGACGATGAATAATACTCTAGAAGGGGTGGATGAATAGAGTATGCTCGATTTTTGTAAAACAAAAAACTCTTTAAAAGAATTTCAAACCAATTTGTCAAGACCTTTATATTGCTATAAGATCTAAACAAAGTAAACCCAAACAAGATAAAGTAAATGCGGAATGTAAAAGGTGAACACACGAATTGTTAACGAGGTTCGGCACGAATTTGGCCTATGTCCCGGCCTAGGGTTATCCAATCTGTAGGATTCAAACACTTCTTATTTCACTTTCCTTGAGCCTAGAACTTCCTAGAAGAACTTCTCTTCTCCTATACAAAGCCTCAACGCTTCTATTATAGCTCTCAACCTTACAAGTGAAATAAAAGCTCTCACCGTACACCAATGTGTGTTTGATCGAGTATAAAATACTCTTAGTGTAAAATGAATGACTTGTACAATAAGTGCTTGTGTTTCCGTCAACTCTCAAAAGAAATCAACACTTAAACTCTATGAGAATGCATGAGAGAAACTGAGATGACGAATGCTTGAGGAGAACTTGATTGCTTGAATGCTTGCTTGTTTAAGTGACTAAAGTCCATTTGTCGTTCGTCTTTATATAGTCGAACATCTTCATGGATTGTGGAGGGATGAACGCTTGAAAATTCAAATTCTTTCCAAGAGAATTTGAATTCGTTCCGATTTCATACTCCCAAAACTGCAGCTGCAATCCTCTCCGTGATTGAATATTCTCTTGAAGGATCTGATGAAGATGTGATCTCCTTGTTTCCTTGTATAACTTCCCATTCTTTCCTGAAATACAACTCAAGTTGCATCTACCATATAATATGCGTTAGGGGAAGTATGTGGCAATAAGCTTTGGTCCAATCTGATTTCCCATGGCCCAATAAGAAGCCCATGTCAATATTTTGGCCCAAAGAAAATGGCCATGAATTATTTACTGCATTTGAACAAGTCAAAGCATAGACAAAAAAATATACGTCTAAACATTTTAGTCTGGGTTTCAAGACCTTGAAACCCAGCCTTCTGTTTTTTACTTTCATCACCCTTAGAAGTAACATGCACGTTAGTTCTCAAGATCTTACATTCAAGGTGGAGTCTTCACAAGCTAAGCTATGTATAGAGTATCTTGTATACATATTAGTTTTCCCAAGGTGGCCGTCTCCTCAATGCTCCATGACATTCACAAATTTTAACATTCCTAGTCATTCAGATCATTCTGGCCTACATGCTTTTGTAGCATTTCTGTTGATATAGCAAAAGTAATTCGATAAAAGATCCAGGGGCATAATCGTCATTTACACGGTAAACCCTAATCGCAAACTCTAACTCTCATTATATATATGATTGAACTACTAGGGTTAGGGGTTTTTTTTTCCGAGACAGCCGACACCTTCTGACTTGAGCGTCGGAGGCTTCCCACGGGGAAGCAGCCCCGCCTCTTCCTCTCCTTCTACGCAGGTGATCGATCGAGGCCGAGGAGGAAGAAGGTGGCCGATCGAGGCCGAGGAGGAAGAAGATGCTGATTTATGCACTTACATTTGGCGCCGTCTGTGGGAATTCGATCAAAAAGCTATGAGATCGGATCTCTCAATCAACAAAGCAAAGAAGATAGATTATTTGTGAGGATCGATGAAGCGGCGAAGCCTGATGAGGGCCTCTGTCGACCGCCCTCCCTCTCGCCTTCACCCACAAATCAGGAACCGTTGGATCATCAGGAGTGCTTCAGTCGACTGCCCTCCTCTTGTCATCGCCCACAAACCCTAGCAGCAGGAATAGCCATCGATTTTGGCTTCCTCCATCTCTCCTAGTTGACGGGATTCGCTCACCACTGTCGGGTCAACTCCAGCAGATCTGTCGATCCATGTATCTCTATAAGAGATTCGCTGCCGCCTTCAATCTAAGGTGACGAAGAGGCATTTTCCCTAAGCGAAAGCTTTGGTGCTTGGGTCATCGATTGCCAGTGGTGACCGGAGGAGAGGTGTGGTGGACGGAAAAGGGAAGGGAGCGAAGAGGAGATGGGTTGGCGGTCGGTGCGGATGCGAGAGGGAGGCGGATCTAGGTGGATCTGTTACTGTCGGTGGTGCTGGTGGTCGGATCTGGGCAGGGGGAGGCCGTCGGCGGTGTATAGGCGAGGTGCTGGCCGGAAACAATGAAGGGAGAAGGTGGCGGCTGAGAGTATAGGCAACCGAGTCGAGATCGAGAGGTTGTGAGGAGCCCGTGTTGAAGTTCTGCGCCGCCGCCGCCTGCAAGAAACCTTGCGGCGAAGACGTTCTTTGCAAATTGTAACTAATTACAAGATCAGCCCGGAGTTCTTGGAAATTGCAGCTCAGCCCACACATTTAAGCTAATTGTGGAAAAGGGTCCAACTTACCTAAGGCGGGATATCTCACTTGGAAGTGCAACATATCATGTCCGGCCGGTCCAACATACGAGACCCAAAAGCTAAGTTCTCTATGTCTTATTTTGAGGAAAAGTTTGTTCTTTAGATAATCATATTGCATGGTTAATTGAATCGGTGACATATAAATTCTTGAAATGCTTATATGCGTATCTATATATATAGAACATCATTATATCAAAGCCATAAAAAACAATTACAGGATCGCCACGCATGGCCAAAGATCGCCACTTAAGGCCAAACGGAGGCCAATTCAGGCCATGAGATCGCCATTTAAGGCCAAACGGATGCCAATTCAGGCCATGAGATCGCCACATAAGGCCAAACGAAAGCCAATTCAGGCCAAGAGATCGCCACTTAAGGCCAAACGGAAGCCAATTCAGGCCATGAGATCGCCATTTAAGGCTACACGGAAGCCAATTCAGGCCATGAGATCGCCACTTAAGGCCAAACGGAAGCCAATTCATGCCATGAGATCGCAAGTTAAGGCCAAACGGAAGCCAATTCAGGCCATGAGATCGCCACTTAAGGCCAAACGGAAGCCAATTCAGGCCATGAGATCGCCACTTAAGGCCAAACGGAAGCCAATTCAGGCCATGAGATCTCCATTTAAGGCCAAACGAAAGCCAATTCAGGCCAACAGATCGCCACTTACGGCCCATAAAATCCAATTTCTAGGCCATAATAACCTCACCAAGGGCTAGCAAAAGTCAAAATAATGCGATAAGAGGGTCATTAAAGACGAAATGTTCAGCTCTTAACCAACAGAATCATCAATCACAAACAAAGGTTAATCATGAATGCCATCAACAAACACTACCTCTCACTTAAGGCCAGACGTTTAATAACTTTCGGTTGATCAGTTAATAACGTACCAACTGCATTATATTGTGCTATTCGGTTGAGAATGCTAAAGCTTGTAGGATACAATGAAGACAAGGGGCAAGCATCACTAGTGATCTTTGATCGTAACAGGTGAAAAATATCAAGTTATTCGTCTTCCCTCATCACTAGATCATGATAAGGAAACCAGAGGGGCAATTGATATAGCAAAAGTAATTCGATAAAAGATCCAGGGGCATAATCGTCATTTACACGGTAAACCCTAATCGCAAACCCTAACTCTCATTATATATATGATTGAACTACTAGGGTTAAGGGGGTTTTTTCGGAGACAACCGACACCTTCTGACTTGAGTGTCGGAGGCTTCCCACGGGAAAGCAGCCCCGCCTCTTCCTCTTCTTCTACACAGGTGACCGATCGAGGCCGAGGAGGAAGAAGATGCGGATTTATGCACTTACATCTGTCTTGTCTCCTTTGTTGTCCATTTGACAGGATTTGATAAGGTTGTCATCTCCCTTCTCCAACCGAGCCACTACATATATAACCTGTAACATATATAGATGAAAGAGGCAAATGGGAACGAGAGGAAAAGATCGATGTTGATGTGTCTCTGAGCCTGAGTTACATATATAAGAGACAAGAACGATTATCCCTAGCTAGTGGCGAGTCTGTTCCTTGTTGCAAACCATAGGATCGGATGAAGGAGGTAGTGCGTGCTAGTGCGTGCTCGAGTGCAAACCATAGGATCCCATATTGTCTTGATCCAAGTCTCCAAGGCCAGCTTCTCGTAGCTAGGCGGCATCCCTCAGGCTGAATTTACCAACCTTGCTCCAATCCTTTAGTAGCTCCTCAGCTAGCCTGGTTTGAGTATCTCCTGTAGTTTGGATAATTGGTCCCTCATCTCAAGTAGTTTTTAATCAATGAAGAGACATTCACCCTATGTTTTTTAATCAATGAATCTTCTACATATTTTTTATTATAAAAAATTATTCAAATGATATTTATATTGTACATGTTTAATAATATATATTTGCATATTTTTATATTACAAAATGATATGTTAATAATTATTAAAATTAATATTCCAATATAATGACTCTTCTAATTTCACTATTTTAAAAAATATTATTTCATGTCAAAAAGTTACTAGTATACAAATATATGTTATTTGATATGTACAATGTAAATATAATTTTTATAATTAAAAAATATCACAAATAATTTTATGTGACACCCAACGGCACACTAAGTGTTATAGGATATATCTACTCCACAACCATATATTCCGTTGTCTTAAAGTATATTGGTGGTGTACCCATCTAACCCAAACTGTATCCTACTGACAAGAGGAAAACCTGTCGTTGTTCTTGCCAAAGAATACTCAAACTTACTAACTAGTATAGCGTGCAAGTAAGAGATCGATCCATAGGGAAATCTATTAAATTCAAGTCTAATTCTAATTACTAAGAGAGTAAAGGGGGGGTTTTTAGTGTGAAAAAGGTCCGCCTTTTATCAAAGCGAAAGCAAACAAACAACGGAAATTGGTTGTAGAATTCAGGGGAGAGAAATAGGTTCACCTACAATTTGTCACTTCGATTGATGAATTCGATCCTTGTTTTAGCCTCTAGTTCTTGTCTTTTCCTATCAATGTCCTTGTCCAGATCTTAGGTAAATTACTAGTCCTACGAGTCCTAGCAACCCTTATCTCTAAATAACCCTAACACGGTTAAGATTCAACCTAGAGATAGCATTAAGATTATGAATTAACCAAGGTACACATAATATCAAGCTACGAGTCGATATTCAACATGTATTCAACTTCCTACACATCCAATTAGTCCTACGAGTCCTAAAGGGATATAATTGCCACTTGGGTTAAGGTTCGCTACGAGGAATCTACAAAACCCTAGCAATTGAATGAATCAACTCTAACTAGTTGATCAGGCCAGGGAGAATAAAACACATTCAAGTAATTAAGCACAAGGAAGTCAAAACATTGCAATAGGAATAAGAACTAGATTAAGAAACTCACAATTCAACAATCAAAGATCCAAACTGTAGGCGAAACCTCGAGAGTTTAGTTGCTCATGCTCAACGGCGCTGTCAACAATTGTGTAAAGTGCAAAAGGTAATAAACTAGAAAAGTCTTATAAAGCCTTTAACAAGTCGGCCAAAGAATAAAACAAAACCCTAATTAAAGTCCAATTCGGAACGGCATGTTTCTGTGAGGGCCGCGGGGAAGCCACTCTAGGCCGCGGGGCGGCCGGCGATTAGCAAAAACCTTCGTCCGAGCTTCGAGCCGCGGGGCGGTTTTTACTGTTCACAGCGATTTTTCCTCTTCGAATTTGGTCCCGATGTCAACACGAAAGTTGTAGATCTCAAAACGCGCTTTCCAACGCATGGTCATAATAGTCAATCGGATAACCGAGGCCTCTAGAAAGTGCGAAACATGTTCAGCATGTCTAGCGACAACTTTTGCTGACTTGTTATTCACTTAGACTCTCGAAATTCGACTCCGCTCCCGTGCTCTTCACTTTTCCTCCTCCTAGTCACTCTTCCTTCATCCATGAGCTTCCTCATTCCTCGTCGGATCCACATATACCTGAAATAATCCATAAAAGCGTATAGATTCCGACTCCACCAACAAAACGAGTATAAATGCAAATCTAGCTTAAACTATGCATTATGCACATCTAAATCATGCTAAATGCAACCTAATATGCCTACCTAAATGCATGCTATCACCTACTTCCTAGGGTTGTAAATGAGGTGAGTTTATCCAATTCACTCGCTTTCATCCACACATTTTTTGCAGGCGAAAACTCGCAAAAAAAATAAAAATAATAAATTAGTTGATGGGCAAGGTTGGACCTAAGGTGAGGCCGAACATGCCCTTGCCTCATACCCAATCACCTCAAGAGGGGCCCATATATATAAACATAATAAGGGTAAATAACTAAAAAGGCAAAATGGAAGGAGATAACCAGGCGATTCTATTAAGAACGGTAGTGCCAATGTGGAATCGTGGCAGCTGGCTATGGGCCACTGTAACCGCAATCAAACTGAATCATAAAGTCTCAACGACAAAGTTTCATGACGGTCAAACGCGTGGGAGATATAATGATGGTGGGCTGCAAGGACATGGCTTGCGCTCACAAGTTGAAATTTTTTATGAAGATTAGCTTCTGGAAATGTAGAGGATTAGGGCGCCCGACATTTTGGACTGAAATTACCACCTGGTGTAAATCAGAACACATCCAGCTACTGGCTCTAGCCGAGACTAAAACAGAAAACATCCCCTCCCCCTCGTGTTGGCGGGCTGCGGGATTTGATAAAGCTATCTGGTCTCCTGCTGTGGGAAAGTCAGGGGGCTTGGGTATCCTTTGGAAGGAGAATTGCCTACTAAACGAGACAATCGAGGTTATAACACACTGGTAGAGAGCAATAGCTATAAGATACACCAACACCTTGGATGGATTCTCATGCATCATATGGTTCATATACGCACCCCCACAAGAACATAACAAACCACAATTCTGGGAAAAATTACTAGAGGAAATAGACCATACAACACTCCCATGTATTGTCATGGGAGATTTTAACGAAATAGGCTGCTTTGGCGATAAGGAGGGGGGGGGGGTGACTCACCCCCGCCGCTTCGCAAGGCTAAGGGAAATCAAAGATCGATGTTCTTTACTAGACATCCCTACTTGGGGAAACCCCTTTACTTGGCGAAAGAATCAAACGAATATTGGAAACATAAAAGAAAAAATAGATCGAGTCTTGGTTCAACATGACATAGTCCACCAATATCCCGCTTTATGCACTAAAAATGGTGCATTCACATCATCAGATCATTGCTCAATCACAATCGAACTAAACACAAGCCAAACGTTCAAACCCCCTCCGTTCAAATTCGAAAATATATGGTTACTACGGAAATATTTCAAGAATATTGTAAAACAAGCATGGCGTCTTATATGCTATGGGTCAGCAATGTATCAATTAACTAGGAAAACACAATTTCTTAAGATTCACGCAAAACAGTGGAATAAAAACACCGTCGGCAACATTTTCAGGCAACTGCAGAAGGTAGAAGCACAAATACTCGAAATACAACAACGCCAAACCACCAAGTTACACCCTACAACACAAATGAGAGAAGTGAACCTAATAAAGAAAAAAGAAAGACTATTACTATTTCAAAAATCGTACTGGAACCAACGGGCCAAATCCAAACATATCAAACTATCAGATTCTAATACGGGGTACTTTCACAGAATTGCATCGGGAAGGAGGAATAGGAAATTCATCCGGAGTATAACAACCAGGGAAGGAACACTCATAACAGGCGATTCCAACATAAACACGGAAATTACAACGGACTTCAAGAAAAGATTCTCAAAACAACCAATCAATAGAAGAAAGTTAAACGAATTTCTAACCTTAATATCCCCAGACATAACTACCAATGAAAATGAGGAGCTCATTGCCATCCCATCGAACAGCGACGTCAGAAATGGTGTCTTTAGTCTGGGCAAAAATAAGGCCCCTGGGCCGGACGGCATGACTACGGAATTTTATAAAGATTCTTGGACATTGTCGGCCCTCTAGTCACCAGAGCTGTAAAAAACTTCTTCATATCAAGGAAAATGCTCAAACAAATAAACCATACCTTCATCTCGCTACTACCCAAAACTGATAACCCAACAACAACTGCTCATTACAGACCGATAAGTCTATGCTCAACCATCTACAAGGTCATCTCCAAAATACTAACAGAAAGACTAAAAAAGGTTTTGGAAAAACTAATTAACCCACACCAAGGAGCCTTTGTATCAGACAGAGCAATTCAAGACAACGTCTTAATAGCTCACGAAATCTTCCATTCATTCAAAACAAGAAACGGAAAAATGGGCTGGCTGGCACTCAAGCTAGACATGGAGAAAGCATATGACCGGGTAGATTGGGAATTTACGGAGGCAGTCCTGTCTGGATTTGGTTTTCACCCAACCTTCATAAAATGGATCATGGAATGCATTACAACGGTCTCCTTCTCAGTTCTAGTGAATAATGGACCGACAGACTTGTTCACCCCTACAAGAGGCCTACGACAGGGGGATCCTCTCTCTCCATTCCTGTTCATTCTAGGTGCAGAAGTCTTGGCTAGAAAACTGGCCGCGGAGGCCTCGAATTCTGATAATCAGGTAGGATTCCGGTTTGGCCGGACTGGGCCAAGAGTACCCTTTCTAGCCTTTGCAGATGACATATTAATCTTCCTTAAAGGCAGCAATGACGCATGTCTCAATGTAAAGAATATCCTAGACGACTATTGTCAAATCTCCGGCCAACAAGTTAACTACCACAAATCGACCTTCCAGGTCACACCGGGTATCACCCGCCAAAGAACCATCGAGCTTGGACGAATATTGGGCATCAACCATTCCCACTCGGTGGAAAAATACTTGGGATGCCCCATCATCAACGGCAGAGTAAACAAGGATACCTTCAAGGAAGTAGTCACAAAAACAAAAGATCAACTGAGCAAGTGGAGAGCTGATGCCTTGTCTCAACAAGGTCGTGCTGTCCTTATTAGTTCGAACCTTACTGCTAAGCCACTGTATTTTATGCAGAACTTCATGCTACCGGCTACAATGCACAGTGAGCTAGACACAATCAATAGAAGATTCTTCTGGAACAAGGATGCCCAACATAGACCTCTTATAGGATGGGACAGGATATGTAAATCAAAGAAGGCCGGTGGATTGGGGATCAGAAAAACAAAGGAAATGAATGAAGCACTGCAACTAAAACTTCTCTGGAAAATATTAGCGGAACCGAGCAGCACTTGGGTTCAGGTCATAAAGCACAAATACCTGAAGGAAAAACATATTCTGACTTACGAGAAAAAGGGCAACATGTCCTGGCAATGGGCAAAACTAACAAACCTACTACAGAAATTCAAAAACGGCATAATATGGTCCATCGGAAACGGTAAAATTTTAGACAGATAACTGGATATCAGAAAAACCACTGGTGGGATGGTCTGAATGCCCGTCTCAGATTGACAGGAATGAGACGGTTAGTGAATACATTGAGAATGGCCAGTGGAAAGAGCACAAACTTATCAAGGTCCTCCCCAGGGATCTGGTGGATGACATTCTGGAGATCCAACTGTCGACTGCCACATTTGAGGATAGGTTGTATTGGTGGCCGGATAAATATGGATGGTTTAACACATCCTCTGCATACAACATGCTCACAAATGCGACTGGCTCACCTACTTGTGAGTTTGGATGGATTTGGCGACTCGATATTCCACCAAAAATAAAGAACTTCTTATGGAAAATAGCAAATTCAGGCCTTCCGACCAAAGCCCGGCTTGCCGCAAGGGGTGTTGCTGTTCCCTCCTCTTGCCTACGGTGCTTTGGTTGCGGGGAGGACGATATCCATATACTAACGGAGTGCTTCCCGGAACTAACCATCCAACACCTAAGCCAATCGGAACAACAGAGGCTCCACCAAACAATATCTTTTACCAGAGATTCTAATGCACTCATACAATGGCTACACAGTCTCCCCAAGCATAAGATCCAAGTGATCTCCACCAACTGGTGGAGTATCTGGTACTTCCGGAACATGGTCACATTCAGAAACCAACAACCACCAACAACAGCTAAGATTGAAGCATTTGCCAGCCGACAGATTGAAAGTTTGAAAAGTGCCAGTAGTATGGAAGATAAGGATCAAACGAAACCAAGAACAAAACCTTCTGCAAAGGAAATCAGAAATTCGGGATTAATAAATAGAAACCAGCTAAAATGGAAACGACCGCCACATGGTACATTCAAATTAAATTTCGACGGCTCTTCATTACTTCATGGAGCCGGATCAACAGGAATTATCATTAGAGACTAGAAAGCCAACCCAATTCAAATCGCATTCAAGAAACTAGGGCGACACTCTCCCATTATGGCTGAAGCTTTGGCCCTTCACCTGGGAGTGCTGGAGGCGAGAGAACTACAAATCCAAAAATTGATTTTAGAAGGAGATTCCAAAATCATTATCGACCACCTCAACAACAACACACGCTGCCCATGGGAAGTGGAAATGATTCTGTCAGATGTCAAAACAATGCTTAGAACCGTGAGTCAAGTCTCCTTTTCTCACATTCCCCGTTGTCGAAATAGAGTGGCTGATAAGGTTGCACACCTTTGCCACTCCGTTTCTGGGGAACAATTAACAACCAACAAAGATCTCTTAGATCTCATCCGCCTGGATGCTCTTGGGTAATTTCTACCCAAAATCTTACCTAATAAAAAAAAAAAAAAAAAAGTGGAATGGTTACAATCGAAATCGAAAGGAGCTTTCAGGAGTGTAGCAATGGAAGCCTATATAAATCAAGTATGTTTGTTGCTCTTTATACATTCTTCCTTGTCTTAACTGAATTTGAATTTGTAGGATTTAAGATTTATGAATTAGGGTTTAGATCACGATTAAATGTGCAATGATCATTCATTAATTTCTATCTAGGATTTTAATTCCAATTTCATAGTGTGTACTTCGCATGAAGTTAATTAATTTGAATCTTGATCACCTTAGCCTCGATGAATTTCTCTTGCCGCTTATACATGGTTAGTGATAGATTACATAGGTCTCCTATTGTATAGTGGGCTGAAAGCCCGTTAAGGCCCAATACCTTGTAACCTATATATATGTTATATCAATGAATGGAAACCCTCAAGGAGGACATTACAATCAATCTCATGATCTCACATAGTATCACAGCCTAAGATCCAAAGACCCTAAATTCTTTTTCTCTAACCCTAGCCGCCACCTCCTTCTCTCTCTCTCCTCGCCGCCGCCCTCCCACCGTCGCCCCCCCCCCTCCTTCTCTCCCACCGTCCGCCAACCCCTAGCGCGCCCGCGCCACCCCCTAGCGCGCCCGCGCCACCCCCTAGCGCGCCCACGCCATTCCCCCCGCGGCCGCGTCACTCCCACCGTCGACCCCCTCCTTCTCTCTCTCGCTCGCTAGCACTTCCGCACACCGCCCTTAGCCTTCCCTTCTCGTCCCAATGGCTAACCCACAACCTACCGACCCTATTAAGCCACCCTACCATTCCGCCCTAACCATCTCCAACATCAAAAATTGCATCCCAATCATTCTTGATCATGAGTCCAGTACCTACACCATGTGGTCGCACCTTTTCACGACCCATGTTAAGGCTCATAAAGTCCTTCACCACATCGACTCCTCCGCTAACCGTCCTGCAAGCGAAGACGACGATCTCTTCGCTCAACTTGACACCATTGTTCTTCAATGGATCTTTAACACCATCTCAAAAGATCTATTGACCACTATCCTTGACCCCAAAGACAACGCCTTGCAAGCTTGGAAGAAACTTCAGGATCTCTTTCAAGACAACAAGTCCACCCGTGCTGTCTATCTCGAGCACGAATTCTCAGGTTGCAAGCTTTCCTCTTTTCCGTCGATATCTGCCTACTGTCAGCACATCAAGACCCTGGCTGATCAGCTCGACGCTGTCGACTCCAAACCCAGTGCCACCCGTCTGGTTCTTCAGGTTCTCTCTGGTCTCCCTTCCGAATACAACGCTGCTGCTACTCATATTCAGCAGACAGAGCCTCTCCCTACATTCGAGAAGACCCGGTCTCAACTGATCCTGGAGGAGACTCGCCTTCAACGTCAGACAACCGACGCCGCCAAAGACAAGACGGCGTTGGTCTCATCCAGCGACATCATCGAGCAACTCGCCCTCCAGCCAGGCCGCACCAACGATCAGCAAGGACCTAGAGGCGGCGGCCGCAGCGGCGGCCGCGGCAGAGGCCGCGGCGGCCGCAGCACCTGGCGCCCGCAGCAACATGATAACCGCCACCCCTCTTGGTACCCCAACCCTGGCTACCCTCCTTGGATGCCCTATGGCTACCCCGGTGCGTCGTTTCGTGGACCTGCCCCATATCTCAACCGCCAGCAGGGCTTGTTGGGTCCTGCTCCCCGTCCATCATCCGATCAGGCATACCCGACTGATGTGCACAACGCCTTCTCTTCCATGCAGCTGACACCTCCTGACGGCTCTTGGTACATGGACACTGGCGCTACCTCTCATATGACGAACTCCTCAGGTACTCTCTCATCTCATTCTTTTAAGGGTCCTGCTCATTCTATTATCGTTGGCAACGGTGGTCGCCTTGCTACTTCGGGCATTGGCCACACCACACTACCAACCCCTACCAACCCTTTGCACCTAAACAATGTCCTTATTGCCCCCAAACTTGTCAAAAACCTTATCTCTGTCCGTCGGTTTACCACTGACAATGATGTTTCTCTTGAGTTTGATCCGTTTGGTTTCTCTGTGAAGGATCTTACTACGGGGGTTACTCGCCTGAGATGTAATAGCACTGGGGAGCTCTATCCTGTGTCGTCGCCCTCACCATCCAGCCCGTCAAGTCCAGTCGCCCTCTCGGCATCATCATCCAGTCTTTGGCATGCTCGTCTTGGTCATCCCAGTCCTGCAGTTTTAGATTTACTTCGTTCTAAGAGTCTTGTCATTTGTAATAAAGAGCACCGCTCTGGTTTATGTTCGTCTTGTCAGTTAGGCAAGCATGCCAGACTTCCGTTTCAGCGTTCTTTAAACACTACTTTCGCACCTTTTGATATTATTCATAGTGATATTTGGACATCTCCTGTGCCTAGCAAGGAGGGTCATAAGTATTACCTTTTGTTTCTGGATGATTTTACACACTTCTTATGGGTTTTCCCTTTGCACTTTAAATCTCAAGTGTTCCCTATCTTTGCCAAATTCCATGCTTACATTAAAACACAGTTTCACACCTCTGTCAAGTGTTTCCAATGCGACAATGGCCGTGAATTTGACAATAAAGATTTCCACACTTTCTTTAATACCAATGGGATCTCCTATCGCTTATCCTGCCCCTACACCTCGCAACAAAATGGCAAAGCCGAACGAATCATCCGCACCATCACCAATATGATGCGCACTCTTCTCTTCCACGCATCCATTCCCCTCCCTTATTGGCCTTACGCCTTGGCCACCACATGCTACCTCCTCAACATTCTCCCTTCTACCACCCTCAACCATCGCTCACCGTTTCAGGCACTGTATTCTGCTTTGCCCATATATGATCACCTTCGTACATTTGGTTGCTTATGCTTTCCCAATCAAGCATCCACCGCCCCCCATAAGCTTCACCCTCGCTCTACCCCTTGTGTCTTTCTTGGCTACCCGTCTGATCATCGCGGTTATATTTGCCTTGATATCAAGACTCACAGGATCATTCTCTCTCGTCATGTCACCTTTGATGAGTCGCGATTTCCCTTCGCATCTCCCACACCCCCTGTGTCATCGTTAGAGTCTGAGTCACCATTTCCTCACTTCATTCTTCCCCAGAGCTCTCCCGGTGCTCCTGCGTCTCCCCCTCCCCCACCTCCCTCGCCACCCCCCACAACCAGACCTCACACCCGCAGCGTCTCCGGTGTCTTCAGACCCCGACAGATCGTCTCCATGACCACCGACCATCACCCCGCCATACACCCCACATCCCCTACGCCAACATCCCTGCCCCAAGATGGCGCGCCCACGCCCCAAGCAGGCGCGCCCGCGCCCCAACCTGACGCGCCCGCGCCCCGCCCTGGCGCGCCCGCGCCCCGACCTGGCGCGCCCGCGTCCCCGGCTGGCGTGCCCGCGTCCTTCGCCTCTCCTGCCCCCATCCTTCCCGACTCCCTTTCCCCCTCTGCCTCCACCCAGACCTCCCTCTCCCCCGTTCCCACCTCCCACAAAACAGCCCTCCTAGACCCGAATTGGCAGGAGGCCATGCTCGACGAATACAGGGCCCTTACGAAGAATGGTACTTGGGTTCTTGTTCCTCGCCCTCCTGAGGCGAACGTCATTCGTTGTATGTGGCTCTTCCGTCACAAGTTCCGCTCTGATGGGACATTGGAGCGCTACAAGGCCCGTCTGGTGGTGAACGGTAGATCTCAGCAGGCAGGTATTGATTGTGATGAGACCTTCAGCCCTGTGGTCAAGCCTGCCACTATCCGAGTGGTCCTGAGTCTGGCTCTGTCGCGCAACTGGGGCATCCATCAGCTGGATGTCAAGAACGCCTTTCTGCATGGTCATCTGAATGAGACGGTTTACATGTTTCAGCCTCCGGGGTTTGCTGATGCTGAGCGTCCAAAGCATGTCTGTCTCCTCAAGCGCTCTCTGTATGGTCTGAAACAGGCTCCACGGGCATGGTTCCAGCGGTTTGCCTCTCATCTGCTCCGCTTGGGTTTCACTGGCAGCCGATCGGATACGTCTCTGTTTATCTATCGCAGAGGCTCGGACTTGGCTTTCCTGCTGCTCTATGTCGACGACATCATTCTCACCGCCTCTTCTGATGCTCTTCGAAAGTCCATCATCTCGAGATTGAGTGCCGAATTCGCCATGTCTGATCTGGGTCCGCTGTCTTACTTCTTGGGAGTTGTCGTTCAGCGGCACGCGTCTGGTCTGTTTCTCTCACAGAGTAAGTATGCTGCTGAGATTGTTGCTCGTGCTAAGATGGTCAACTGCAATCCCGTCGCAACCCCAGTCGATACATCCAACAAGCTCAGTGCTCATTCGGGTCCTTTGGTTGATGATCCAACACTGTACAGGAGCCTCGCTGGTGCTCTTCAGTATCTCACTTTCACCAGGCCTGATATCAGTTATGCCGTCCAGCAGATCTGCTTGTTCATGCATGCCCCTAGGGAACCCCATTTTCAGGCTTTGAAGCGGATCATTCGGTACATCAGCGGCACCCTCGAGCTCGGCACCACCATCACTCCTTCCTCTAAGCTTGATCTTGTGGCATACACTGATGCGGATTGGGGTGGTTGTCCAGACACACGTCGCTCCACGTCTGGTTACTGTGTCTTCCTCAATGACACTCTTGTGTCTTGGTCAGCCAAACGTCAGTCCGTCGTGTCTCGCTCCAGCGCTGAAGCCGAATACAGGGGTGTTGCCAACGTTGTCTCTGAGTGCTCTTGGCTCCGCAATCTCCTGCTTGAGCTACGATGCCCCTTACAGAAGGCCACTCTGGTCTACACTGACAACGTCTCCGCCGTCTACCTGGCTAGCAACCCAGTCCAACATCAACGCACGAAGCACATTGAGCTTGATCTCCACTTCGTCAGGGACAAGGTTGCCATTGGACATGTCCGCGTTCTACATGTCCCGTCCTCTTATCAGTACGCTGATATACTCACCAAGGGTTTACCTAGACAGTTATTCATTGATTTTCGTTCCAGTCTCACTGTACGGACCCCTCCCGTTTCGACTGCGGGGGTTTGATAGATTACATAGGTCTCCTATTGTATAGTGGGCTGAAAGCCCGTTAAGGCCCAATACCTTGTAACCTATATATATGTTATATCAATGAATGGAAACCCTCAAGGAGGACATTACAATCAATCTCATGATCTCACAGTTAGGATTTTAATTTGTAGTTCTAATACCCAAATTTTAACAATTCAAATAAGGTTAATCGGGTGAAGAAATTAAAAATATATGGGTTACAAGAATTGCAATGAAGGAATCTCCCCGTATTGTTTATCTATGGTTAGGATTTTGATCACACTATATGCAGTGATGAGTTATAAGAAATTTGAGTAGTTCTAATTTTGAGATTATGTTTAGTTAGGATTTGATCTGTTTGCAGTTTGATATGTTCTGACATTTAGAATGGTGGAAATGCAATGATGAAAGATTTGTTTCATTTCCTTTTCTATTATGTTACAACTGGTGCAATGTATGCATATATAGATGAATATAAGGAATCCTGAATGTTCTACTGTAGGGCTCTGTGCAGTATCAATAGAGTCTAAGAAGATTGAAATGAACGTAATAATACAATATGTCCTTTTGATGTAGATTATTGCTTAATGTTTGCTCCATGTTTTTTATTTTTCATTAGCCTCACTATGACAATATTTTCTTTGAGAACATTAGACTTGTTATGTATTTTGAAATGCTAACAATGTACTTTCTTTATATAACACGTTATTATCATATATAATAGTTGATTGGTCATATGCTTTTTTGATAGTACGGTTGTCGGTTTTTTTAATTATTATTGTAAATAGTTAAGGGCCCATTCTTATAACTTGTCTTGGGCATGGGTAAAGTGGGTGATGGGTGAAGTGGGTGACGATGCGAATATGGATGATGATTTTCCACCAAAAATCTGCTTCAATAACCTGCACCAATAATCACTAAATCAGTACCCAATAACAAAATTAAATATACGATTTTACCCTTCTACCCCTTAAAAATTCTTAAATTTCTTTCTTTTGTTCCTCACATTTATTTTGTATTTGAAAAGTGTTTTATATTTGAGTTTATATTGTTAGTAGAGTTCATAGTTAATTTGAAAATTATATTCAATGGTGAATTAGAAAATGTTTCAATATAGTGATCATAGCGAAGATATGCCCTTTTTTTTAGGTATGTATATATTTTTCCACATATTGCTGAATTGGAACTCGAAATGTTTTTATTTGATAAGTTGTATATTTTTCACGTATTGTTGAACTCGAACTTGATAGACTAGTATATGTTCTAACACAAATATTTTATTTCATATTTGAAAATAAAAATGTTTGGTGTGTCTTATTGGATATTCAATAATCACACGCACCACCTGTTCACCTACACAGGTTGGATGGGGGTGATGGAGCGAGGTGGGTGAAAGTTTGTATCCACGGGACGGGTGTTGGAATGATTATTTTCATCCATAACCCGCCCCACATATAACCGTTTACAAATAAAAGCATTATTTCAATCATTTAGACTCTTAAGTCCTAGAGCACTCTCTTCCTTCGATAGGTATACATCATTCCACTTAACCTTGTGAGATTTCCAAAGGATTTCAGCACAAAAAGATTGAATTAGTTGCAAGACAAATATAACCAATGTAAGTTTCCCTCCATAAAGTCTTAGCCTTCCACGTATTGAGATTAGAGCTAAATTTATCCAGGAGAGGAGAGAATGGAGAGATTTTTAACTTCCCTAACAAGACGGGTATACCTAGGTATGTGAAGGGAAACACTCATGTAAAAAACTTGTCCAAGTTAGATGTTCTTAGACATCCATATTAGTAACTCCAGTAGTGTTGAAGAAGGATTTTAAAAGGCTAACTTCCAGTCATGAGCATTCCTTGAAGGCTTGTAAGCACTCAACTAGGATCTTAATAGATGCATTGTCTCCTCTTGATAGTAAGATCAAGTCACCTGCAAAAGTTAGTTGTGTGATTTGTAGAAAATCACACATGGGGTGAAATATGAAGCTTGGATGCCTTGTTCTTCACTTGACCAGCCTCAAAAGATAATCCATGAATAATACAAAGAGTATTGGGGACAGGGATTCTCCCTGTCTTAGTCCCCTTTGTCCTTGGAAGAAGCCTTGAAGGCTCACATTGATGTTCAAAGAATCTTATGTGTTGTAGACACATAGAATGATCCATTCTACGAATTGTGGAGGGAAGTTAAGTTGGTAAGCATGTCCTTAAGAAAGCTTCGTGATATTGTGTCATAGGCTTTTCTAACGTCTATTTTGAGGATGCATCTCGATCGGATTCTTTTCATATTTCTTGAGTAACATACTCTTATAAGAGTAGCACATTCACCCGGTTCCCCTATGGACCTTCCATTGATAAAAACCACTTTATGCAGGGGATATTACCACATTAAGCATTGGGCTTAATATAGTACCTAAGATCTTGGAGATGATCGTGTAGACCATATTGCAACATGATATAGGTATGTAGTCTCCACCCTACAAGCTTCAGTTGACTTCACACAATTGACTCCCAATTACTACCCACATGCTCTTTAAGAACTTGGTGGTGCATCTGATAATGCATATTTTATATAGGAATTCTATGTAGTTTTAGGATAGTTTTAGGCTGCATTCTATGTGTTTTCTAGCTAATTCGCATCTCTATACTTTTACTCGAAGTTCAAAATCTACTGTTTTTAATGCTTATTTGCATATAATAGATCCAAGATGGGAAGGTGGAGAAATCATGGAGCAAATGGAGCTAAGGATATCTAAGGAAGAATTTAATAAAGGACCAAGACATTCCGATGAGAATGGGGGCTAGGAATCAAGGTCTAAGACCTGAAACGAAATCAAGATGTAAAAGTTATCCGCACAACGATCTGAACTTAAAAAGCAATTTGTCAGGGCTTCGGATGTCTGATCGACTATAGTGACTATGCATTGGACAGCTCTCGATGACTCTACGTCACCATGAAGAGAGAAAATAGCAGCGCCCAATGATGCCTAGTGGCACCCGCCGACAATGATGAGCGGCACCCGCGTAATAAACCTCGGCACCCGCGTACAAGTCCCCAGCGCAATCTGATCCTGGAGCGGCTCGTCGATGCTGATAAGTCCGAATCTTTACTATAAGAACATTGACACTGGAAACTCTGTTTTATGGGCGTTACTTACCCATTAAGCCACATTGATTTCTAAGGTTTTCAACCCCTATGAGCACTATATAAGGACCTCTAGCCTAGGGTTTCAATCACCACTTACAAACAGTTCTGTATCCCTTTTGGGACGGACCATTAGCCACTTTTTTTTTATTATCTTTTCATGTTTAGCTTAGGAACAACCATGCTAAGCTCATCTCTCTTATGTTGGTCGCGGTTCAAGACACGTGTTTAGTGGATAGTGAGAGCTGATTCCAGGTTTATCAATCTATGATTATTTCAATATCCTTTGCATTATATTGTTATGGTGTTGCTTTGTCTTGATTGATCACCTCGACTAAGTTGCATCAAGCTAGGGTTCAAACTACCTCCGCTATCGTGGACCGAATCTAAAAAGCAAATCACATCAAGAGAACATGGGATAAAATTAAACTCTAGATAGTGCAGGGAGATTGACATCTTGATTGCAGGTATTTTTAGTGGAAGTTGTGGTTGGGTTGACAACAAGGTGACATATCTAACAAGAACGGGATATGTTGTGAGGAGGAAATCGAGTATGAAATATAAAAATAAATCAAACCAGATTTAGGCCCACGCAAATAAATATAAGACTCCTCCAATGCAGTAAGAGATAGTCAGGATCGAATCCACGAGTAAGCGTGTCAGCGGATCCTAGGCAGCTGTAAATCTCACAGAAAAGGCAAACAGAAGACAGAAACAAAGAAAGAAAGACAGAAACGAAAGCAAGGACAAGAAATAAAAGCAAAGACAAACGTACTCGATCTCGACTAGGGCTAACTCGAGATCGACTACCAACAGTAAAAGACAGAAACTGAAAATCGACGACATAAAGCAGAAACTCAACTCGACCTAGACAAGACCCTACTCGAGATCGACTAAGGTTGTACTCGATCTCGACAAGCCCCTCCTCTGTATCGACCAAAAACTCAGAAAGTGTAAATTGCAATTTCGAACACAGATTTCAGAATTTCGACAGAAATAAACTCAATTTATGAAAGAACTTCCAAAGCCAGGGTATCAACACCACAACGGTAACCATGCAAAGTAACACATAAAGGCATAAAAGATCATGTTTTCCATCAAAGTAACTTTCGTCACTAACAAATAGGCATATAGAGGCTTTCTCATAAACCCTAACTGTTACTAACCCTTTTTCACATAATTAACCCAAGTTGCATTAAGATTACTTTCGCTTCAATAACACAAACAAGGATCACCTTCAACTCTCGCAAAAGAATCATGCTTATAAGGATAGAAGACGAATTGCATAACAAGATCTGACCTTTATCGTATCACCTCACATGGCCACCGTCAGGCTCACCCCAGCCCCAGAAGTAGGTGGACTACTTGCTCTTCATCATCAAGAAAGACATCAAATAACAAAAGAAACTAACTTGCATTGAATTAAAGAAAGCTTACAATCCACAAAACAAATCCGCTTTCGCCTTTCCACCTTGCTTGCTACAAATCTCTCTCTCTCTCTCTCTCTCTCTACTCCTACTTACTTGAATGGAATTGATTGTGTTTCTGAATGAAAAAAAAACCAGCCCCTAGGGCTTTATTTATAGCCTTCTATTCCTTGCTATTCAAGGATAGAATCTTATATCTATATCTACTTAAAAGTTTAAAGATAAATAAATTGGTTAAGGGGAATAAATCTTTAAAGGAAACTATATCTAAAGTTGTAAAATATCTTCCAATGTAGGTAGAACTCTTCTTCCATAGATAGACTTGATCAAATTGGATAGAATCTCGGCCAACTCGACTTCCTTAGGGTCCAAGGATTCCCAACTCGACAAGGACTGCTGAAACCGCGTAACGCGCTCCCGGACATGGCTCGTCGATCTCGACCAAGGCTACTCGACATCGAGTAGGATTGTCGTCGACTGGTGTGGCTTGGCTCCTCGAATGACTTGTGCTCGACAAGGCTCAGATCTGGGCTCCTTGGCTCCTCGATCTCAACTAGGACAACTCGAGATCGAGTAGAGGTGTGGTCGAGGATGCGTGGACCGGTGATGTCGAGGACTCCTCCTCGGCATGGACTCGGACAGACGCGGTGCTGGTCCTCGATCTCGACTAGATCTCCTCGAGATCGAGTAGGGTTCTGCTCGGCGTCTTCGTCCTCGGCTTCACAGCATGGCACAACTTCATCGACTCCGGGTGTGGCGTCTAGGCTTTGTCGATCTCAACAAGCTGTACTCGAGATCGATTTGGCTTCCGGAGTTGGGTTGGTCAGGCTCTCGACACTGCTCTTAGTCGACAAGGCCTGTGCTCGGACATGTTTGTCGAGATCGAGTAAGGTTCACTCGAGATCGAGTAACCTGGGCTCTCAGCTTGATTCGACTGGTTCTGCTGCTTCTTTGACCTTGGACTTCTGTAGTGGATTTCCGAGCTTTTCTGACCTTCCTTAGAATTGCTGTAAAATGTCTCGAATTCTGCGAATTTAAACAGAAACTGGTGTAGATTCCATAATTTGGCAAATAAACATAAGCTACATAGATTCTGTATTATCTTAGCCCAAATGAATGAAATGTATGCAGAAATCGATATAAAAGTTAATGTAAAACATGGCAAATTCAGCTCACAACAGGATATCCAATCAAGGTGTAATTGTATTCCGGGACCTACTGCTACTCGGGCCCCATGCAAGGGTTTAGGAAGTTAGGTGGTGTTATCGGCAAGTTTGGCCTACCTCGTTTCATGTATAAGCCGGAACGAGGATAATAAGAAGAAGCCCAAGGATCGAGAAATCAACCATGTTGAGATGAGCAGGGTGAAACCATACGCATATCTCTCTATCCTTATTCACAAGTGCTTTGTTACATTTCTTTATTACTACCAATTCTCTCTCTACAAGTCCTGTCTACTTTCCAATCTCTATTTTGCATTTTTAGCAAGTGAAACACACTAATCACACGCTCTCTGTGGGACGATACCCTGACTTGTTTGCTATACTAGCTGCTGAGTTTAGGGATTTCTTTGAAGAGATTCAATGACCGATTTCCCCGCTCGTTAGTATCCATCCGAACTTTATGCTTTCTCATCTCTTATGCTCCATAATGCTAGCTAACTTGATTTATGTAACAACTTGCTCTAGTAGTTCCTGGTTGCTTTGGCTCAATGTGGCTCCTCCATTGACTAGGACAATTGTGTCTATGGGAGAGGTTTATCTCTTGGCCAAGGAGATTTTTTTAATTTCGTAGTAGTTCACAAACTAAGAAGTAACTTCCTCTATTGAAGATTTCCTCAAGCCATCTTCCTTAGTAATTGACCTCAAGTGCTTTCCTTTTATGTTTCTTTTCATCAGGCCATGGAAGTAGTTGAGAAATTATCCCCTTTCAATGTGTGTTCAACTTTGGCTAGTTGAGAGAGGAATTTGAGCTCTTCATCTTTTAGTCTCAGGGTTGTTTTTTTTGCTGCTTCCATGGAGCCATTGAGGTTTATTGATGTCGTATTGTTCCTCAAGGCAAGGAAGGTTAGGTTATAAACTTCCTCATCTGCCTTGGCTCTTGAGGAGATATTTGATAAATGCTTTCTATGGAAATCCCCTCAAAGGCCCCTTGAGGTTATGCAACTTTTTACATAACTTATACTGCTCATTGCCCCAACCATAAAAATCCCACGCTTCTATTACTTTTTCATGGAAGTTTTAGTGATCAACCACATATTGTAAAACTTGAAAGGACTTTTCTTCTTTTTCTCCTGATTTGGTATCTCAACAATTATTTGGCAATGATTAGAGCAAGCCTTAGGGGGGGGGGGGGGGGGGGGGATGCTCTGTAGTGGTAGTTTTTTTATATCCCAATTACCCTGTATATCTTTGCCAATTTCTCCCCACAAAACAAGGTATGCTCCTGTCCAATTCCAATTGCATCAGACAATCCTAGCTCTGGGCAACATTTCTATAAATTTACCACCTCGTATACTGTCACATGTTTCTCATTCCTCCTTTCACAACGTTTCAACACAAAGTTAAAGTCTTCCATCACCAGCCATGGATCATTGAAGTCTTGACAAATACTCCATTCGTTAATTAAAACATGTCGTTTTAGACATTTGCCCATTTTGTAAGAAAAGAAACAAAAATACACTTATACCCCTAATTATTACTCTATTTTTTCACTTTATCAGAAACAACAGCTAACAAAAATCACTAATCATTACAAGGGTAATTTTGAAAAGTGAACACCAAAATACCTAAAACGATATGTTTTTCTTAACAAGATTTTACTCCTAAAACGACATGTTTTTCTTAACGGATGGAGTATGAGTTAGGACGATCGTCACTCCATGATGTTCTCTTCCTTACAATGGTATGTAAGCAATATAGCTATGCTAGCATCAATTCTTTCCCAGTGATTTGACATGTGACTTTCCCACATATCATTCGTTTTGTGATCCTTATTGGAGTGAAGTCCACAATGTTAATGTCTCATAACAACAATATTATTTGAGCTTCTCTTGGTTGAAAGTTGTCTATAAAGCTCCATTTAGCAAAGCTTTTCTGCATAATATCTTTTATTTTGCTTTGCTCTATCTTTTTCTCTAGGATGCACATCATTACAATATTCATTTCCTTAAGAAAGTGCCTTACAACATTTTGTTTGAGGTTGCTATTAAACCCCCTCACATTCTCAGTATCAACGCTCATCCCTATTCCTTTTGAAGGGTGCTCTCTTTTGATGTAGTAATCATATTCTTCCTTTTCTATGTGTCGCCAATACTTGAGTGTTATAACCATTTGTCCTTCCTCTTGGCTCTTATAATTCTCACTTCTACCATCCACATTTTGGTTTTCAACCTCTTCTCAATCCTTTACATGGCTTCCACCTTTGTTTAGCCTTGCACGTACTACTCCTTACTTCAATTAGTTCCTTGGATTCCTCATCATGTCGAGGTGTATCTTTGGTCTTTCTCATGTCTTTTAGGCCTTCTCCACTTTTAGCTTATGTTCTTTTACTCATATAACCTCACCCCTGTTCTTGTTTCTTCTTCATTCTCTATGTTTCCATGTAGCTAGCATTAGTACCTCCCATTTGTTCTAGTTAGGAAAGGAGACTCGTTTCTTCTGTACTATTCTTTGCCATGAGGTTTCCACTAGTCTATATTTATCTATATCTATATATACTCTTGAATAAAGTTAAGAAGATACTCCATCCATCTTGAAATTTATGGTGTTTTAGGTTTTTATTCTTGTATCAAATAGATATCATTTTTGGTTTTCTAGATAGAGAATAGTAATGATTTGTATCAATTTGTGTGTTATTGATTTTTTTTTCAAGATTTGGATTGGTTATAAAATATAGTGGATATTAAAAAACAATAAAATTGATGAAAAAGATTGTGGAATGATGATGTTGATTGATAGGTGAGTGTTTTATTAAAACTCGTGTAAAATCCTAAAACGACTTAAATTTTGAGATGGATAGAGTATTATATTTTCTAACTAATTAGATTAATTCAAAACATATTTTTTTAACAAAAGTTATAGATATATTAATTTTTTGTGATCAATAAGATTTCTTCAAAGTGTTTTTTTAATGTTACAAATATATTAATTTTTTGTAGCAACTAACTAGAGTAATTCAAAACATAATATTAATAAGTAGTGAGCTTCACTTACGGTTTTATTTAAGTAATCCATTGTAATTGTATTAAAGCTGGCACAATATCTATATATTTAATTATATTATATTTCATTTTTTTAAATAAAAATATTTCAACTAAATAAGAAAATCATCTCCTAAAATGTAAATATTTCTTAATTCGAAAGTAACTTATATTCTTAAGGGCTATTTTGGTGATTGTCTATAATTTAGAGAAAAATTAAGCCCTAAAACAAAAGAAAGAAGAGTAAAATTAGGAGAGTGTCCACAATTAACACTTTTGCCTGCTATTATAACCCCTTTTATATTGATATAATCCCTTCCTCTTTAAATCAAAAACAATGATAGCAGTAATCGGCTTCGCCGCTTCGCATGCGCTCAATGTCGATGGCTGTCAAGCCTGCGAAGAGCGTGGAGAAGGAGTGGTGGAGGACCAAACCGAACGATCGAGATGATCCGTCAACAAAATAGGAAAGATTGAGATGAAGAGGAGGAGTACCGGGGGCGATTTCGAGGAGAGAGACAAGAGCAGGGCAGTTGCAATGGCAGGGCGGGCAAGAATGCAAGAGGTAGGGTTCTGGCGGAGCCTAGCAGTTTCCTTCAATTTCCAGTACAACGTCGGGCCGGACACGCACATCTCCGAGTCGATCTGAACGCAACCAGGCAGCACTTGATGCAGGAGCCTGAGCACCGTGAAGGCATCGACATCTTCGCTCTCCGTGGTTGTTTTATCACCTAGATCTGAGCAATTGGGGGTTAGAAACACATAATTGAAAGAGGAAACAGTGTGTTTTATCGCTCAAACAACAGCTAGTGGAAAATCAATTGAAATGAGTGTGATTTCTGAATACACTTCACTGAGTGCGTTTGCAATTTTGATGTTTCAATTCGATGCTGCAATTCATCACCTTGAATTTGGTAAATAAAGAGCGGTCATATCTGGGGTTCGAATCGGATACTTATGGGTACTAGCCACAAGTCTTTTCTAGTGAGCTATTCCGAAATGGTTACCTAAACTCATCACCGTTTATTGAAGAATGACAGGTCAAAAGCTACTGATATTAAGGGCCTGTTTGGTATCCATATACCTATATGGGATATGGGTATGGGTAACACTCATACCCATACCTAGTGTTTGGTAAATAGGTATATGGATATCAATCCGATATACCCATTTTTCCCATCCTTTGTATTTTGGCCCATTTTGATATACCCGTCTAATGGGGGATATCAAAACAAGACGCTCCTTTGTTTCTTCCTCAACACAGACGCTCCTCCTCTTTCTTCCTCAACGCTTCTCTGTAGAGCGACTTGCCTTTGGATTTCTCCCTAAGCTTGGATTCTCAACCCAATCAAGGTATGTTCTTCACTTTTTATCTATTCTTTTCTACTTCGGTCTTCGATTTGTTGATAATTTCCAAAATTCATAGAAATTTCTAGATCTAGGGTTAGGGTTTCTATTCTCCGTCTAGCCCTTGTGAGCCTTCCGATCTTTCCGACCACCAACAACCCTTTCCGACCACCAACAGACCCGCTCTTTCCGGCCAGCCCTTTTGACCAGCCCTTTCCGACCACCAACAGCCCTTTCCGACCACCAACAGACCACTAACAGACCCACCCTTTCCGACAGCAACAGAAAGTTCCGACCAGCCCTTTCGGTCTTTGATTTGTTGATTTATTATTTTGTTGATTGTTTGGTTAGGTGCTTGCATTGTTAGGATTTGTGATTGATTTGTTGTTCTACTTATTAGAAATGGATGCATATGATGAGGTGGATGAATTTCAACTTGAATCGATAAAGAGAAAGGCAGAACGACAAAGAATTGTTATAAGAACAATCGCACTTGTTGTGAAATTTATCTTGATTGTTGTTACACACTATCGAGAACAATCACTACAAATTAGGGAAGTGCAAATGCAAGAAAGGGATAAGAAGAATCTCCATAGATTGGCCAATTTGAATAGGTTGATTGTAGAAAGTGATGTTATATGTAAGAACGAACTTCGGGTGAATAGGCAAACATTTGGAGTACTTTGTGAGATGGTCCAAGAGATTGGGGGATTGCGTAGGACGAAAAATATGGAGGTAGAAGAAATTGTTGCAATGTTTTTATTTACATTGGCACATCATAAGAAAAATAGATCAATAGCAAATTACTTTGTAAGGAGTGGGGAGAGCGTGAGTAGACAATTCAATTTTTGTCTTCATGCGGTAGTCAAGTTGCACAATCACTTACTCAAGAAGCCTACACCTATACCCAATGATTGCCAAGATGGTCGATGGAAACTTTTCAAGGTACCAACAACGTCAATTTGAATTTATAAGATTCATTCATAGAATGTAATTACTTCTTAAAAACTATACAATTCTTCTTTGTTTTGTAGAATTGCCTAGGAGCTTTAGATGGAACCCATATTAGTGTTCATGTTTGGACACCCAATATGGAGTTCATATACGTATTACCTGGCTGGGAAGGTTCTGCACATGATGGTCGTGTCCTTCGTGATGCTATTTCTAGACCACATGGTTTAAAAGTCCCAAAAGGTAAAAATCGAATACATTATTAAAGAAACTTAAATATAAAAGCACAACCTAATTAGCATTTGTTGTTGTCAAGGATGTTATTACTTGGTAGATGTTGGATACACCAACTGTGAAGGGTTCTTAGCTTCTTATAGAGGTCATCGTTATCATTTAAAAGAGTGGGGTGATTATCAACCAGAAAAGCCCGAGGAATATTTCAACATGAAACATTCAAAAGCTAGAAATGTCATAGAGAGAACGTTTGGGCTTCTAAAAAGGAGATGGAATATTCTTCGTAGTCGTTCATTTTTTCCAATACGAATCCAAGGTCGGATTGTCTATGCATGTGCTTTACTACATAACCTTATTCGCAAATACATGCCAACTGATATTGTTGAGGACCTCAACGACGAAGATGAAGAAGAGGCGGATGCGGATATCAATGACGGAGAGGAGGAAGGGGAGGAGGTTGAGTATGTCACACAAGTTAATATATCAGAAGAGTGGACTGGTTTTAGAAATACCTTAGCCCAGGATGGATTTGTTACTTGGATGTCTAGTTCAACTTGATGTACTATTTGTTATTCTCCTTGAACTCCATGTAATCCTTGTTATTCTCTTTGAACTCTATGTACTACTTGTTATTCTCCATGAACTCCATGTACTCCTTGTTATTCTCTTTGAACTCTATGTACTAGTTATTTTCTTTGAACAATATGTATTACTTCACTCATTTATTGCATTGTATGAAATTATGAATATGTTTAGATGAGCTTTGTGAGTGAAACTCATTTATTGCATTACATTTTCCACGAACTCCATGCATTATATGAAATTCGATCTCCATGAATGTTGATCCTGAGTTTATTCATGAGAATGTAGAAGACTACTCCACTAGTGATGCGGGCTCTAGACCACCAGCTCCAAAGAGGAGAACCGTAGGTGAAAGTCCTCTTGGGGCTACTCAAAGCAATGACCCAGTTGCATATGCAATATCGGAGGTCCGTACGAGCTTAGATAAGATGAACTACACCATGGCGAGGGCCGACAGTCGTGATGAGTTACATAAAGCTCGGGTGGAGATGGTGCTATCTGAGGTAGCTATGTTACCTGGAATTACAGAGGATGATGCGATTGATGCTTCTAGAGTTATGACGAAGTCTCCAAATGAGCTTGGAACCTTTTTCAGCTGCCCAAATGATGAGTGGAAGGTGAGGTATGTGCGAAGGATCCTTTCCCAGCTTCGTGGTCCTGCAAGTGCTACCTGGGATGGCCGGGTGTAGAAGTGTGATTGTTCCAGCAACCCTATTTTGGATTTACATGTTCTAGACCACTATCATTTGGGAAGATTATGTTTGCAATTCACAGTTGTTTTTGTGTTGGATATGTTAAATTCCTTATGGTTTTTGTTTTCAAATTGAATGTCGTAGAACATGAGAACATTAAATTCTTGCAGTAGTTATTTTCGAATTGATGAATTTCTTCGATATGAGAATTTTAAATCCTTGTATTAGCTATTTTAAATCATTGTATTAGCTCACCCTTCTTTCACTTACTCAAGAAGCCTATTCTGATATACTATTCTGATATACTAAGCATACCAAACAGGGATATCAGCTATCAGATTGATACTCATATCCCTGATATCAATATCTCATACCCATATCTAATATCTGATATACGTATATGGATACCAAACGGGCCCTAAAATGCAAACAGATGCTAAATTACATCAAATCTGGAATCTCTGCAAGGAAAAAGGACAAAGTCAAAACTTGATAGCTTATTCGAATTGGAAATTCTTTACGGGGACAAACATTGATCAGTCAAATGCTAATTGTTGATTATAAATATCAGTTGACAACACTGTATATTTTGGTGTTATTATAAATATTTATTGTTATCCCATTGTATGGTGAATTTTTATATTTATTGGAAACATTATAAAGCAGGGTCATAGACACTGTCACCACTATAAAAAAACAGACAGTGCCGGTCCTATCATTTTATAGGCCCAGAGCGAACTAAAATTTTAAGGACCCGATAAACATAAAAATTAAAATTTTGTATAACTTTATAAAATTTTCATATTATTTTTTATATTTGAATTATTTTTCAAATTAAAGAAAATCAAAGTAGGTCAATGAATAAAAAATAATATACATTAAAAAAATTCAAAAATATAATTGTAGTGAAAATTATTTATTTTTGCTTGGTATCCAGTATAATATGTCCACAAGTACTTAAGTTGTTATGTAGAGGAGTATTAAAAAAGTTTCTAATAATACTGAATATAGTTTTTGTTCTCAGATATCACATATCTGACCTCCTATGATATCATAAATATATGAACTAAAACAAAAATTTTAAAAGGGGTTTTTTTTATAAACAAAAATAAAAATAAAAATTAGATACATCGAGCATATATGAAAAAAATAAAAACAATACATTTTTCTCAAATAAAATAGAAAGAGTTATATATGTAAACTATAGAGCTTTATCTGCCACATAAAAAATTGTCTAATATTGTATTGATCGAAAAGATAAAAGTACAAAGAATTATGTCTAAATTATATGTGATAACAGTTCTTCTCTAATTTCTAATTTCTAGTTTTGTAGATTTTTTTAAAAATGTAATTACTATTGTCACCGCTATAAAAATAAAGTCATAGATATTGTTACCACTATAAAAACATGGTCAGAAACACTACAATCAAAGGTAAATCATATGATAAGGGAAGCACAAACCCTATAGGGACTAATGAGAAGCCAAATTAAATGCGGTGACAGTTCTCCCCTAATATATGAATGGGTAAGAGGGTCATAGACGTTGTAAGAAAAATAAAAATAGGGTCATACATATTGTCACCACTATAAAAACAAGGTCATAGACACTGTAATCAAAAGGAAAACCCTATAGATGTTGTAACCAAAATAAAAACAGTTTTATAGACACTGTCACCACTATGAAAAAAGGGTTATAGACATTGTAATCAAAGGAAAGCCCTAGGAAAAAAGAAGCACAAACCCTATAGGGGCTAATGAGAAGCCGATATTCATGGGGTGACAGTTCTCTAATATATGAATGGGTAAGATGGACATAGACGTTGTAACCACTGTTAAAACAGGGTCATAGACCCTGTAATCACTATAAAAAAGACACAAAAACATTGTAACTACTATTAAAATAAGGTCATAGACATTTGTAACTAAAAAGAAAACCCTATGATTAATGAAGAACAAACCCTAAAGGGGTTAATGAGAAACCAAAAGAACATGTGATATACATTATGGTTTAGGGTTTAGGGTTAAGTCAACCCTAAATCCTAAACCCTAAAATGTTAAGTACAGTACGTTGTTAAGAGATGATTGATGTCACCAAATGGAAACCCCTAGGACAAGGTAAGCACAAACCCTAAAGGGCTAATGAGAAGCCAAAAGAAGTACATTAGGTGGACAGTTCTCCTTCAATATATGAATGGGACGTAAGAGAGTCATAGACATTGTCACCACTATGAAAACAGGATATATAGTAGATATTGTCACCACTATAAAAATCGGCTCATAGACACTGTCACCACTATGAAAAAAATGGTCATAGACACTATCACCATTATAACAACAAGGTCATAGACACTGTAACCAAAGAAAAACCCTAGGACAAGGGCAGCACAAACCCTATAGGGTCATAGACACTATAATCAAAGAAAAAACAGGGTCATAGACAGTGTAACCAAAAGAAACTCTATAGGGTCATAGACAGTAATGAGAAGCCAAAATACATATGGTGATAGCTAGTTCTCCTCTAATATATGAATGGGGAAGATGGTCATAGACGTTGTAACCAGAATAAAAACAAGGTTGTAGACGATGTAACCAAAATAAAAATAGAGTGCAAACAATGATGTCACCAAAAAAAACCTTTTAAAAAGTGAAATTAGTTGTACCAGTACAAAAAAACGCATTTTATCACGGATATATAGCACCTAATATCACGGATATAAAGAAAAATGCATCCGGGCTTCACGTCGGTGTGATAAAAGCTACATGACTCTAATATCCCGGATCCCATTTGGGACACGCCCGGAATATTAGCTTAAGGCTTTTCTTAGGTTGCAGGTCTAATATCACGGATCCCATTTGGGATACGCCCGGGCTATTAGGCTTTTTTAATTGTTTTTAAAAAGGTAACTTTACAGCCCGGTTTATAACAGACCTGGGCTATAAAGTTCCATTATAGAAGAAAAAAATACACGACTTTATAGCCCACCAACAAGGTCAGGCTATAAAGTTCATTTAAAAAAAATATAAAATCCTTCTTGTGTGTTTCTACTGCGGAAATGAACTTCATAGAAATGAAACATTCAAAGGCCCTTTTATTTCAATCATCTAAAGCTTATGCTATTATGAACATTTTATAAAGGCAACTCACATGCTTATGTAAAACACAATTGATTGTATTCATACAACTAATATGAGGGTACAAATATTGAAAATGAAAAATATTATAAACAATCGAATTTATTCAACCATATGAATCTCCTACTCCAAAATCCTCACTCTCATCATCACTTCTTTACCTGATTTGGAGAAACAAGAACCAAAGGCCCCTATAGCATGAACTTGCTCAGTAACAGACCCTGCAAGCCATTGATTTATAAACCAATCAAAAACTTGTAAACCAATCAAAATTAATAAAGTTTCCAGAAAAAACAAAAAACTAACAATAGTGAACACTGTCAAAAAAATAATAGAATAAGACGTGAGTTTTTCTTCTCATTTTTACAAATCAAGATGAAAAATTCAACGCATAGGTTGCTAAAAATATAATCAAATCAAGGGTGATTTTTCACTTTGACACCAGGAGGTATCACAAAGGTAATATGATCTTGATTTTTCACTTTGACACCATGAGGTATCACAAAGGTAATATTATTTTCTTGCAATATTCGCTATAGCATATCCACACAATTTGACACTACTGAAGCATTTAGAAAGACCATCACCACAATCAGACCAGTGTTCCTTCCTTTTTCTTCCTCCCAAGTCAATCTTCCGCAATGCAACCTTGTTTTCCAGTTCTTTTGGTCGTCAGTCAAAAGCCACAGTAGTCTACCATCATTCCTTCACCACAATCACCTCCCTTCACCTCCTCCATCTTCTTCAACTCCCTCCCAGGTTTAAGAACAGATAAGAAACAAAGCCCAAATGATATTTTACAAATTTTCCTTCTCTTGGTTCGATAACGGACAAACTCTTAGACATATAAATGTATGATATTTAAAGCACATTTTCAACAGAGATTTAACATTGAAAATGTTAACATGAAGCCAAATTAGGCACATAACTATTACATGACTTGTACAAAGTTCGTTGTGAAGAAATTATACATACCTTCTTAATAAGTTGCATATCATAAGATCTTCCATACTTCCTCCTTATGAGGGTAGCCAGGTCAAGGCCAACTAAAAGTTGAGTCATCCACTCCAGCTATTCTTTCGAGATTTTCACGAACACTTTCATTGCCTGCCTGTGACTACATTAAGCTAGATCATGATTAGTTCACATGTCAAACAGTAAGAGTTTGTAAAATCCACCGTCAAAATAGGACATGCGTAGAACAAAACAAAAATGAAAATAAGGCAACCCTAAATGGAGACTAAGGTTCACATACTTTAAAAGGGATGACAGAAAGATTGTGAAGAAATAGCACATTCAAAAGTACATTGTCTATCTACACTTTTTCAATATAAGGGTCAATGTTGTAGAACTTAATAAGACATTGCAAGCAATATGAAATCATATTTCTATTTCTTTAAATCCTTAAAAAATGCTTCCACAAGAAATATACAGGTATGAGGTATCTATAAATTTGTAGTAAACGTACCCCTTTACTTTCTGAACCCGAAGAAGAAGATTCATCGCCTGAATTATCATCTTCTGATTTATCTGCATTGAAATCTTTTACTGAACTGAGGCAGGTACATGCTTAAATTGTCGTTTCAAATGCATGAAATGTATGCAGAAAACGATATAAAAGTTACTGTATAACATTGCAGATTCAGCTAACAACAAACACCCCATACTTAAGCTTGCTTGTCCTCAAGCAATTCTTTTATTTGTCATTCAGGGGAAGAATTCAAACTCTCAACATATCAGATCCATTCTCATATGTCCCTGCAATCAATTACCATCCTCAAAAAGGTACTAGTGTCACAGATCCATGCATGTGCAATTATACAAAAGCAATACCTACTCACAAAAGGAGGGTTATGCAAAAACAATTTATGTGACAAAGCCACAATAATCAAGAGGACTTTAATTTAAGCTCAAATAAGGAGTAGATTTGGTAAAAGGCTAAAGGTGGGCAATGTTTGGCAATGTGGTGCTTTTAATCCGGGAAAATGGAGTATTTTCCAAACTGAATTTAATACCACATTCTTTCTCATAAGATTCATCACCTTTCAAAATGCTTTTTCTCAATAATAATGCTTTTACCTCTCTAACCTCAGCACTGCCTTCTCGCGAGTCGCAAATATGGGTGTCATGAATGGCCCCGGATACTTAGTGCTTTGGCCTCCTCACAGTGTGTTCCATCTCGCCAAACTATTATCTCAGCAAGCAGGGTCAATCTACCTTTATCTCCTGAGGTGATTGGATTTTTTCTCACTCATTAAATTTTCCATATATTTCAGCATTCTCCTACCAAACTCCAATAATGATAAAAACAACACAACAACCATATAACAATCTCCATAATGTATTTCCTCTAGGAAATAGGGGCCGCCAATGAGTGAGAAAAAAGGGGCCACCTTGGTTCCATTGGCGGCCCCTATTTCCTAGAGGAAATACACAATGGAACCAAGGTGGTGGTCGATCTCGAGTACGTTACTCGATCTCGAGGAGCTTGACGCTTCAGTCTTGCTGCTCGACGATCGACGCTGGTGCTGGTGGAAGCTCCTGGTTTTGGTCGAGATCGACTAGAGTCCTCGATGTCGAGGAATCATGGTCGACTATGACCCCATACTTGGTTCCTGTCAAGGCATCCGAAAAATAGTTAGTCCATAACGACGTACCTTGGTCTGTGTCGATTGGATTCTCTGTGTCCTCCTTTAGAATTGCCATGATCTTCTCCACCTGGGCCTCCATATCTCTTTTCCAGCTCCTCAAGGGTCATATTTCTTACCTTGGGTTCCCCGCAAGTGATGTAGCCGTCTGAGATAGATTTTACCTCTTCCATTGGACCTGTATGCCTTTCAGTTTTATTAAAGAAATACTCAATTACCTCATCGCTGATGTTGAAAGTGAGCACTCCTTTCCTCACGCTTATGTTGGCATCAACCGTCGCCAAGAAGGGTCTTCCTAGAATAATTGGACAAGCAGGGTCTTCTTGCATATCAACAACTAAGAAATCAGCATGGACAAAGAATTTACCTACTTGTACTGGGACATTGTCCACCATGCATGTTGGAATGACCACCGTGTTGTTGGCCATGTAAAGTCTAGCATCCACGGGCTCTAGGGCACCTATCTTAATCTTGGACCAAATTGTTAAATGCATTATACTCACACTAGCTCCAAGATCACATAAAGCATTAATTTTGTATGGATCAAATCCAATGGATATAGCAAACTTACCTGGATCTGGCCTCTTCTCTAGTATGTCCAAATGGCTGCACTCCTCTGTAATTTCAGCCATTGACCTCTTTTTGCTAAGAATCTCCTTCAAGAACTTGACATAGGATGGCATTTCATTCAGAGCTTCTGTGAAGGGGATGGTGACAGTGAGTTTCTGAAGCATCTTGATGAAGCGCTGAAATTTTTTTTCTGCTGGGTCCTTTGGAGATTTTATGGGGAAAGGAGCTTCTTTTTCTGATTCGGAGCCAGAACAGATGTCGGAGGTGCTGCAGTTTCCTCGATCTCGGGCTGACCGTCCTCGATATCGACTACGTCCTTCTCGATCTCGACCACTGTAGTCGACTTCGAGTTGCTGTGTAGTGCAGACGAGGGTTTCTTCCTTTTTTCCTCGAGATCGAGCATACATTTCTCGAGATCGACTAGGGTATTGTCGACGTCGACTTGCTGCTGGTCGACTTGCGATTCTTCTTCGTTCTGCTGCTTTCCGACCTCTGGCTCTTGCAGTTGATGGCCGCTTCTGAGTTTTACAGTAGCGATGTGTCCAGTCTTTCCCTTGGGATTTGGTTCTGAAGATCCCGGGAGCGAACCTGACTGTCTACGGATTCCTGCTGCTAGCTGGCCTATATGTGTATCAACTGATTTCCGCCATATATCAATTTCCCCAAGCCTAGAGTTGACACCTTGCATCTGAGTGTAGACGGAGTTGAAGGACTGCTTAGTTTCTGAATTATTCCTCCGTATTTCCTCTAGGACTGTCTGTAGATCATCCCTTTTCTGGTCCCTTTCCGGATGTCCTGGAGCTCTGTAGGGCGGGGGGTTCCTAGGGGCACCTTGGTTCCATTGTGGTTACTGAAACCTTTGGTCCCCCATGTAGCGATTGGGACCCCCTGCATAAGCTGCCTCTTCGTGGTGCTCTGCCAGCCTGACTTGCTCTATGTGTGGGCACTCAGTAATGGTGTGCCGCTGCGATCCGCATTCAATGTAAGGTTGGTTGACAGAAAGATACTTACTTGCTTAAGGAGCTTCTTGTTCTGATCTCTGTAGTACTGCTCCCTTACATTAGGATCAATCTCTTTAGGGGGCTCATAGAGGGGCATGGATGGTGCTGGCCTGGCGTAGGGGTTCTCTTCATAGTTTGTAGTAGACCCATACTTGTTGTCATAGTTAGTGAGCTTGTCGAGCACTCCCCATGCGTCAATTGGTGGCATCGTTAGATACTCATAGCGAGTATACTAGTTGATCCTATCCTTAGTGACTTGGTCAAGAGAGTTGAAGAAGATCTCCTGAATGACGTAGGGTGGCTGTTCATGAGTAGGGCAAGATCGCAGCAGTTCCTTATACCTCTCCCATGCTTTTGCTAGCGGCTCCCCAGGCTTCTGTTTGAAATATGTGATCTTCTGGCGGAGGAGTGCTGTCTTTGCAGGAGGGAAGAATTTGTTCAGAAACTCTTGCTCTACTTGGGCCCATGTTGTGAGGGATTTTGGTTTCAGCCCTTCAAGCCACTTCAGTGCAGGTCCAGCGAGAGACCAGCGAAAAGCCTTCATCTTGACATATTCCAAAGTTGTACCTTCAACAAGAGTATGGCACATGTCAGAAAAATTTGTAATATGTTCAAGAGGACACTCATTAAACCTACCAAAAAAAGCATTATTTTTAAGTTCTATAAGGAATTGAGTGCGAATTTCAAAAGAGTTTTCAGGGATTAGAATCGCCGATTCAGGCACGACGAGAGTTGGGTGCATATAATCCTCTGCCGTGGTTGGGTACTGGGCAAGCTCAGCCTCCGCTAGTTCCCTTGCTGCTTTCTCAGTGGCGATAGCAGCATCTTTAGCGGCTAGTTCCCTTGTAAGCCTCACAATTAGTTGTTCTTGTGTCTCAGCGGCCACCATGGCTCTTTGTAGTTTAGCTCGGATGTGTAGGAGGCATTCCGGTTCGTCTAAGCCATCAAACTCAGGTGGTTGACCAGAACGGCGCATACACCTGTAAAGTAACTCAAAGAAAACGTGAGATTTTAACTACCTAAGGCGCGAATGATAGCTTCCGCGGCAACGACGCTAATTTGTTGTGAGGAGGAAATCAAGTATGAAATATAACAAAATAGATCAAACCAGATTTAGGCCCTCGTAAATAATTACAAGACTCCCTCCAATGTAGTAAGAGAAAGTCAGGATCGAATCCACGAGGAAGCGTGTCAGCGGATCCTAGGCAGCTGTAAATCTCACAGAAAAGCAAGCAGAAAAGACAGAAACAAAAAAAGAAAGAAAGAAAGACAAGAATTAACAAACGAAGACAAGAAATAAAACAAAGCACAGCAACTTACTCGATCTCGACAACAGCAACTCGAGATCGACAAAACTCAGTAAAAACAGAAACTTCAAAATAGACGACAGAAGCAAAAACTCAACTCGATCTAGACCAAACCCTACTCGATGTCGACAACAGACTCCTCGAGATCGACTAACTCCTCCTCTAGATCGACAAAACACAGAAACTTGTAAATCGCAGATTTCGAACACATAACTCAGAATTTCGACAGAAATAAATTCAATATATGAAAGAACTTCCAAAGCCAGGGTATCATGCAAAGTAACAACGATAACCATGCAAAGTAACACATAAAAGCATAAAAGATGATGCTTTCCATCAAAATAACTTTCGTTATTAACAAATAGGCATATAGAGGTTTTCACATAAACCCTAATTGTTACTAACCCTTTTCACATAATTAACCCAAGTTGCATTAAGATCACTTTCGCTTCAATAATACAAACAAGGATCACCTTCAACTCTCGCAAAAGAATCATGCTCATAGGGATAGAAGACGAATTGCATAACAAGATTGTACCTTTACCGCATCACCTTACATGGCCACCGTTGGGCTCACCCCAGCCCCAGAAGTGGGTGGACTACTCGCTCTTCATTATCAAGAAAGACATTAAATAACAAAAGAAACTAACTTGCATTGAATTAAATAAAGAAAGCTTACAATCAACAAGACAAATCCGCTTTCGCCTTTCCACCTTGCTTGCCATAAACTCTCTCTCTCTCTACTCCTACTTACTTGAATGGAATTTAATTGGAATAAGATCCCTAATGCTCAGCCCCTAAGGCTTTATTTATAGCCTTCTAATCCTTCCTATTCAAGGATAGAATATATCTATCTATATCTAAAAAGCTTAAAAGATAAATAAATGTAATTTAGGAATTAAATCTATAAAGGGGAAATTCAATCTAAAATAGGTAAATCTCTTCATGTTGATAGATCTTGTCTTCCATAGATAGAACTTGATGGATCTCGGATAGACTCTGCTTCCTTCGGCTCCAAGGATTCCCAAACCGAGTAGGACAACCAAACCGCGTAACGCGGCTTCAGACGCGGCTTCGGGCTGGCTGGACGTCTCGGGTAGCTCTGCTCGACATGGCTTGGACAGGTGCTCCTGGCTCCTCGAGATCGAGTTGGGTTTTCGTCGAGGATGTGTTGTTGGTGATGTCGAGTAGCTCCTCCTGGGCATGGACTCGGACTGGCGCTTGTTGGGTCTTCGATCTCGACAAGCTTCCTTGAGATCGAGTAATGGTTGGTGCTCGGCTTCTCGACTTGGCAAAGCTTCGTCGACTCCGGACATGGTGTCCAGGTGTTGTCGATCTCAACAAGCTGCACTTGAGATCGAGTTGTCTTCCGAGAGTCGGGTTGTCTCTGACTCAGTTTCTAGATCAGTGCTTAGTCGACATGGCCTGAGCTCGGACACCTTCGTCGAGATCCAGTTGGATTACTCTAGATCGAGTAACCTGGGCTCCTAGCTTGATTCGACTGGTTCCGCTGCTTCTTGGCCTTGGACTTCTGTAGTTGATTTCCGAGCTTTTCTGATCTTTCTCAGAGCTGCTGTAATTTGCATCGAATTCTGCGAAATTAAACAGAAACTGGTGTAGATTCCATAATTTGGCAAATAAACATAAACTACATAGATTCTGTACTATCTTAGCCCAAATGCATGAAATGTATGCAGAAAACGATATAAAAGTTACTGTAAAACATGGCAGATTCAACTAACAACAGAGACCAAAAGATCTCTCGGAGGCAAGTCGCCATTTGGGAGCTCATCGTCTCCATCACCAGCCTCCTCCCCTTCGCCCCCTCCTCCTCGGCCCGCCTCCTCATCGGGCGCCGCCCCCTATGGCTTCTGAGCCGGTCCCGGCAGGTCCTAGACGAGAACATGTGCTCCCCGCTCCTCCTGCTCACCAGCCAACTAGGGATCCTCCGCATCCTCATCGTCATTCTCATCATCGAGCTCCTCCTGCTCGAAATGAAGATCCTCCGTATCCTCCTCCCGCGTGTCATTCGCTACTACAACAGGTGTAAGGCAGCCACTTGCGGCTACGATGACCTCAGCCATATCAACGTCTCCATGAGCGTTTTCGGATGTACTGGCACAACCCATGGGCTCCACAAGCCCAGTAGTCATGCGGAAGAACGTACAATTAGTGTCCACAACGCCGACAGTTGTGTTTGTATCATGCTCAACCATCGTATCTGTCACGGTCATAGTCTCTTGCTCCGTAAGAGCCATGAGATCTGACACTGTCTGCGAAGACGAGTCAGTGATGATGACTTTCGACGGATCGACCCTCTCTACGACATGTGAAGGCGCATTGCGATCTCGCCCGGGAACAATGCGAACGGTCCCGTCATCCCTCCGCATTCGAGAATCCTATTAAATTTTGAACTAGTTTTTAAATATATTATTTTATTTAAGTTGAATGTTCCTAATCACCCGTCTATTTAAATTTTCTATTTCTTTCAAAAATTGAATTTTCGATCCGCTTACAGTAGTTCATTTTAAACATCTTATTTTAGTACAATTTGTTACTATAATTTTTTTTTATGTTTCTATATTTTGTTTCTATAATTTCTTTTTAAACATCTTATTTTGTAAAAATTTGTAACAATTTCTTTTGGAACATCTTATTATGTTTCTATAATTTGTTTCTATATTTTGTAACAATTTGTATTATATTATTGTGCTTTCAAATTAAATAAGGTAAATTTATCCGATTCAAATAATATACTTGTTCGATATAAAATTAAACAATTAAACAATAAGGGGCCACCAACGTCGGCACGACCCACACCTCGGCCACCACCTCCTTGCCCTAAGCCCCCATCGTCGGCGGCGTGACCCACCCCTCTGCCACCACCTCCTCGGCCGCCTCCACCCACGACCATCTCCAAGCCCGCACCCCCATGGCCGGCACCCGATGCTGATCCATCTCCCCGGCCGCCCCCACCACCGTCGCCGCCACCTCGCCTAGATCTGCTCTCGTCGGCGCCTCCCCGACCTCGTCCTCGAGATCTCACCATCGATCTCTCACTCTCTCACTGGAAATCGAGTTGCTCTTATAACGGAATCTCTCTCTCGCTTGAACGAAAATATGGGTTTCACGTGTGTGTGGAGGAAGAAGCACAATGTCGGTTACGATGTTGTGCATTATATAAAAGGAGGCACAACGTCGAATCTGACGTTGTGCAAAGTTGGACAACTTCCAATCGAACGTTGTGGTTGGATGCGTTGTGATTCCAGCGAATATGAAAATGAGTTGTTCTTCTTATTAGGTTCCTCGGATATCGAGTGAATTTTAAAGTGAATATGAAAATGAGTTTTTCTTCTTATTAGGTTCCATTCAAACGAATATGTAAATGATTCATATGTCAATGTTTAGTTCTTCTTATTAGGTTCCATTCAAGCGAATATGAAAATGATTCATAGTTCAATGTATTTGTTCTTCTTATTAGTTTCGAATCAAGTGAATATGAAAATGATTCATATATCAATGTTTCGATTCAACTGACTCCACCCATGATTCATATTTTAATGTTTCATTCTTCTTATATATTAGGTTCGATTCAACATTTAAACAAAGCCATAAATATTCATACGGTTAAAATCAAGGTGATTACATAGAGTTCACATCGCATATGCATTATAGAATATATAACATAAAGAAAAAACGTATAGTTGCCCTAAATAGTACATTTAAAACACAAAATCAATTAGATAAGTTGCTCCCAACGAACTTAGCAGGAGCCGCTGGTTGAATCTAAATCAGCACGTGCTGGAACGGGTAAGTCTCCATAGTTGCTTGGGATGGCCGCACTACTAAGTCCACTACGTAACGGGGCAATGTTGTGAATACGCGAATGACTCACGTCGCTATACAGACTTTTGATATTATCCTTTTTCTGTGTTAACACGCGGGTATAGTACGATTTAGGGTCATTGTCAGACTTCATACAGCGGAAATACACCTCCCTTGACCTCTTAGACCTGCGACGACACTGCGTAGAAAATAAATAGCATGGAAATTAAAGGTGATACTTCCTGGGCTTGTAGTTGCAAATGTGACGCTAAGTCGACACACTGTGTCTGGTCACTCTAATAGTGTAACGGGTGCCATCCGAGAACTCGACTTCCTTGACGAAACTGTACGGAGTTGAAGGGAGGGTAGAGGGCTTTTGGCAGTTGGGTGTTTGGGGAGTATGTGTGATGTGGAGAGGGGGAGGGGACCGGATGGGCCTTATATGGTGCCCCCAATTACAACGTCATATTGGGCGTTGTAATGGGTACATTCCCCCATTACAAAGTCGGATTGGACATTGTAAATGGTACATTCCCCAATTACAACGTCCAATCTGGTGTTGTAAACGGTACATTCCCCAATTACAACGTCGGATTGGATGTTGTAATTGGGGAATGTACCTTTTACAACGTCCAATCTGCCGTTGTAATGGGAGAATGTGCCAATTCACAACGCCCAATATGATGTTGTGAAGAATGACCCATAGAACGCGAAATTGACATCATGTATGATCCCCCTCCGATGCCCTTATATCCCTCCACAATCAGGCCGAATTAATGCATCCCTTCACCTCACAATTCAAGAAAATAGTAATTTCATTCATAGATAGGAAAATGTCATCCTCAGAATGTGAAGGAGCGATGGAGGTGGCACGAGTTGAAGGTCTCGCACCACGAAGCAATGTCGTTCCACAGGTAAAATCCTATGGTTGTATTCTCTATCTTTATGTTTTTAACAATATCCAGTTTAGGCTGAAGTAAAGATATACAATTGAAGTAAAATCAAGTGCATATAAGTTGTTATGTCTTTATCCAGTTTCAAGACTTTACAAATGTGTTTACCGACGCCCGTATTTGGTAATGTCGTAATGAAATGATCGACCATTTTAAGCAACTCGGTGTGAAGAACAACATGGTCTTAGTAATCAAGCGATTTTGGTCGACCGCTACAAACCGACCGGGTGGCGTGTTGTTAGCGTGCGAGCAATATTGGGTGTTTCGTAGAAGGGGGAAGCAGATTCACAGCACGCAGAGAAAACTAAGCAACTACCCATTCTCCTTACTCGGTCATGAGGAGGGACCAGATATGTGGATGATGACCGTGCAAAATGGAACGCACAACCATCACCGATTGAAGGGTCATGCTTACACGAGAAGGATGACACTAGGGGAGAAGAAAATGGTCAAGTGGATGAAAGACACGGGAACTCCGCCGATGGCCAACTCGTACGGGCTACAACAAGCAGATGCGAATAGCGTCATCTCAGCGCGATCATTGGAAAACACCCTCAACAAGCTCGTCGTTGAAGAGAGAGGAAATTGAACGATGACCCAAGATACCCTCTATTATCTCCGAGAAAGGGGCTACTACTACGAATTCAGGAGAAGCCCAAACGATGAAAATATATTGAATGGCCTTTTTTCGCACACCCGAATGGGATTCGTCTCTTGAAAAAATACCCGTACGTCATCGTTATGGATAGTACGTACAAGACCAACGCATAAGTACTATATCCTATGTCGTCATACATTTCTTCCATATAGAGTGTTATGATAATGTGAGTACGTTGTTGCACTGCGTCTACAGGAACAACGTCGCAATGTGAGAGATAGTCAACTTACGCCAACGGGAAATAACGTTTGCATCCCCTATGCCTTTATGGATCGCCAGGACGAGAACACATATGTTTGGGTGCTCACAACCTACGTGTTATTCTTCAGGGTAAGGTACCCGATTCGATCATGACAGATCAGGAGCTGGGCCTTCTGGCTGCACTTAGGGTCATCTCCCTGATGTGCAACATCTACTGTGCTGGTTACATGTATCTCGCAGGTGTGAAGAGGTCGCTTTGAAGATTACAAAAAATCTTAAACTTGCAATTATATTCAAGAAGCACGTGTGGGGTTTATTCTCCTCTTCGTCGGAGGAGTCGTTCGAGCAGCGGCGGGGATGGCTTTACGCCCAATGGTAGCCCATACCCGGGGTCATGGGGTATCTGTAAACAGTGTGGCTCATCCACTAGACGAGCCTTGGTAGATGTCACACCGACCACGTCTTGAAATTTGGAACGAGGACAAGCAATAGGTACACATATCGTTTCCGTCTGTACCGTTGCCACTCCTTTACTACATTTCGACATTCGTTCACCTCGAGCACATGATGCATCGTGTAGGGTTGAAGGCCAGTATAAAGTGTTGAAGGAAGCATTAGACTCGTCCATAGGTGATTTTTGTGTCGTGGTGGATGCCATTCATCGAGTGAATGAATGTCAGGTGCATGAGCTCCAGACTGCGTTGGAGATCGATAGATCATTTCAAATGGACAACTAACGCACTCGGCGTCCCCTTATTAGAAGAGATTAAGCACGTGGTTTTGAAGAAGTGTTTCAAAAATCTCTACGCTCATTGGAGGACCGTTGTCGATGGAAAAGGACCTTCAGAGTGCGTCGACCAGTATTGGAGAATTTTCTTTGGGTTGTCGTGTGTGCACGACGTTCATCGTTGTGTTGCTGAAGGAGTTCCAATAACACCTGACGAAATCCACCCATTTAGGAGAGATCTGACGTGGAATGAATCAGAAAATGTGGCCTTACCCTATGCCATGTCGGCTTCGTACACTGCATCCAATGTAGCCTGTGACCCTGATTTGCACCCACCCGAGCGGGGTAGCATACGGTCAAAGGGAAGACCTAGAGGGAGGAGGAACCCGTGCAGAACGAATCCCTTGCAATATCAGGAATATCAGGCGAATTTTGAAAGGGAGGAAGCCAGATCAGGTTGTCGCATTCGGGACCGACAGTCCCGACCTCCGTCCGACACACAGTACTGGGGTTTTAGCTGGGGCCACAACAATGTGGACCCTTTAATGTTCAAGCACATTGCAACAACCGCCAACACCGTGTGAGATAGTCACTACGGATATCGGGCTTTAGTGCAACTGATGTTACGTTACGGCCAGGCGAGGCACGGTTTGCAGATATGAAAGGGTTATTGTGCAACCATTTGGAACAGAACTATCACATTTACGCTGGCTGTTACATGGGAGGGTATTCGGTGCGAGAGTTTGTCGACCTGCAGAGTTACTTCGGCATAGTGGGAGGTGACCGAAGATACTAGATCGAGCTACCGATCATGGGTCTTGTGGTCGCAACCGTCTACCAGATGCCCCTTGTCGTCTTATCTTGACACATGCTGTTCACATGGCTCCCTATGTACACCGAACAACCAAATGACGCACCTCACGAGGTCATACTAGGCATGGCCTGCATTGGGAACCAAGATCATTTCTTAGCAGTGAGTATGATATGTGTTACTCTCGCTTGAACCATAAATTAACATTCATAAATTACCCCAATTAACATTATACTATACTTATTGCAGATATGGTTACATCACAACACACCTTTACCTCCTCCAACGCATGAATGTATGGCATACCATCACCCGAGCGTCAACGGATGGGATACTCGCTTCAAAGACCAATTTGATAGATTTAGAGCATTGCGGGTTCAGGAAGGTCGTCCCCTACACCATGTTTAGGAGTCATTAAAGTTGGAATTATCCGTGTTATATTTGTTTTTTTTCTTGTCTATGAAGTTAAGAGTTGACAGTGGAATGTTTGTTGTTAGGAAGACGTAGAAAACATAAAAAAAACAATCATGCATTAAGCAAAACGAACATCAGTTGGCCCCATATCGAAAATTACAAACATTTTTTAACTTAACATTTCAGCAAGGGTTTTTGTATTAAATAGAACAACTACCGACAGATTCTTCAGGAATGTTTGGGTATATCCGAATTTGCACTTGCTGGAATGCATATGTCATCATCTGATATTGGGCGGTGCGCACTACTGTATCAACTGCATACTGTGCTGATCGGTCTAAAACCAACACCCCACAAGCGTACGGTGTCAATTGTAGTAATCGAGTGTCGAATCTCAGGGACTGTGTGAATACCAATTGCAAAACCTCAACCAGTTTGCTAAGCCAAATAAAAGAAGTGATTTTTTACGGAATGAGAGAATAAGAAGAGGAAAAATAACAAATTGCAAGTTTTTGTGAATATATGATGAGAAACATTTAAGAGTCAGGGTTCGCCACAACAATTCATTTTCGATAGACTATATAATTTTCATGCCTGAACAAATTGAAAAGAGATATTTGAAGGTAAACTATCTAAAGTCGTTATCGCTCAGCCTACGCATGTTGCAATAACTATGTCCGATTCAATCAATTACCACTCAGCTTTCGCATGTTGCAGAATAATCAATCAAATTGGACTCTTTAAGCACTTTAGACCCTAGGGAACAAATCGATCAAACCATCGCGTGCACGATCTGCAAAATCAATTTAAACCTAGGTTGTCTACGATAGTTTATTATCCTCAAGACAATTAAATAGATTGCTCATAAACAATTCTCAAGTTCAATCCATGTTTTCCAATAAAATTAACAACTTTATCTATATATCCAATCTCAATTCGCAGCCGACGCATGTTGAACATCAAAAGGATTCCAATCAATCATAGAATTGATCGGATTAAGCACTCATGGATCAAATCAACTAAACAATAGAGTTCATTCAGGCAATCGTCACGCACATGTCTATCTCAACATCGTTGGGATCACCCCAACCCCAGAACAAGAAAACTAGCCAAACATGGATTCAGACACAATCAAAGAACTCATGATGAAAGAATAAAAGACTAGATTAACAAAACTTATCTTGAATCCAGCAAAACAATCCTTCAAAAAGAAATCTCTGAAAAGTCTAAAACTTTCAATGTCTGCAACTAATTTATGACGTGAAAAATTGGATGTCCTTATGATCAAACCTTAATTCTCCATTTATAGTTCTCAACTAAAGTCTGAAAATAATCCTAAAATAATAATAAAACATACCAAAAAGTCGTCCCATAAAAGATAAAACCGAATAAAATATCCCGACGAAATAACGCTGAATACAAGTATCGAGTCGATATGTAGCTACTGTAAAGAATTCTGGCTCGGTATGTGAAGGAATCGACTCGATACATGTGGGTATCGATTCGATATGTAGTGTGTTCTGCTATGCTCGTTCTATCGACTCGGAATGTGTGGGTATCGAGTCGATACATGATGGTTCCAGGTCGATACTTTGACTCAGTATCAGCTTCTTGGCTCGATTTCTCCATATTTTAGGCCGAATTTGCAAAAGTGCTCAACATGAAAGTTGTATATCTTTGAATCAGCTTTGCAACAAGATATAGAAATTCTCGATCCGAATTTTTTGGATAAAAAACGACTCATTTTACTGAGATGTCTCCAAACAGGCTTTGTCCGAAATATGTCGGTTCAGCAATAGGCTCTTCTTAGCTTGATTTCTAGCACTTGAGACCTCTATGCAAGACTCTTTTGGCGTCCACGAACATCTCAAACTTGCCTTCAATGAATCTTATTCCATCATGATTCCAAATTGACATCGAACAAGCTCCAAATCCCCTGAAAACAAATGGAACACGAGTGTAGACATCTATTTTAGAAACTAAACCAAAAACCTATATAAAAGACATGCAAACCATATGAAAATGACTATAAACTATTACCTATAATACGTAGAATATGATGATATCAAAATACCCCATACTTAGACCTTGCTTGTCCTCAAGCAAGACTAATGTAATTAACCCACAAGTGCATGATAGAATATTTGCCTGAGCTTATTCAAGCCCTTTCGATAATAATAATGCAATCAAAATCTCAAGACAAGTGTCATCATAGCATGTTTCCTAATTACCGAAGACAAAACAATCAAAAGTCCCCAAACCTCACAAGGATATTTTATGTGAATCACTCTCACTCATATGTGTCTATGGAATGAAATTTACGCTCGATCTCAACAATTGCGCTTATCTATACCATAGGCTTGCTCAACGTTCTACAACTCCACCGCTTGAGATCATGCACGCAACAAAAATCATGAGGACTTTTATAAGGGTTGTAATGGGGCTAAGGTAAAGGAAAATAAGGTATTGAAATAATTAGGCTATGTGGTGCAAAAATCCGAGAAAAAAATCATGCCAAAGAGCAACCGGTAAAACACCAATGCCAACAAATTCACAAACCAAAACAAATCACACCCAACTCCATCATAAATAATGCATTCTCAATTGAGCACTTCAGACTTCAATCAACCATTTTTTTTTCCTTTGTTTTTTCACTCTTTTCTTACCTATTTAGCTTAAACACTGTTTTGCGCAAATACAAACATTTATGATGAATGCACCCGATTACTAAGTGTCTCAGCCACCTCACTTGTATATTTTTCTCCTTGTGTGAATTTTATCCTCCACAAGCAGGATCGATTACTAACCGTATTTTTTTTCTTCTTGACTTTTGCTTAGGAGTGAATTTTATCCTCTTCCTTTCCCAAGGAATTTCTGCAACATCGCATAAAACATTTAAAGCGAAATAAATTAAACACATGACACCAATGATCTCCACTCCATACTTGGCTTTTTTCCACTTCATCATCACAACCATTCAATAAAATCAGACCAATTTCCCGAATAGGTAGAAAGGCTTAAATAATATGGCTTGGATAATTTTGTGGAGCTTCCAAAGAGTAGGCTATAGGCTCAAAGGGGTTCAACAGAGGGATCATGTAAAAGGTAGGTAAAGAGAGGAAAAAAATGGCTAATGAAATCAATTCCTCAATCATTTTAATGTCATGTACACAAATCATATAATGCATCCTCAAATAAGAGTCTAAAGCAAGTTCTGAAGATAGCAACAAAAGTGAGTGTCACACGTGAAAAAGAATGAGAGGACCCATATAAATGTTAGTCATTTAGGCTCAAATCTCACAAGGCTTTTGTTTAGGGGCTAAATCATTCTTGTCTTAAAAAATAACTCCATGCTAGGCAATTTATCAAAAGGATAATGACATATAACTACAAGGTGAATGTTGCATCGTAGGCAAAGATCCCATCATTGTGGCTATTATGAAAATTTTGGGATATAATCAATCAATAAAACACTTCCGTAGACTCCAAATAAAAGACTCAAACTAAAACATACATGAGACAAAGATGCAATTTTTTTAATTTTATGACATTTTCAATATTTTTTGTTTTAATTTTTCTAATTTTTCATATGCAAAACATAAAAATAAAAGGAATGAATATGACTATACCCCATACTTAAATCCTACATTGTCCCCAATGTAGAACTCAACCAAGAGGTACTACCCTAACTATATGAAAATGTATGAAAGTATTAAATAGAAAAGCAAGAGAAAACTAACCTTGGGTTGCCTCCCAAGCAGCGCTTCTTTATTGGTCATTAGTTGGACCTTTCAACACTTTCGAAAACGTTTGAACCTCCCAGAGTGAACGGTCCATAGTTCTCTCCATCCATCTAGTAGAGTCCTTTTCGAGCAACAAAACATTGATCGTTTGATGCACTTCCTCTCAAAGAATGTGCTTTTCTTTCTTTTCTTGACTCTTGTTCCCTTTTTGCTTCCATCAGTACCAATATCTTCAAACAATTGGATTTCCTCCTGGGGTTTTGCGCGCGATGGTATGTTAGGTGGATGCACAATCCCATGTACTTCTTCCAACTTGGAACAATGTGGTGCATCAGTGAAGATTTCCGTCTGTTAGTCATCCATGTGCCACTTTACAAGCATCCCTGTAAATGCCCCAAATTGTTGTTCCTTGTGTTCTTGCATCACCACTGGAGAGATGGGCAAGGGTGATGGATAATTTGTATTATCCGCTGATGGGTAGTCGTGATGTTCCGCGGATGAGTGATCTTCATGAACAACTAATTCAGGCTCTTCATTGGGCTTTTTTTTTGTGGACTCCTTTGTTGTCAGTGCGACTACATTTGATAGAAATCGCTCTATTGATTTCCACACTTCAGAGTTAACGAGTTCCTCATCCTCCTCAGGCTTTTCAAAATTGGGCTCTTGTGGCTCTTCTCTATGGTGTTCCATCTTAATTGATTTGTCAATGTAATCGTAAGAATCATTGACCTCTGCTTGGCTACTGGGAGCCTCTGGTAATGCCTGAAAATCCATAGATAATTGAGCTACTTGAGACTCAAGCATATCAAACCTTGCCGCCTCCCAAGCTTGTGCTGTGAGGATTTGCTTGCACATTTCCTTTACCTTCCCAATTGACTGACAGTCATGTTGAAAATGCCCAAAAACCTTGCAGAAGTCGCAAAAAGGCTCAGATGCTAAGCAGTAAGTATTTTGGTTGGCTAGACGTTGTCTTAACGTTTGCTCCCCATTAGTTTTAGATTGGCAGGTTGGGTGACCCCACAAACCACAATAATAGCAATAAGGAACGCAAGTCAGGTGACCCCATCTTTGACAATATTCACAAAAGGTGTAATGATTCATGTTTTAGAGAGCACCTGGAAAAAAAAACAAAAAGAAAAAACATCAAAAATAACAAAAAGACTTAGAAAACTAATTGGTGTTACACAACTGATATTATCGACAGTCCCCGGCAACGGTGCCAAAAACTTGAACGGTCTAAAAGCAACACCCCGCAAGCGTACAGTGTCAATTGTAGTAATCGAGTGTTGAATCTCAGGGACTGTGTGAATACCAATTGCAAAACCTCAACCAGTTTGCTAAGCCAAATAAGAGAAGTGATTTTTGACGGAATGAGAAAATAAGAAGAGGAAAAATAACAAATTGCAAGTTTTTGTGAATATATGATGAGAAACATTCCAGAGTCAGGGTTCACCACAACAATGCATCTTCGATAGACTATATAATTTTCCTGCCTGAACAAATTGAAAAGAGATATTTAAAGGTAAACTATCAAAAGTCGTTATCGCTCAGCCTACGCATGTTGCAATAACTATGTCCGATTTAATCAATTACCACTCAGCTTTCGCATGTTGCAGATTAATCAATCAAATTTGACTCTTTAAGCACTTTAGACCCTAGCGAACAAATCGATCAAATCATCGCGTGCGCGATCTGCAAAATCATTTTAAACCTAGGTTGTCTACGATAGTTTATTATCCTCAAGACAATTAAATAGATTGCTCATAAACAATTCTCAAGTTCAATCCATGTTTTCCAATAAAATTAACAACTTTATCTATATATCCAATCTCAATTCGCAATCGGCGCATGTTGAACATCAAAAGGATTCCAATCAATCATAGAATTGATCGGATTAAGCACTCATGGATCAAATCAACCAAACAATAGAATTCATTCAGGCAATCGTCACGCACATGTCTATCTCAGCGTCGTTGGGATCACCCCAACCCCAGAACAAGAAAACTAGGTAAACATGGATTCAGACACATTCAAAGAACTCATGATGAAAGAATATAAGACTAGATTAACAAAACTTATCTTGAATCCAGCAAAACAATCCTTCAAAAAGAAATCTCTTAAAAGTCTAAAACTTTCAATGTCTGCAACTAATTTCTGACGTGAAAAATTGGATGTCCTTATGATCAAACCCTAATTCTCTATTTATAGTTCCCAACTAAAGTCTGAAAATAATCCTAAAATAATAATAAAACATACCAAAAAGTCGTCCCATAAAAGATAAAACCGAATAAAATATCCCGACGAAATAACGCTGAATACAAGTATCGAGTCGATACTTCAGAGTATCGAGTCGATATGTAGCTACTGTAAAGAATTCTGGCTCGGTATGTGAAGGAATCGACTCGATACATGTGGGTATCGAGTCGATATGTCGTGTGTTCTGCTATGCTCGTTCTATCGACTCGGAATGTGTGGGTATCGAGTCGATACATGATGGTTCTGGGTCGATACTTTGACTCAGTATCAGCTTCTTGGCTCGATTTCTCTGTATTTTAGGCCGAATTTGCAAAAGTGCTCAACATGAAAGTTGTAAGTCTTTGAATCAGCTTTGCAACAAGATATAGAAATTCTCAATCCGAATTTTGTGGATAAAAAACGACTCATTTTACTGAGATGTCTCCAAACAGGCTTTGTCCGAAATATGTCGGTTCAGCAATAGGCTCTTCTTAGCTTGATTTCTAGCACTTGAGACCTCTATGCAAGACTCTTTCGGCGTCCATGCAAGACTCTTTCGGCGTCCATGAACAAGCTTGATTTCTAGAATATGATGATACTGCGAGAATGCGTCGGAGACACGTCGTCATACAAAATGATCGGTATATCCTTTATCTGCCCAGTCATCCGTATATAGTACGACGCAGGGTCGTCGTCACACTTATTACACCCAAACTCCAATGGCATTGACATCTCCAGGATGCTGCAAACCTGCACAGAAAATAGATTGCATCTAAATAAATGTTTATAGTTCATGTGCTTGCAGTAGCAAGCATCCTCCTTAGGCGGACGACTGTGTCTCCCCACTTCAACAAAGCAATTTGGGCTTGATGCCATGATGTTTATGTCGTGTATGTCAGTTGACTTGCCTCGGGGAACATGTGTTGCGATATTTATAGAGGCCTAATTACCAACGTTTGATTTAACGTTGTTATGAGAGTTTTTTCATATCACAACGTCCGATTTAACGTTGCTATGTGGCCCGACCAGACCCACTTTTCAACGTCGGATTTGACGTTGTCAAGTGCCCGACCCGTCCAACCGTCCTCCAATTCACACCGTCGTGTATGGCACATTACAACGTTGGATTCAACGTTTCAACAATGTTTAATCTGACGTTGCTACAACGTTATATCTCACGTTGTATTAGCAACGCTAAACGCAAATTTGCGGTATATATAGGGAGACCCAATGAAAAAACTTCCCAAATAACGGGAAAGAATTTCCTCTTTTTTTTTTTTTGTTGTATGATTATTTTTGTGGAAGCATTTTCAAGCACATCTTAGCAGATAATTTGTTTAGGCAAAAGAGGATTAAAAAAAATGCAGATCGAACGTCTGATTCCTTGTAACAAAATGGCTAGGCGAAATTTTGTTACAAGGAACTTAATTACAAAATATAATATTAGTATATATATATAGGGGAGGGTTCAAGTGAGAAGTAATCGGTCCGGTGAGAAGAAAAGAAGTAATATGATTGGTGGAAACGGATCTAAATTTTACATTAAAAAAAATCCTCTCACGCGCTTCTACGTGGCAAGGCTCGACTCCTCTCTCGGATCTCCGCCCTCTCCTCCCTCCTCCTCGCCTTCTTCTGTCTTCAATCGGTCTTTCCAATGGTTTCCACCAACACCGACGATGTCGTATTCGAGGTCCCCCGTTCTTCCATCTAATCCACCAACACCAACAACGCCGGAGAGGTTGAAGACGAAATCGGAGAAGGAGGCGCCATCTAATTCGCCCTCGGTGCCGTCGAACACACATCGGCGGTGCTTGCCAAGCGCTTCCTATTTCGAACAACGGTGAGTGCTTGATTACCGCCCGCTTCTTTCTTAGATTTTTCATGTTTCTGTGTGGATTTTGTGAAAATTTATGGTTACTGTTACATCATCTGATTCCCTGTTCTTCTTTGCCCTGTTAATTTCGTTGTTTGATTGGTGTCTGATTTGGATCAGAAATTGATCCCTCGCTGGACTCGGGAAACTGTGATCATATTGGTTCTCATGGTTTTGGTGTCTCTCCGGTCTAGATTCTTCAGATTCATTCGAAGGCCTCGCGCCTTCTCAAGTTCTCTCCGCAATTCAACTCTGAACGATGAGAAGAGCTGGGGAAATTTGAGCTTGGGGTGTATCTTTATGCTATAGGTGAGATTGGAGAAGGAGAGGACGAAGGTGGCGTTGCAGCCAATCCTGTGGCATCGAAGCTTGCCCTTTCCTTTGTTACAGCAGTGGAGGTCCTATGTATTTACCAATAGCTGTTTTACTGGGAGGACATCAATGAATTAAAATTAAAATTACAGTTACATGTTTCTAAAAGAAACATTTTACTGTAAAAATTATGCTATACCGCTTATATTGCTAAGCATAAATGTAATGTTGTATTGAAAACGAGAAGTTTTGGAAGTGGTCTTGCATTAAATCAACATATGTTAAAGTGGTATATTATATTGAATTATTTTTATAGATTGTATAAAAACTTTGAACCCACTTAGTAAGTCTTTCAACACGTATAAATAAAAAGTGGTTCAGTGACTAAAAAATTTAATTATAAAAAATTAAGAGTGGTTCAGTGACTAAATAGAGAATGGTTCAGTAACTAATTAGAGGTTGGTTCAGTGACTAAATATAGGTTGGTTCAGTGACTAAATGAGGTTGGTTCAGTGTCTAAATGAGGTTGGTTCAGTGTCTAAATAGAGGTTGGTTCAGTAGCTAAATAGGTTGGTTCAATGGCTAAATAGAGTTTGGTTCAATGACTAAATAGAGGTTGGTTCAGTGACTAAATAGGTTGGTTCAGTGACTAAATAGAGGTTGGTTCAGTGACTAAATAGAGGGTGGTTCAGTGACCGAATAGAGAGTGGTTCGGTGACTGAATAGAGAGTGGTTCAGTGACTGAATAGAGAGTGGTTCAGTGACCGAATAGAGAGCGGTCCAGTGACTAAACCACTTCTTTATAGCTTGATGAACCATTTCCTGATAACTTGATGAACCACTTCTTATAGGCCCATGAACCACTTTTTTATAGCTTGATGAACCACTTGTTGATTACTTGATGAACCACTTCTTTATAGCTTCATTAATCACTTCTTTATAGCTTGATTAACCACTTCTTAATAACTTGATGAACCAATTCGTATGGGCCCATGAACCACTTCTTTATAGCTTGATGAACCACTTCTTGATAACTTGATGAACCACTTCTTTATAGCTTGATGAATCACTAGTTGATAACTTGATGAACCACTTCTTTTGTTTTAAAAATAAATAAGTAAATAAATAAAACATAAATATTAAAAGAAAATAAATTAAGAATGACAATTTTACAATTATTAAATAGTAGTGGTTCATGAAATAAAGAATAGTGGTTCATGAAATAAAGAGTAGTGGTTCAAGGTTTTAAACTAGGTGGTTCACGGTTTTAATACCAAATGGTTCAGGGGTTCAATACTAAGTGGTTCGGTATTTTAATATCAAGTGGTTCAAGTTTTTTATACCAATTGGTCGGTTCAGGGTTTTTCTACCAAGTGGTTAAGGTTTTAAACCAAGTAAATTCCCTTAATAACAATAGTGAAATAAAATAAATATGTATGAAAGACAAGAAAGTTCCCTTAATAAAAATAGTAAAATAAAATAAATATACATTAGAGACACGAAAGTTGTATTGGTGTAATGGTTGGAGTGTTGTTGGTGAAAACGAGAGGTCTTATGTTCAATTCCAAAATCTTCGGTATTTTTCACATTAACTTTGGGCGCTAGCGTGTATGTATATGGAGCGTGGTGTACACGCGCAAGCTCTTGTTCATCCTGCGAGTGGTGGAGTGTGGGCTCTGGCTTGGGGCTGTGTTGGGAAGAGATGCGCGCCGGTTGGAAAAAAAAATTTACGTGTTTTTTAAAATTATTTTAATACCCTATGCACCAATCAAATCACTTCTTTCCTTCTCACTTTTGGAGTTGTGTGTACCCGAACCCAACCCTATATATATATAGGTTGGCTCCTATGTGAGCAACCGTTACAATGTGTTATGTGAGCAAATCCTAACCCTTCATTTGGAGAAAATGGATGACTAAGATTTGATGATTACTATAATAGGAAAAAATTGAAAATGGGTAAATATTGAAGATGGGAAGCGGAAAGAGGCGCGTGTAGTCAAAACAAAAAAAAAAAAAAAACACGTTCCTCAGATCTATTTTACCCTTTTGTCAATTGGGTTTGGGTAAAAGGTGATGAATGATAATCTTCCTCATATCGACAGGAAGAAGAGCAGATTTGGAATCCATTGAATCAAGGGAAAATCTTCCATTCAAGCCCATAATTAAGCAATTCTCGAAGCATAGAAGGCCATCCAACCAGGTAAATTTCGATTTTCATTGGGTTTTAGACACGTTATAATTATTAGATTTCTCTAAAACCCTAAATTCAATTTAGTTGCAATAGTTGTTCAATCGGAATCGTTTGAGGCGAAGAAGGAAGAAAATTGATGCTTACGTTGGAATTACGCAAGTATGGGTAAGTTTTACAAACTTTTATTATTGAATTTGTTTTTTTTTTATTGAATTTGTTATCCCTTCGCCATAGAAAAAAATTGCAGCAGAAATGGGTTCGTTTGGTGTTGTTTCTTCGGATGTATATCATGTTTGGGTCTCCTTTTCTATTGCTTTTGTACAATAGCTCGGTAAGGTTAATTAGGATGAGTTTGGATAACATTTTTTCTGTGTAAAGTTTAGGGTTAGAGAGAACATTGTATTTCAGCAAAATTGGGTAGTTATTCGTCGATGTATGAAAGATTATTCATTGATGTAAAAAAGATTATTCGTATAAATTAATCATATTACTTAATTACACGAGGGGTTGAATTGTGTGGTTTGTAATAGGTTAGTTAGCATTGGATTTCAGTTTTAAGTTGTTCATATGAATTACTTTAACCGTTATTTAAAGTCATTCGTATGTATAACATTATTCACATGTAACTTACCATTATTCGTATGTAAACTACTATTATTCACATTTAAGTTAAAAATATGCCTATGTAACTTCAGAACATTTACATGTGCAGACTGATGTTGTGTGCGACCCTATTGATAAGACAAGAAAAGGTTTGGCGTGTTTAGTATGAAGTTTTATGAGGTTGTAAAATATACAAGGATTTAAAATTTGTCCATATTGACGAATAATGTTGGCATAGTTTTAATATTTATGGTGTGCAGGCAATCTTTCATGTCATATGCTTCAATCTGAAGAAAGATGTAGCTGAAGAAAGGTGTAGCTGAAATATTTGATAGTGCAAAGTTAAGGGGAAATTGCAAAACAATTTTCGACGTGCTATTGCGTGGTTGGTCGAAAATTTTATGCATCATTCACTACTGAATGTAAGATTATTCGCATTTGTAAAAATTGATGTATCAGCTAGTTGCCAAGTAAACACATTGGATTTTAGTTTTAAGTTGTTCATGTATCTGAGTGTTTTGGGGTTAATCTTTTCGTTTAAAGTTTTAGGTTAGTGAGAAGTATGTATTTCAACAATATTTTTTATTATTCGCTGATATATAGAAGATTATTCATTGGTGTCAAAAGATTATTCGTATAAATATGATTACTTTTTTTATCCGTTATAAATAAAATTACTTACATGGAGGCGTGTGTATTTTATAATAGGTTAATTAGCATTAGATTTCATTTTCAAGCATGATCGTTCGAATTAGTTTAACTGGCTAATTGAAGCCATTTGTGTGGAACCATCGTTATGAATAAGTAACTATAGTATATTATTCGAATATAAAGATCATTCCTCCTCTCTTAATTATGTCCTAATTAATACATTGGAAACTTTTTTTTTTATTTTGGGTTAAAAACGATTTGCCACTATTCTCTCCTTAAAAACAATAATAGTAAAAAATAAAAAAATAAAAGGATGCAAAGAGAGTGAGCCACACACTCTACATGCAGCGGGTGAGTTTATATTCCTGGTGGGACCCATCATTTTTAAACTGATTTTTATTTAATTTCGGATCAATCTCATCCATTGATTGATATTCATCCAACGATCCATGATTGCTCACAAATTACATTGTAAGTCATGCTCACATAGGATCTATAATATATATATATATATATATATATATATATATATATATTAATGTTAAGAATTCATATTAGGTAATTATTAATTGATATTAGGAATAGTTTAATTTTTCGGTTCATAGGTAGATACTTAGGCCATTACAGTATGGGTCAGAGGATTCAAAATCATAACCTATTAGGAATAACTAATAATAAATCGATAAATAGTGTTACACAATATACTACGTATATTTAAAAGATCGACTTGAAATTTTAACCAATCCTAAATAATAATAAAATATTTAAAAGAGCTGAATTTCCAAATACATACTCCGTTCATTCAACAGTATAGTTTTTTTTCGCTAATAAAAAAACAGTATAGTTTTTTTTTTAAATTAAGAAATTTAAAATATAATAAATTTTTAAATTTTTAAATATTTGTTTTTATAATTTGACATATAATAGTAACTAGTACTTTTCCCGTACCTTGTACGGATAAGTATTTTTATTGAAACTTACCGTTTTAGTTCTCCCTCCTACCATGAATATATTTCATTTCATTTGAATTGTTGTAATGTTATCCATTACATTTAAATAAAAAATAAGTTACATCTCTCAAATTGGAAAATTCTTCTTGATTGATGACCTACGAGTCTAAGACACATTGCACACTTATAACTCAAGGGTTTTGTGTCATCTTTATATTCGTCCTCATTTACAGGATTATAGAAATGAGAGTATAGCCATCAACCAAACACTCCTAAGCCAAGGTTTGAGTAAGCAATTTTAATTATTTTGTTAAAAAATTACTACATATTAAATTACTTGGAAAAATAAAATGCTCTCGATGTGCATATATAGTCAAAAGAGAACATCAATGAACGTTGCATGTGCGTAGCCAATAGAGAATACATTTACATAGACTTATCAAACATCAAATGCCTCCCTTTTATGCCTTTCGGGTTAGCTAGTAACCTCACCAATAATATATATGTTAAGTTACAAACATGATGTTATGGCAAAAAATCACAATAACATTTAAAATACTCAGATGTACCATTCTGCACTAAGTAGGATTGCAAAACCAATATCCCACACAAGTGAAGTCCGAACGGCCTGCAAAAGCAATTGTCTCACACAAAGCATATTCAAATGATAATATATATTCTATATATACACGCACAAGAATGAAGGAAAATATGAAATAAACACTTTTATATAAACATTTACCATATAAGTAAAGAAGGATAATATGTTTTGTAGAACTTCTTTGTAGACAACATTCTTTGTTTCCGTCACACTCTTCCCATAAACCTTGTAGGAACCACTTTTCTGGTCTTTAGATCATCGTATCGAGATTTTTGCTGGCACCATCTTTGAACATAATACCATATACGCCAGACTCTCCAGCAGTAGGATTCGTTAGGTTGTTGGTTCTAGAAGAGGGACCAGAATTTCCCCTAGAAGCCTTCCACCGCAGAGTTTCCTTCGCAGACGCTGATGTCTTTTGTCTCTTGGGCTTAGGTGCCCCTCTAGTCTTGGATGCTCTAGTTCTTGCCATATCTACAATTACCATTCAACTCAAGTATAAGATTAATGTAAAACATCGAATACACCAAAGGTTAAATCACGTTATTTTACAAAAACATGCTCAAACACCTAAACAAATTTCATCTTCTATACATGTTTTGCTAAACCATTATTCCTCGAAGTTTTTCTCCAAAGTGGTAAGATTAATATATCGCTTGTATAGTGCATCTTGACAATTAAGAAACAGAAAGTGGGATACAAAAGCAACCGAGAATCATATTCAAATTCAAAGACAAAATGAAAGAGAACCCACCACTTGAAAAATAAATTCACCAAGTCCAATTCTATCAAATCTTTTTGAAGAAATTACACTAGAACAATCTATTGAATGGTATATATACCAATATTTCCTGGTAGGCAAGTAAACAGCTAGATCAAACCTTGAAAACTCAAATTCTATTAAAATGAATCTCATAAATCATGATAAATTATAGTCTCCTAAACCCAAGTAAGAAGAGGATCCACTCAGAAGAGATCTTTATGAAGAAAACTGATTATTCGAGTAAATTAAACCTTGAAAAACTCAGATTTCATTAAACTGAATCTCATGATACAGAAATATAGTCTCCTAAACTCAAGTAAGAAGAGGATCCACACAGAAGAGATCTTCATAAAGACAACTGATGATTCGAGGTAAAATGAATGGATCCTACAAAGGTGCCGAAATGAAGTAAGACTTTTAGCACTAAAAATCACACACACAAAAAAATTATTAATCAAAGTAATGGAATAATGAATAAAAAGACTGATACTTGGTATTGGTATAACCTTAAATTGTGAGTACATCCTGTTTCAGCAGCAATATAAGATCATGATCTAAAGAAACCGCACGCAAAAGCAATTATTATAAAGAGATTAAAAACAATTGCAACAGAAGGAATCCAAGCAGCATGAGACTCAAAGTTCTTTAAATTCAAAATCAAATTTAAGATCTGATCGGCCGCTTCTATGAAGTGCAAGACCAAGCAGATCTAGCAGCTTATATAACTCCTGACACAATTCAAACCTAGTCTTAAAAGAATTAACGGGAATTCAATATAAAACAAAGTTCGTGCTTGATCAGATCGACCATAATTAAGCAACTTAAACTCCAGTTCCAGATCCAAAAGCATCACAGATAATCGTTGCACCAGACCACGAGAAACAACTACAAGATCAACAAAAAAAAGGAACAAAAAAGAGGGAAAAAACTGGGTTCTCATGGCACAAAAAAAATCCACAAACCACAAGTTCCTATCATAAACAAAAAATTCCCAAATTTCTTTCTCAAAAACATACACCATAATTCCAATGCCAAAGCACAAATTCACAAATTTCTTTATCACAAACCCTAATCAAAATTTCCACAAATTGATTCTCAAATCCACTAAGTCTAATCTAAATTCATTCTAATCTTAACCAATTGAACTTAATAACAATAAAATTAAAAGATAGAGGAAAAAAACTACTAACCTTGAAGGTCTAGATCAAAGAAGAACAAAGGCGCCTTGTTGTGACGCTTGTGCGGGAGACGGGAGTAGAGTGCGGGCCGAGTGCTGGGTGGAGCTCGACGTAGCCTGTGCGGGAGACGGGAGTGGAGTGCGGGCCGAGTGTTGGGTGGAGCTTGGTATCTCGGTCGGAGGTGGACCTTGCAACGGCGCCGGCAGCTCGGGGAATTGCTCTCTTTACCGCGCTTCGTCTTAGGGCTTTGACGTTGCGTGTCTCTGTGCGACCGTGAAAAATAGAGACAGCTTTGTCTTTGAACTCTTTTATATATATATATATATAAAGGCAAAACAAAAAAGAGGGACGGATGGAGAATCGAACTCGGGTCCATTGTCTTGCAAATTAAAGCCACCCCAAGTCCACTTCGGACCGCCACTGAACCTCACCACCATAAAATTTTTGGTTGTTATATTCAAATTGTATTCGATATGGAAAATTGCTTTTCATGGCCATGAAATATTTCACACCCTTGCCGTGAAACCAGCTGGAGTAAAACTATAGATTCATTTTTGGGATGGTTTTAAGGTGTTGCGTGTTACCATGGAGTCCATATATTTCAAAGGTAACCTCCATTTGAGTATTTCTTTTCAGATGTTTATATAATTAACTTCTTTTTTATTCAATATCGAACACTGATTTTCACGGTCATGAAATATTTCATACCTTTGCTGTGAAACCAACTGGAGGAAAACTATAGATTCATTTTTGGGATGGTTTTAAGGTGTTGCGTGTTACCATGGAGTCCATATATTCCAAAGTTAACCTCCATTTGAGTATTTCTTTTCAGATGTTTATATAATTAACTTCTTGTTTATTCGATATCGAAACTGAATGTCAAATGGACAATTAAATATATCATTCAAATAAAATTATATAATCCCAAAAAGACAAATAACATTAACAGCATAAGGAAATTGTAAATGTTTAAACAAACCACACTTCAAGCCACAACACAAAACGGAAACAAAACAACCAAATGTTCAACAAACCAAACTTCAAGCCCCAAATTAAAGGAGGCAGCCAGTTTCTTAATTTGAATATCTGTGCATAAGCCTGGTAAAAAATGAGCTAATTCATGATTGAACCTGATCAAATTTCTCAAAAATGTTATGATTTAACGGGCAAATACATCACTTTTTACTAAAAGATTCCTAATTTCAGCTATAGATCAAAAAGCACATTCCCAACATCCTTGCCATGCTTTTCCTAGCAGCATTAAGAACACCAATTCCTGCACTGAGCCCAAGCAACAACATTTTTTTTGCTTGGAGAAGTCAATCATTGGTCTTCCCTGAGCCCTCACAACTCCCAAAAACCAGCAATTGCAACACCTGTTGTTCTACATATTAAGACCAACAATACATCAATGATGTAACTTAGCAGTGATCTTTATCGGTCAGAAAAGCAACTTCAATAAATAAAGAGAAAATGAACCCAAAAGAGATGCTACTAAATTATTGATAATTATACTACATCCAGAATCGGAAATCCTGTTAAAGCTCAATCTAAAATATGTGGCATAGTTGTCAATAAAAAAACATTGTTTAGTTTCATCAAGAACGAAAAGGAAATAAAAAAAAATCACAATTTAAGCTACAAGTAACAAAAATTACATGGGGGAAAAAGTTGTACATGTACATCATCATTAAACATTCTATAGTTATGCCTAGACCTGTCAAAACGTGACCCGACCCGAGGACCCGACCCGACCCGACCCGTAAAACGTGGGTTTTGGCGCAAATATTTCAACCCGAAACCCGAAGCAACCCGAACCCGTTCAACCCGCAAATTTCTGGGTCGGGTTGGGTCGACCTGTGGGTCACCCGTTGGGTCAAGCTTTAAGATAATAAAAACATAAATAAATTACAATTTAACCTAATATTGAAATTTATTACTAATAATACTTAGGATTGAATATTATATTTTTCATCATCGGATTTACTTTATAATTTAACATTACAATTTGTTATGTATATAAAATTACATATTACTATTATAGCGACATTAATTATTATTTTTCAATAATATAACTATTATTAGGATAATATAACAATTTTAGAATTAGGAACTATGTAAATAGTCATTAAAAATACTCCATCTGTTTACTTTTAAATGTTGTTTACTATTCATGTATGGTTTTAAGGATGATAATAATTATATAAAACATCCATTTATATATTATATATAATTTCATACTTCAAAAACTAAAAAAATGAAATTATAACAAGTAATAAATTTTTATTGATATTTCACATAATTTTATCATTTTAAAATAACGTGTATAAATAGTAAATGAGATTTAAAAAATTATGGATGAGTAGCGCTCTTGACCCGTTGGGTCGACCCGAAACCGTTAAATATGGGTCTGGGTTGAGCATTTCATGACCCGTAACCCGAAATGACCCGACCCGGAATGGACCCGAACCCGAGACGACCCGACCCGAACCCGACCCGCCCGACCTGTTTGACAGGTCTAGTTATACCTATAGTGTTGCAACAACTTGAATGCCCATTTGCTTTGGAAATCTTCAAACTGCACACAATGCATACCAATTTATCCAGTATAAATTCACAAGCCTTGAGGGGTTAGCAAACCACAAGGAAGTAATCAAGAAATAGATCCAAACTCCAAACAAATCAAAATGGAAAAAAAAAACTCCAAACAAAAAAAATCTCAAACTGGATCCCAAGTTACAAATCATAAGCTTCAAACAAAATATTCATCTCCATGTCAATGTTCCAGTTTGTTATAGCCATAGGTTCTAGTACCCGTGCTTTTATCTAATTCTCTAATTGAAACCCCGAACCCCTAATTGAACCCCCTAACCCCTAATTGAGTCTGAGCTGAGCCAAAATATTCATCTTCAATTCTCTATAGTTACAAATTGATGAATAGATGATCATTTGAGCACGCTAAGGAATGCCAGATCTGAGATCTCTCTATCCCAAACTCCAACAAAAAATCCAAAATACAAAGTGATTACAATAGTTACAAAACCAATCTATAAATCTTAAAATTAAGATGTTATTGATATTCACTCATGAAAGAGAAAATGGAAGAATAAAACACAGAGAGATGGAGAATTACAAGGTATCCATGAAATGTTGAAACCAACACTATCAGCAATCATTAAAATGGGAAAAAAGAAAGAGAAGCCATCTGATCTCGTATCTGGTCAAGAAAGGTTCCACCTATCAACCCTGACACAATAATACCCATGACAATTGTTGGGATGTAGTAGTATACTCAAAATGAAATGAAGAAAAAATACAATACTTAAATCAACAAATTTCTACTCGCAAACACTTATTGACATTTTTTCCAAAAATATAAGAAGATCACCTCAGACAGAAGAGGGTATAGACCATTAATGCAACCTTCAGCCACAACACCAATGCACAAAACTGCATCTTCTCTTTCTTTCCAGGACTGATCATCCATAGAGGAAAGTTTGGCCTGCAGAAGAGTGTAGAAATGATGTTACAACAATAACAACTAACACTGCCAAAAGCTAAATAAGATCAAACTGCAGCTTCTCTTTTTTAAAAGAATTCTCCCCTCTAGCTCATCTACTGAATAATATGATAAAAGTTAAAAGACATGTGCATCTTGTCTAAAAGGTTGATCATTTATGATTTGGAAAAATGCCAACCAAACCCAAGTGTATCATTTAATTTTATACAAACCGATATAAGAATCACCATACATCATAATCTCTAGAAATTGATTGCTAAATAAAGATGAACAAAAATAAGATTTCTAAATACCATAAAAGGGAACATCTTAAAAAAGATCATGAAGAAATAATATAAAAAATAACCATTTAGAAACTCAGAAAGTAAGCGCAGACCTTCAGTTTTAACATGACAGTAGGCACAAAGTAAGATATATTACTCGTCGCACCCAATAGCGCTTTGTTGTTGCTTCATGGCCAGCTGATCTTGGAGTTATCTTTTATAGCCTTTTCCCTTCCATCCCCCATCTGCAAGAATAACATAAAGTATTATTTAAGAGGAAGTAATCAAGAAATAGATCCAAACTCCAAACAAATCAAAATGGAAAAAAAAAAGCTCTAAACAAAAAAATTCCAAATTGGATCCCAAGTTACAAGTCATAAGCTCCAAACAAAATATTCATCTCCATGTCAATGTTCCGGTTTGTTACACATAACCCAAAATAATTCTGGTGTGTAACAACAAATAATGACTTTTATTCAGTCCATTTCACATCAATGGCATGAAAACAAATATGGTCATAATCAAATATAGCCATTCTACAACTATAATCAAATTCAAGATTACTTGCAACCAAAGAAGTTAAAAGCGAAGTATTAGCACATGAGTAACTTATATGCTACATAAAGAAGAATGGAAAATGTTATCGTAGATAGATTCATAATAACCTAGAATATGCGACATTCAATTGCTTCACAATGAAACCCGAAATTGAGATATAGATAAGATCAGATCACGAACACGAACACGAAGAGTACGTATGAATAAAAATTCTTACATGAAAAATATATCATATATTTGATTTCATCATGTGGCCACCTTTTCGAGCATGATAGTGAAATCATCATATCATATACATCCACAATTGGAACACGGAAGGACATCCCAATTATCTTGCCATTCAAAATTGGAAGCAACTTACCGAAAGCCTATATATCCGCAACTGCAAGAGCAACAAAAGGAGAGAACGGTCAAGAATTCATCTAAATCATCAAAAGCTTCTAAAACTAAATGAAAGGTTTTTATAAGCAGACCTTTGCATCTTCCCCCAAAAAAAAAGCCTTCTCTTTGCACTGAAATTGATCAGATTCAACAAAATCCACCCAATTTCAAATAATCCAACAATTCTTGAATTAAATATAATATAGAAGAAAAATCAGTGTTGTATATATGTCTAAGCTTAATAGAACATACAAGAAAAATAATGTGAAAGTATTGCAAGTAATGAAATATATATACATGAGAGTAAATTCAAAGAATTCATAAGCAATCATGTTTGAGAAAGATATACCTCAAACTCTGATCAACGATGCTACCCAAATTCAACTGCAGACTCTCTAAGAGACTCTCTAAGACAACAGGGCTAAAAAAGAAGCAATCTTGAATTTTTTTATATAAAAGTAATTTTGAATTTCACAAAGCCATCGTCTCTCAAATCGAACGTCCTTTTATCATTGCGATTGTGTCCAATTGCAAAGTTTGCACTCCCGTGGCGGCGCCACGTCGAATTGAGATTTTCAAGTCGGCAAAACCACTGTAATTGACGAAGAAAGGAAACAAAATACCATAATTAATTGATAGTATAAGGAGGAGAAGAGAAGATTAGGAGAACATGGATCGAAATCATTGAATGATGGAAAAGGAAGAGATCGAGTGTAATAGGAATTCCTGGTACATTGAGCAGTTCTTTTTGGGTAAAAAAGGGACACATGATTGCATTGCCGCCTCCAGCCCTTGCCACCGATCAATTGTGCCCCACCTCCAGCCCTCGCCACCGACCGATTGCCCCCAGCGCTTACCGCCGATCGATTGCGCCCCCAGCCCTCACCGTCGATCGATTGGGCCCCACCTCCAGCCCTCGTTGTCAATCGATTGTGCCCCGCTTCCACAACCATCAACATATCAATTCTAAGGAAGAAAGAAGATAACAAAGAGAAAGAAAGAGCTCGTTATATGGCAACAATGGAAGGAAATCGAAGCAAAAATGAAGGCAGAAACAAAAGAAAGGAGAAGAAGAAGTAAGGGAAAGATCTCACGACAGCAGATCGGGCGAGAGGACAAAGGACGAAGATCTCATCGACGTGGAGATTCGTCGATGCGTTCAAGGCATCGACGTCGCGAAGGAAGAAATCTCCAGGTGCATCCCTCTCCAATCGTCTTTCCTCCACCTGATTCCGCCCTCTTCTCCGGCAGATCCAAGGCCCGATACCCCTCTCCCTCTTAGCCATGCCTCATACTCCCTCACTGACGGTTTCCAAACCCAAACCCTAAAAAATTGAAAACAGAGAGTGCGTGAAGGAGGTTTTTTGATGGAGAGTGGATGACTTCAATTTCAGTTTTTTCAAGTAGCAGGCAAGAGAACGTGGGTGAGAAAGGTGAAACCGCTCTTCTTATCTTTGCTCAAACAGTGACACGTGGCTCATTCTTTTATGAAGAGCCTGCTTCTAAAATAATAAGTATAAGGGGTGGATAAATCCTCAAATTTCATGAATTTCTTTGACAATATATATGAACTAAATATGAGAATCATTTAGATACATAAAAAATCAGCCCATCAAAAATAGCTATTTCCATATATATATCCAACCCTTAATAATATAAATATCAATTTCCCGCACAAATCTCAAACCCTAGACATTCAAAACACAACTCTAGATCCAATCTCTACCTAGGTTCACATAAAAATAGATAATATGAAATTTAGAGAGAAAAGAGGGAAAAATAATCCCTTTGAGTTGAAATAGGGGGAAGAAATGTGTAATTAGAGAGAATTAAGGGGTGAGTTTCTCGGTTTCGTGCAAGAAAAACTGTGGCCGGCGGTTATGGTCTGACAGTGCATGAAGGGGGAGGGAAACGGCTTGACAGGGGTTGTAGGTGCTCGGGTGGGTAGATCCGGGCTCGAGGAAGCCGGAATCGGAGGCTGGTGGCCGGATCTGGGGAGATGAAGGTGGTCGGCGAAGAGAGATCTGGGTAACAGCAAGAACAGGGAGGGCAACTAGGCTTCGGCGGTGGGCTGCTGGTGGTCGGAGTGGGTAGATCCGGGTCTCAGGAGGCCGGAATCGGGGAGAGGTGGCCGGATCTTGGGGAATTGGCTAGCGGTGGTTTTCTGGGCAGCAGTGGTGCGAGAGCGAAGACAGCAATGACGGCTAGAAGGGGACGCTGGGTCGGCGGTGCTGCAGGTGTGGCGTGGTGGGCTCGGACTCGACTTGGTGGCCGGTAGGGTGCAGCTTCGGGCTCGAGGGAGAGGGCGAGAGGAAGATGATGGTGATGGCGGATAGGTTTGGTCGGCAAGGAATGTCGAGGTCGAGAAAGCGGAAGGAGAGGGGAGGCTGTGTCCAGGCCCTCTTAGCCATCCCTCCTACTCCCTCATTGACGGTTTCCAAACCCAAACCCTAAAAAATTGAAAACAGAGAGTGCGTGAAGGAGGTTTTTTGACGAAGAGTGGATGACTTCAATTTCAGTTTTTTTAAGTAGCAGGCAAGAGAACGTGGGTGAGAAAGGTGGAACCGCTCTTCTTATCTTTGCTCAAACAATGACACGTGGCTCATTCTTTTGTGAAGAGCCTACTTCTAAAATAATAAGTATAAGGGGTGGATAATTATCAAATTATAAAATATTTTGATTTAAAAAAATTAATCTATTAATATTACTAATTCTGCTAGCATTTTGCTGACGTGTCACGCCCACAATTAAAGTTGAATTTTTTATTCAAATGACATTTTCTTATTGGTCAATATTATTATGGAAACATTAAAATATTTGTTTCCTATTTTAAATATGATTTGAGTCCATTCCTTTTTTTTTTTCAGTTATATTGCCGTAAATATTGAGACATGTTTCCTTTTTTTTTTCTTTCCGATTGCAATATATCTATCTAGAAAAAATTTGCGAAATAGGCACATTATTTGGACGTTTTTGCGAAATAGTCGCGTGTTTGGACAATTTTGCAAAATGGCCCCTATATATTCTTATTCTCGGTTGTACGAACATTTTTTTCCTCTCTCCCAAATCCTCTCGCCCTCTCGATCTGTTTTCTCTCTCTCGACGCCGGATCCGGCTCCGATGGCGGCGAGTCGCCGGACCTCCATCTTCCTCCTATTCGCCGGACCTCCACTCGCTCGCAGCCGCCCTCACTCGCTCGCTGCCGGTCTCCAGTCCTCATCGCCCTTGCTCGTTGCCACTTTCCCCCTTGCCCTCGCTCGAACCCTAGCCGCTCGAACCCTTGAAGCCGCCGGCGATTCGCTCCGCCTCTCCCCTTCCTGTTCTCCGGCGACTCGCACCTCCCCCTCGCCTCGTCTCCGTCACTGCATCGCTTCTCCTCTCCACCTCCTCCTCGCCTCGTCTCCGTCTCCGGCGATCGAGCATAAGATAAGGTAAGGTGTTTTTGTGAGTTGATGATTTTTCTGGATTTTGGTTGCCTTGCTTCTGAATTTGAGCAAATTTGTTGATTTTTTTGTTCATTTGTATGGATTGAGATGCGGTTTTTGGAATCTCAGCTGCTTCTAGGGTTTCACAGTTGAATCTAATAGCTTTCATGAATTTTCACCATTTATGTGATTAAAATCATGTTATTATCCATAAAGAAGCAAAGTGAACAAGCAACAGATAATCAAATGACATTTTTTAAAAATAAAGTTCAATTGTAAATATGATTTGATTCTTCTACAGGTTCATGTAAACATCACAGCAGTTGTGTGTTAATATAGTATTTTGTCTTTTGACAGGATCCGTCAAGGCATGTTTTCCACATTGTTACTGATAGGCTCAACTATGCAGCTATGAGGATGTGGTTCTTGGCTAATCCAGCAAGTAAAGCTACTATCCAGGTCCAGAACATTGAGGAATTTACGTGGTTGAATTCAAGTTACAGCCCAGCACTTCAGCAATTGGGTTCCCAATCTATGATAGATTATTACTTCAAAGCAAACCGTGCTACTCCTGATTCGAACTTGAAATTCAGGAATCCAAAATACCTACCTATCCTCAACCACCTCCGTTTTTATCTGCCAAAAATGTTCCCAAAACTGAGGAAAGTTCTGTTTTTAGATGATGATATTGTAGTACAGAAAGATCTCACTGCCCTTTGGGATGTTGATCTCAAGGGAAATGTGAATGGTGCAATTGAGACTTGTACAGAGAACTTTCATCGATTTGACCGTTATCTCAACTTCTCAAACCCTCTCATTGCCAAGAATTTTGATCCACGTGCTTGTGGATGGGCATATGGAATGAATGTTTTTGATTTGGATGAATGGAAAAGACAAAACATCACTGAAGTGTATCAGTATCACAGGTGGCAGAGACTGGTAAGAAACATAAACGATCATCTTTCTCTGTAGTTATTTTTATGTCTAACTGCAATGGAAATGTCGATTTCTTGAGTGAATTCATTCTTGGTGCTGCCATTTATGCTTTTGTGCAGGAAAAAACATATGAAAAATATTGTTTGTGTTCATTTGTTTCCTTTCTCTTTTTTATTGCTTGTAATTATCTCAGTTGGAATCATATGCTATGGCATAGATTTGTTTTCGGCCGTGAATTGTACATAGCATGGTTGTACATAGACTTGCATAATGATGTTCATTGGCGTAGAAATTGTTCAATTCACTATCTAAGATCCTAGCATTGCCTTCTCACAATTCATGCTCGGGATACATGTTTGATGATCTCTTCTTGTGTCTACCAACAGCCATAGCCACATTCTCACTGTACTCAAATGTACTATCATATTATTGTTCTCTTAGAGTCTGAATTGCTGAGTGACAAAGTTATGTATGTCCATGCAGAATCATGACAGGCAGATATGGAAGCTGGGAACTCTGCCGCCTGGTCTCATTACGTTCTGGAAATGCACACACCCTCTTGATAAATCATGGCATGTCCTTGGCCTCGGTTACAACCCCAATGTCGGTTGAGAAGTTGGTTGTTGCTTCATCATTTTTGTGCTTGCCACGCACATCCAACAATGAGCGAGGCTCTAAAAGAAGCAGCAATGGCCACCTATGACAAGCCAATTCACATGTACGTAAGTGAGTTAATTCGTTTGCTCGGCTCTAAGACCGAGTTGTGCAACTCTTAAGACCGAGTTGTGCAACTCTTAAGACGGAGTTGTGCAACTCTTAAGACGGAGTTGTGCAACTCTTAAGACGGAGTTGTGCAACTCTTAAGACGGAGTTGTGCAACTCTTAAGACGGAGTTGTGCAACTTCTAAGACTGAGTTGTGCAACTCTAAGACTGAGTCGTGCAACTTCTAAGACTGAGTTGTGCAACTTCTAAGACTGAGTTGTGCAACTTCTAAGACTGAGTCGTGCAACTTTTAGTTTTGACATTGTTTGATCTCTTTATTCAGCTCTAATGATAATTCAACAATGAAATATGACAATAGCTCTCTAAAATATGACAATAGCTCTCTAAAATATGACAATACCTCTGATGAGTCCTTACTGGTTGTAGGTACCTTCTGTTCATCACTGGAGATGTTGGCCTTGTTCAGTTTTCAGAGATTCACAGACGAGTTAGTGACTTTCTGTTCATTCTCTTTCTGTTCATTCTCTGTTTTTCTTCTCTGATTACTGTCCTGTCTATTGGAACTTAAGTTAGAATATGCTTCAAAGAAAATTTCTGATTCATCATATCAGAAAAGCAAGATATCCTCTTAAAAAGGCAATTCATATATTACAATATCGTTTAGAAGTGATTGTCAAACCTGATGATGTCTCCGATCTTAACAGAGAGAAGTCTATTAATTGGCGGATCAAGTTGTTTGTATATTTGATTTATGCTGTATTCTGAATGTCATATTGAGCAGAACCTGATTGGTTTTGTTATATCATTCTCTGAATATTTTGTATATCTGATTTATGCTAGTGTGTGTATATGAGAATATGTGTGAATTACTGGTTGTTTGTAGCTTCTTTTGATATGAATTTGAAGGAGGGAACCTGATTGGTTTTGTTATATCATTCTCTGAAAATTTCAAGGTAAACTGAGTTGGAAATTTGTGTCTATTGGTATACGAAGCATGTATTTTCTAAAAATAAACCCCAGTGATAATAATTATAGGTAATTATATTTTTTCCTTGTGCAATTGCCCATTGTTGTTGGCTTGTCTAATAGGAATTGTTTCAGATATTAACTCATCTTAGTCACTTAAGAAAAAAGAAAAGGTGATTAATGGATGAATATCAGTATATCTATTGAGCCAGAAATGCTTTTTCTGTCAACAAGGGTTAACTTAAGCCATAATGACAATCTATGCAAGGGGACTTTTCATTCGATGCATTATTTGGGAACCTGGTTAATGAGCTTCTACCTTCTTTTCAAGAAGAAGATACAGAGACATTTGATAGTCATGGTGCTACTGATGTAGCTTCTAAAGGACTTTCAATACCTTTATTTCCTGAAGTTGATCCACTGTTGGCACTATTCCAGGATTCTTCTAAGGATTTAATTGATCTCCGACAACAGGTATACAGTTTGAATTCCTAGACTGCCTCTTAACATAATATGTTAGGTGTAAGATGACAATGTGTACCTCTGTTTCTTCTCCTTCTCACCAATCTCCACTCTCTTGCCTTTCTGCCACTTTCGAGAGTGAAGATTGATACCAGACTCAATGATCTCAAAATGGAGGTTTCGACACAAGATTCTAAGCATAGGAAGACTCTCGCGGAGGTTGGTTTCTTTTTCTAAACATTTTTTAATGGTAGATAAGTAGTGAATCTTAGCAGTTTATTAAATTAGCAATCAGCCTGTCTTTAAATTGATAACATGCGACTGGTATATTTGGTGTAATTTTCCGCTACTGTTTTCTCACGATCATCTGTGAACTTAGTGGATCATATACTAAATTCAATCTTCGTATGGAAAGTAGTATAAATGAAAATTCGTGGTTAGATATGATCCTACTTTCTCATCTGGGCAGTGTACCCTCCTTGCACATGATTTAGCAATAAACAAGGGGAAATTTTGTGTTGCTTAGCGATTCCCATGAAAAAAAGACCCAATTCTAAACATATCTTGCATATATTTGTACAAATTTTGTGGTCATGCCAGTTGTATGCAAAGAGAAGTTGAAAGTGAGATTACTTGCAGGATATATCAGGGAGGCTCAAAGCTATTGAAAACAAGGTGGTGGAAACAAAGAAGCTTGTTGAAGAGAGGAGTCTCAGAGCACTAAAATCTCAAAACAGCAGGTCATGTCGTGGAAGTGGCAGATCCAGTAGGCGCTTCTCTTCTGAAATCGTGGAAGAACATTCTCGGGACGAGCATCAACAAAATGGTATCAAACATATGAAGAAGACGTCTGATCCTCGTGAAGCTGAAGGTGAACTTGTCATGAAGGATATCATGCTTGATCAGACATTGGAGCCCTCATCCCATAGAAAGAACAGAAAAGGTGGTTATAGCAACAGTGGGAGCAGTGATCAGACTCTAGAACTATGGCTGATTCAATCAATGCTTCCTGACTGGTCGATTGTATCGGAACGAACTCAAAACTGAAAGAGCAAGCTAGTTTGTTTGTGACTATATTGTACATTTTAGGAACATGTTTTCAAAAAGTTGATTGAATCTGGCTGTGGTGTATCGGAACGAACTCAAAACTGAAAGAGCAAGTCTGTTTATGACTATATTGTATCAAAAGATGTCAGCCTCAGCCTTCATTTTGTGTGTATCATGTTGCAACTTACATTTGCTGCTGTTAAGATCTAGACGAGTGGTTTCCTTTTTAACATCTGAATCAAAAAAGGTTTGAATACTGTGATGGAGGAAGGCCAAAGCCAAATCGGATTCAACAAACAGAAAAACAAGTTGATCCAAAAGATACAGAAAATAAAATTCTTGCTAGCTAATACAACAAAAATAGCTTGGCACTGTGATGGAGGCAGGCCAAAGCCAAATGGATCTTTGTATCTTATAGATGAGACGGTGGATATATTGCTATATATATATAGTGGGTGAGAAAAATGAAAGGTTGAAGAATCAAATTAGATTTTAGTTTGTATGAATAAAACTATAAATTTCATAAATAACACTACGAAATTTTAGAGTTGCACGACGCTGTTGTAAGAGTTGCACGACTCTGTTGTAAGAGTTGCATGACTCTTGCTTTAAGAGTTTCACGACTCTCTTGTAAGAGTTGCACGACTCTTTATTAAGAGTTGCACGACTCTGTTATAAGAGTTGCACGACTCTTGTGTTAAGAGTTGCACGACTCTCTTGTAAGAGTTGCATGACTCTTTTTTAAGAGTTGCACGACTCTGTTGTAAGAATTGCACGACTCTTGTTTTAAGAGTTGCACGACTCTCTTATAAGAGTTGCACGACTCTGTTGTAAGAGTTGCACGACTCTGTATTAAGAGTTGCACGACTTTGTTTTAAGAGCTCATGTGTCTCTCTACCTTTATAGGTTAATTTGCATGAACCAAAGTGAATATAGGATACAATTCATGAACCAAAGTGAATAGAGTTATAAAGAAATAAAATTGATCAATACATTTTCATCACTAAAATTGCAAACACCGTTGACACTAGTTGTTTTCTCTAATTAACAAAATAGAAAAAGATGATGACACTACAGTTGTACAACTATAAAACTACGGTTGTGCAACTTTAAAATACAGTTTAAGAACCAAATTAGATTAAAAAGTGCAAGAATAATATTATAATGTGACCAAATTAGATTTTTAGTTTAAGAAGAATCAAATTAGATATTAGTTTGTATGAATAAAACTATAAATTTCAGGAATAACACTATGAAATTTTAGAGTTGCACGACGCTGTTGTAAGAGTTGCACGACTCTGTTTTAAGAGTTGCACGACTCTTGTTTTAAGAGTTGCACGACTCTCTTGTAAGAGTTGCACGACTCTTGTTTTAAGAGTTGCACGACTCTCTTGTAAGAGTTGCACGCCTCTTGTTTAAGAGTTGCACGACTCTCTTGTAAGAGTTGCACGACTCTCTTGTAAGAGTTGCACGACTCTGTTTTAAGAGTTGCACGACTCTGTTTTAAGAGTTGCACGACTCTATTTTAAGAGTTGCACGAATCAATATAATTTCATATTTTCTCAATAAATTATTGCACACCGTGCTCTTATTTTTGCTCATCAATACCTTATTTTTGCACAACTAGCGGTAAAATTAGTGCTGACACTGATATTAGTTACAATTAGTGATGACACTGATATTAGTTACAATCGAGTCATCTTACCAAGTAATAACTTTGTAGTTCGGTATATATTTTTTCCGTGTGAGCACTTTTTTTTCTTCATGTCATCACATTTTTTAGAGTTGCACAACCGTATTTTAGAGTTGCACAACTTTAATTTAGATTTGCACAACTGTATTTTATTTGTGTCAGCACCTCCAAGAAACACTTTTCATTCTATTTGTCTCCAATTTAAGTGGCTCAATGATTCAACCAAAGTTTACACAACCAACAACACGATAGCCTATACGGGATTTGAACCCGTATCTTTGTGTTTGTACACAACGCTCTACCGATTTGAGCTAATAGGCTTCACGAAATAATAACAGGTCTACCCAAACATAAATCAATAAGTAGGAGAGCATTAGAAAGACATATCCCATGTTGTGTCTAATTTATATACACAAAATAGTCCACTAAATTCTATCAACTAATACCTCACAGGAAGCCCAGTGCTAGTATTGCCACAACCTTTCACCCCATGATACAATACAAAATCTGTTTTCTCCATATCAACAGTTTAGTACTTGTGCACCAAGAAATTCAAGCAAAAGAACAATAAAATATGTTACTGGCATACAAAATCCCTTCAGCAATTAAGAGTAAACAGATTAAAAAGCAAAAAAGTCGACAACAATGAGGAAAAACAGAGCTAACAGAATGACCAACATACAGTGCTTCTTACAAGGTCAGCTGGTGCAATGTTATTTAGCATAAATCACCAAAAGATGACAAGGAAAGACCGAAAGAGGAAATGGACACCAACAATTTCATTAAACAAGAACTGTTTGCATGCTACCAATCAAGGTTTCTACTCCGGATGGATAAGATCAGCTAGACCAACCAACCAATAAGTAGAGTTGAGAGTGATATAGGTAAACATCATATATCCATAGAAAGAGCACATCATCCAATAATACAGGCTAGGATCAAATGTGCCATGTCCAGCCTATCCAAGATAGTAATGTGAAGTTCCACCAATAAACAGCCTAGCCTTAACTCTTTTTAAATAAACAAATGCACAACATTATGAATTATAGGGTCTTGAATCAAAGCCAGCCTATCTAGCACTGCACAAACACTGATTATGATTAAAGCTAGCACAATGTTGGATTAAATGACCACATTTCAGCAATTGCAATCCATCACAAACAAAATCGAGTTCCTTATCAATTGATCTTCGATCGATTGATAAGGAAAACAGTCGGAAGCAAAATCTGTCACATGTATGCTCAATTTCAAAGCCTTCACAGTGCAATTTGACAAAGAAACATAAACACAAACACCTTGAGACTTCAAAATCGACTCCAACACTTAAAAAATCGAAGAAAATTTGCGCCTTGCACTGATTAAATTTTTAGCATTCAATAACCTAAAATAAATCATCATTCACCTAATTCACACAGATCTCAGAAAAATATTCCAATTGAACACTTGAAATTGAGCACAATCAGACCACAAATACCTTGGAAGCGCTGTCAATGAGGAGAGGTTGATCGGCAAGGCGGAGGTAGAGCTGCTTCTTCCTGTCGTGGCGGCAGGCATCAGGCGGCGTCGTTAGCGCGACCATGGACGCGATGCATTCCTCTGGTACCGAGGAGGAGCGGCGCCGAATCCATAGATCTCGGCCTAGGTCACTCGCTCGCTCCGCTCGCCTCGCTCGACGTCCACCACGCGATCAGGACGCAGGTTTCCAGGCCGCAACCTCAGATCGGAGCGATTGCACGCTGACGACGAGCCGGAGGCAACGGAGGGGCTCCGCTTCTTCCAATTGGACCAACCGCCGCCGCCAGCAGCCCTGGAATAGTCGTCGCCGTCTTGATCGGGGCCCTCCCGGAGCAGCGATAGTGCATCAGGGTGCTCTCCCGGAGCGGAGAGAGATTGAAAAGGAGGGTGCGGAGAGGGAGAGCGGAGGAGAGAGAAATGGTCGTGGCAGAGAGAGGTAGTAGGGTTTTATTTAGGACATTTTGCAAAATTGTCCCAAAACGCGGATATTTCGCAAAATTAGTCCATTTTCGTGGCTATTTTGCAAAACCGCCCATCTATCTATCTATCTATCTATTAATATTAATAATTCTGCTAGCATTTTGCTAACGTGTCACACCCACAATTAAAGTTGAATTTTTTATTCAAATAAGATTTTCTTATTGGTCAATATTATTATGGAAACTTTAAAATATTTGTTTCCTATTTTAAATATGATTTGAATCTATTCCTTTTTTTATTTTCGGTTATATTGCCGTAAATATTGAGACATGTTTCCATTTTTTTTTTCCCGATTGGAATATATCTATTATATATATATATATCTATTATCTATTATCTATTATCTATCTATCTATCTATTAATATTACTAATTCTGCTAGCATTTTGCTGACGTGTCACACCCACAATTAAATTTGAATTTTTTATTCAAATGAGATTTTCTTATTGGTCAATATTATTATGGAAACTTTAAAATATTTGTTTCCTATTTTAAATATGATTTGAATCCATTCCCTTTTTTTTTATTTTCGGTTATATTGTCGTAAATATTGAGACATGTTTCCATTTTTTTCCCGATTGCAATCCCTTTTCGGTTATATTGCTGATGTGTCACGATCACAATTAAACTTGAATTTTTGATTCAAATGGTATTTTCTTATTGGTCAATATTATTGCTGAAATTTTAAAATATATGTTTCCTATTTTAAACATATTTGTTTCTTATTTTTATACTAAAATATTATTTAATTTGATATGTTGTATGTCAATTTGTGATCTATTTTAATCGTCTACGTACATTGAACATTCGTCAATTCTTAGCTGATTTTATTCTTGGATATTGAAATTGTTGATTTATCATTTTTAACCGATTGCAATATTCCCCACAATGTCTACATACAATGAACATGTAATAATCAATTTGTAAATATTCGATTTCAAAAATTAATTATAAAAATCAATTAGAGCCAAATAAGTGTTAATTTATAATTTATTAATTTTAGACATCTTAAATGACTATCGAAAAATAAATAATATTTTAAGACTCACAAGCATTACTAATGCTTATTTTACATCTTGGATGAGGCTTCTTAGATCACTTTTCTACTTTTAAGGATCTTTTTTTTACCATCTTACCTTTATTTTCACTATTAATTTCTCTATCTTTATAACCATCTTTCTCATGAAAATACTCAATAAGTTATGTACATCTACATATTTAACTTCAAAATTATTCACACAATCATGTGCTTATGATTTTTTAATATTTGTACGGGAGCTTATATTTTACTTTTTTAGATCTATGCTAATGATAATAATTATATATTTATTTCAAATAATATTAGATGGTGTGTTTGAGTATTATTACTACTTTACCTTATTAAATCATTTTCAAAATTTGTATCGTATCTCTTTCCAACTAATTTATAAATTATAAAAAAATATTTTATACATATTTTTGTTGTAAACACGTATATATATATATCAATATAGTATTATATAGATATATAAAATGATGTTCAAATTAAAATGGATCAAGCTTCCGTGCCTTCAAGGCACGGGTATTACACTAGTATTTTACTATATTTTTAGCTTATTAAAAATGTGTAAAATCTAAAAACACCTATATAATATTGAACAAAGGTAGTATATTAACTACTTGGGGATTGGAGCTGCCCTTGGAACATCGAGTTCCTGCAATCTGACACTCGGTTTATGGTTTCGTCCTTTAATTCTATTTCCATTCGTCATATTTTCAGGGAATCTAATGCTGTTGCCGATAGGGTCGCGCACCTGGCTTACAACATCCCTGCCGACGATCTTCTGCTTGCTGATCCGGTTCTTCAGGGTCTCGTCCGAAAGGACGCTCTAGAATGGGGTTATCTTCGTTAATGATAGCTGCATCTTAATTCCTTTCATTGTATTAAAAAAAAAAAAAAGGTAGTATATTATAATTATTTTTTGATATAAAAATATTATAGTTAATATAACAAGGGGACTGAGTAGATCCAAACTTCGCGGCATTTCTGGACAATTTGTCATCTATTATTGCTTTCATATTTTTATGTCTCTCAATCGAAATCCATGCTGTTCCAATCTGTTCTGTAGCATGTGGACTTATTCATGAATTCCTTCGATACATATATTTTTTAATGGGTGATTTTGGAAGAGGGCCTTTTTTGAATATTCGATTAGTCCCTTAGCCCCTAAATCAATTTAATTAGTTTTGCCCTAGATCCCTTCCCAATAGGATGGGTTGGTCAATGGTCAACCGTTTGACCATTGACCGGTCAACGTTGACCGTTGACCGGTCAACGTTGACCAACCCATTTTGATGCCAACATTTTTTTTTTTTTTAGTGATGCCATATTTTACCGTTTTAATGCCAAAATTTTACTATATTTTATTTTCACTTTGATGCCACTTTCTCTAATGAAATAATTGGATGTCACTTTTTTAATGTCACTTTTTTTAAACCTTGATGACATTTTTTGTTTACAGTAATATCACGGTGATCTTTGATGCCATTTTTTTTGCTGTTAACGACTGATGCCACTTTTTTTTTATGTCAATTTTTTGATAATATTTTTTTTACCGTGATGCCATATTTTTGATGATATTTTTTCAAAATTAGTATTTTTGATGACATTTTTTTCTTTAATGTGATACAAATTTTTCAAAATGGCATCAATGGTCAACGTGACATTAGAGTAACCAAAAAATGTCATCAAAGTTTAAAAAAAGTGTCATCCAATAATTTAATTAGAAAAGTGGCATCAGAGTGAAAATAAAATGTAAAAAAATTTTGGCATCAAAACGGTAAAATATGACATCACAAAAAATGTCATCAATGTTTTAAAAAAGTGGCATTAAAAAAGAGTCATCCAATCATTTCATTAGAAAAGTGACAATAAGGTGACAATATTTTGATTCCACGTTTTAAGCTCTTATGCCATCAATTATATAAAATTGTCACCATAAAATTTTGACATCAAAACGGTAAAATATGGCATCACTAAAAAAAAAGTTGGCATAAAAAAAAAAAAAGTTGGCATCAAACTGGGTTGACCGGTCAACGGTTGACCATATTTAGCTAAAAAAACAATTAAGAAGGCTTAGCATGCTAAAAAAACAATTAATGGGCCTATCTAGCTAACCAAATATTCTTAAAGGCCCATTTGAACAAAATCCCCCTTTTTTAATCTTCTCTAAAGTTTTTTTTTTAATAATTAATCTTCTCTAAAGTTAGATTTGAAAAGAGAGTTTTGAAATTAAATTATTATTATTATTATTTTAAAAATTCATTTTTTTTATCCATTTTATTTCCTGGAATAGTTTATAAATCTATTTTTTTTTGGTAAATCAAAGAGGGAATTTGGCAGTGTCTGTGGGAGATTGAGATGACGGTGTCGGATGCCAGCGGTCTTTGTCGTACCTTCAAGAGTGACGTCTTCTTTCACACCTTCAGTGAGCGAAATCGAGTAGCTGATAGGTTGACGCATCTTGGACTCTCCTCGCTGTTTATCAAAGCATGTGCCCCGGTTGAGATCGATGATATCGTCCGTCGGGACGTGCTTGGGCGATAGGTCAACCGCGGTTGATCAAAACAAAGCAGCTACGTAACAATAAAAATTCCCTTATATTTTTTTTGGGTAAACCAACGAGAGGCCTTCCCCTACAATCACCATTCAAACCAAAGAGAGGCCTTTCCGGACAAAACAAGCGGCTACATAACAATAAGACGGGGAGAAGCCATTCCCCTACACTCATCGTTCAAATTCGACGCAATCCCATCAAGGGGTCGGGCTCTGACAATAAATGATACCCTCTCGGACACGATAAGAATAACTTTGCGAGGGAGTCAACGACACTATTCGCTTCCTTAAAGACATGTTGAAGTTGGATCTCCCAAGTAATCCTCTTGATTAAGCCTAGCTTGGCGTTGAACAACCGGGCTACACATTGGATGACACTCCTCTACTCCTTTGCAAATCAACGAATAGGCACTCATAGAGTCAGTCTCAACCACCACCTTCCGATACCCCAACTCCCACACCGTCTTAACTCTTAAGGCCATTTTTATCGGCAGATTTCTATTCACGGGTACTAGCAATTTTATTATTAAAATATGGGAATAGTGGGGAGAGGGGTACTAGACCGATACATATAAAGTATCGATACTATAGGCTCAACATGGTGTACTGTAGCACTTTTCTACAATTGGAATGGGGGAGGGGAGGGACACATGTCGGCTTCAGATTCGCCCGCAGGAGAGAGACCCGGATTGCTGCCACATCATCAACAATGGACGGTGGTGATATCCTGCTGGAAGAACATATTTTCACCTATTAAAATCAATTTTTCGGAAAAACAAATGTAAAAAAAAATATAAAAAACTAAATTGGTGTAGTGGTTGTGGGGCTACATCCCATGCCAAGAGGTTCGAAGTTCGAATCCCCTTGGAAACATGGAGTCGCTTGTGAGTGGGAGGGTCAACCCCTTAAATGGGTCATACAGTACCCGATCCAGATGTAGAGCGACTGAGTCGATCGAACTGGACTAAGATAAAAAAAAAAGTATATTTTTTTCTAGAAATAAGTTGCCCAATTGCAATTTTTTTTTTTTACAATTGCCAAAAATATATCTAGGCTTAGAGATCTTAAATTTAACAATAACAAAATGTATATACACATATAGTTATTTTCTTGAACTATATTTTTTAAAGAGGCGTTTACAAAAATATCCAAAAAAATTACCTAAATTAAAGGAGTATCCACATGTTTGAATATATCAAAACTATCCATTCCTTTCATTCATTGTTTCCCATCGTCGCTCCCGTCTCATTCACCGTTCTTCCCATCGCCTTCGTCCCCCGTCGTTCTTCCGTCTTCCTTCCTCCGTCTTTGTTCCTCCGTTTTCGTTCCTCCGGCATCGTTCCTCCGGCATCGTTCTTCGCTTGTCGTTCACCGGTGCAGTTTCCTGTGTCCTTCTGCAGTTGATCTCGAAGAAAGAAGACAACAGATCAACCGTCCTCGTCGCATATTAAAGGTATGAAATCGCACAATAGTACAATATTAATTTTCGAAACGCATCTAGTTCGACAAAAAACCTACCTCTGCTGACATATAATCTGATATTTGCTTTCGAAAAACAGTAGTACAATGGAGTTGACAGAAAACCTACCTCTGCTGACATATAATCTGATATCTAAATGTGTGCCGAAGGCACACATTTAGATTGAAGTTGATAAATTACCTGCTTTTTTAATAGTTATGCTTTTACTGTGTGCAAGTAATGTAATAAACTGACGCTGCTGACAAGTAAAAAGGCAGAAATTCATATTGATGCTGATAGTTATGCTTTTACTGTGTGCAAGTAATGTAATAAACTGATGCTGCTGACAAGTAAAAAGGCAGAAATTCATATTGAAAGTGTTACTACTCATTTGTATTGAAACTAAAAATAAATTGTTTGTAATTATCCCAAAAGAGAGAATAGTTGTACAACAACTGTTTGAAAGTAATGCAAATAAATGTTGAATAAAATGATTCTACTGTAAAATACAGTTAAATGTTGTGTAAATAGTGTTTAATGATTATGCACACCAAACCTGTCATTTTTGATTTCAAAACAAACTGAATTGTTCTCAAAACCTGTTCCACTGCTGACATTTATATCTAATAAATTAATATTTGGGGCAAAAGGAACAGATTCAGATTGAATAATTAGAAAGTTATTACTCTTTTGTATTCAAAGTAAAAACAAATTAATAGTGATTGTTCTAAATCAAATAATAAATGTGCAAGTATAATTAATCGTTATACAAAAATTTAGTACTGTTGACAAATAATGGATGAACTCAATCTAACGTTTTGACTCACTTATTTCTAATGAAAAATGCAGTTAGATGTTGTGTAAATAGTTTGTAATGATTATGCACCCCTACCCGTGATTTTTGATTTCCTAATGAACTAATTTATTGACAAAATATCCTACACTGCTGACATCTTACGTAATGAAGTAAAATTTGTCCACAGAGGACACAAATTCCGTTTGAATTTAATGAAGTTACTACTCTTTGTATTAAAACTAAAAAGAAATTAGTAGTTATTATTCTAAACTAAATAATAGTTATGCAACTTCTAAAAAATAATTATGCAAAAAATCTGATTATAATGTATTGAATTTTTGCCAAAATCTATTACACTGCTGACATATGATGTAACAAATTTAAATTTAAAATTTAGGGAGTTACACTGTTCTTGTAATTGGGTTAAAAATTGTAATAAATTACTATTGATCACTAAACAATAAACAATAGTTGTGCAAATACTAATTAATACTTATGCAAACCTATTCTACTGCTGACATGTAAGAGTTAAAATCAATCCGGTGTATTGGTTTAGTGAATTGGGCGCCTCTCCAATGATATTTAGTTTAACCAGTAGTTTAATTAATAAATCAATTTGTTATTGTGTTGACATGTGATGTAATTACAGGGCATAATTTTATTTGTATTATAATTATACTGAAATAAATTGAGTTGATGTGTTTGCCAGTAGTATTGATGTGTCTTGTTTTCTGTTATCATAGGTAAGGAAATATATATGGCACCATATGTGATTACAGTAGTATATGGTGGAGAACGGAGGGTTTCTGCGACCGGGCTTTCGTTTGTTGGAGAAAAAACTTCAAAGGTTTTTATATTAAATAATCCAATCACTTTTCAGCGGCTGGAAGAAAAAGTACGTAGTAGGTTCAATATTGATCCTGCAGTTGGTTTAGAATTCAACCACCTACACCCTTTAAAATTGCTGAGATCACCGCTGAAAGTTGACTGCGATGCTGATTTTGAAGAATTTTTGGCTTTGACAACACTTGCCAATGTAAAATTTGCTGTTGAACTGTGTGTTAGCAAAAAGTTTTTGCCTCTGCCAATAGCTAATGCAGATGACAGGGAAAGCTGGAGATCTTTTTCATCTGAACAGTTGCAGCTGGATTTGGTTCCAAATATTGTTGAAAAGGATAGCACATCAGTGATGTCTGACTTGAAGATGAAGAGTGTAAAAGTGGAAAACATGGAAGAGGATGATTGGTCTCAAGGTTCTGAAAGTGAAACAGAATCAGATGCTGAGGTCTGGAGGAATCTATACTCTTCAATGCAGGGAAGAGACACATTAAAGGAAGAGTGGGATGATTCTGCATCAAGTCAACTGGTTTTGCCAAACAACTCAAGCGAAATTCTGTATGTTGGAAAAACGTTTGTGTCAAGACAAGAAGCAAAGGATGCTTTGACAATTCTGTCCGTAACTCAGACATTTGGTTTTAGAGTAACAAAATCAGAGCCGAGGTATTTTAGAGTGCATTGCAAGGATGCTAAATGCGACTGGAAAATGCATCTAAAAACTGTTTCTCAGACTTCTTATGTAGTCACACTGTATAATGATAAACACACTTGCATGTGGGATGACAGAATAAAATATTGCAAAAAAGCTCCATCCTCAGTAGTTGCAAGACTCATTGAACCTAGGTGTGCATTATATACAAAATAAAATTTTAATTAATTTCTTACATATTTATTTTTTATTTGTTCTAACAAATCAATTTTTTTAAAGTGTGGACAGTGGATTCAAACCAAAGCAGATAGTCGATACGATGAGAAATGAAAAAAAATTACCAGTTAACTACATGACAGCTTGGAGAGCATCAAAAATAGCAAAGGAAAAAGTTCGGGGGACACCAGAGTCTAATTATGCTGATATGCCATCATTTTGCCATATGCTGAGGGAGAGGAATGAAGGAACTATTGCATTAATCTCGACTGATAATGAGGACAGATTTAAGTACTCATTCTTATCATTTGGGGCTAGCATACGTGCATTTCCTCTTTTAAAAAAGGTATGGCCTGTTGTGTGTCAGCATACAGTCTCGTCCTTTTTTATTTAGAAGATTAATTACAATCAAATGTAAATTTGAATTCTTTTAAGCGGGTAGTTGTTGTCGATGGCACGTTCTTAACTGGGAAGTATAAAGGGACTTTGCTTGGTGCCACTGCCCAAGATGCAAACAGGCAAATCTTCCCTCTTGCAGTTGGAATTGCTGACACTGAAAATAACGACTCTTGGGAGTGGTTTTTTAGGCAACTGCTGAAGGTTTTACCACAACAAAATGATTTAGTGTTTGTGTCTGATAGGCATGCGAGTATTGCAAGAGATGTTTCCCTGATTTATCCTATTGTTGCACATTGCTTTTGTAATTGGCACTTAAAGCAAAACATCAAAGCTACCTTCAAGAAAAAGTATCTGTCTGGCTGGTTTCAGAACGCAGCAGATTGTTACACTATTGGGGAGTTCAACACCAAATTCAGGCACATACAAGAGAATTTCCCCAAGCTAGCAAAATATTTAGAGGATGCAGGTTTTGATAAGTGGGCTAGAGTACATGCAAGATCAAACAGATACAACATGATGACTTCAAACAATGCTGAGACTCTAAACTCTGTAATAACAGGGAAGAAGAATTATCCAGTTGTAGCCCTGTTAAAGTTTGTGCGAGAAAAGCTCACTTCCTGGTTTCAAGAAAGGAGAGAAAAGGCACTTCAAAACCAGGACAAAATAACACCAGAGATACTGAAGTTGATCAGCAGTTTACAGGAGAATATTGGAGCATACAAGGTGGTGAAAATTAATGAATTTGAGTTTGAAGTCACAGGAGAGGGGGCAGGGGTAATAGTTGATCTGTCAAAAAAGAGTTGTACCTGTAGGGTGTTTGATGTTGAGCAAATACCTTGTGTGCATGCTTTGGCAGCAATTAAGCACATAAAAGCAAATATATCAGATTTTGTAGCAGATTTTTATACGAATGAAGCTTGGGCATTGACCTACCAGGAAACGATATATCCAGTGACGTGTGAAGATGAAGAAATTCTCCCTGATGCTATAAAACTTATCAAATGTTACCCCCCCGCTGTGAAGAAAAGGGAAGGCAGACCACCATCTAAAAGAAACCTTTCTGCTTCGGAGTTCAAGAGAAGGATAAAGTATAAGAAGTAACTGTCTCAGCAACACAGCTTTTGGGCCATTTTTTAGCAGAATCATAAATTCTGTAAACAACACTGCATATGTACTTTTTAGGGTTGCAAGTTTGATACATTACAATTTAAAATCTTCTACTCTATGAATTGAATGACTTTTATATTTTAAATTCGAACAATTTAAATTTTTTACTGTCATAGCAGTAGTTTCTTTTCATCTTGCATTGGTTTTTCTTGCATGTTATAATATGAAAAACGTAAGAGAAGATGTGCAAATATATGCAAATACTAGTTGATGATATGCAAATACTAGGTGATGATATGCAAATACTAGTTGATGATATGCAAATATAAGTCGATGATATGCAATTATACGTTGATGATATGCAAGTATAAAATCGTGTAATGCATATATAAGAGTATTAAATATAAATACTGTGGTGGCCAAAATAGAGACAACAATGTTATCCAAAATGTGCAATTATAATATGAGATCCAAATATAAATTCATGATATGCAAATTATAAGTTGATGATATTCAAATATAGTTTGATGATATGCAAATATAAGACTGAGATATGCATCTATAAAATGATCATGTGTAAATATAAAATCATTTAGGGCATAAATAAAATATTAAACATATAAGTATTAAATGTGGTAGTATAAATAGAGCCAGCACCGACCTTCTATTTTTGTTGGTTTCTCCCTTTACGAGTTTCACTTTTTACAAGGTTCTTCAATAACCTTCGGCCAGGGGTGAGCGTTTTAGTGTTGATCAATGATTCCTTCGTTCGAGTGATCGTTGTCGATTAATATTGAGCTTCGCTGTTGCCATGTCTCCCAATTCATCTGGTAAATCTGTGCTATCTCCAAATTTCCTTTGTTTTTTAGGTTAGGGTTTAATGTTATGCAAGTTTTTACCGAAATTTTCACGCGAGTTTTTTCTTGTATTGTCTTAGCTAAACGATTACGAACTAGAGGTGATTTCTGTTCAAATGATGTTCCTACCTCCAGTAAGAAACGTGTTAAAAGATCTGCAGGCCCTCGTCCTGCACAAAAGGCAGTTGATCTGTCGAGGGACTCTCCCGTTTTTCCAGATCTATCACAGCTTAGTGGGGCAATAGAAGCTGAAGAACAGCAACAAATTATTTGCAAAGATGGAAGGAGTCTTGATAGTAGAACGCTTATTGATCCAGGCTCGCAGTCTCGTGTTATTTGTCCTCAAATTCTATCAACTAGATACCAAGATCCGGTTAATTCTGCTGATTGTACTCCTAGTAAGAATCCTGATGCTTTTGTTTCCGTTGAGTGCACGGTTAATCTGAGTTCTGATTCTCAATACGCAACTTGTGCAGTAGCAGATGAGACTCCAGGGTTTACAGATCCTGTTAATACTGCTGATTATACTCTTAATGGGAAACATTATCCTTTTGTGTCTGTTGAGTCCACGGTTAATCTGGATTCTGAATCTCAAAAAGCAACTTGTACAGCAGCAGATGAGACTCCAAGAGTTACAGATCCTGTTAATACTGTTGATTATACTGTTCATGAGAATCCTCATCCTGCTGATTCTGATGAGTGTACCGTTGATCTGAATTCTGATTCTCAAAATGCAACTGGTGCAGCATGTCAAGTTCTCTCTGGTTCTTTTCTTGGTGTTAATTTACCTCAAAATATATCTTCTGATTCATTCCCTTCTGTGCATGGTGCTACTATATTAGATTCTGGAAAGGAAAATGCAAATCATCAAGTTCATGAGGTGCCACCTCCATCTAATTTTGAGCATGCTGCTGCTGAAAAACAATATCATATTATAGATGATGTGCATGGTACAAAACAGACTGCTGTTCCAGTATCTTCTGCTAGATGTCAAGACGCTGACAAAGAGGAATCTACTGACGTCCACCCTACTGCTGATTTGAGGGCTGATGCTAATGAAGAACAACAGCATCAGAAACAACAAAGTCACAAGGCCATGGATATTGATGTCAATCTGCATACTGATTCCTCCGGTATTCCAACTCACACATCCAATGTTGAACCTGGTCCTTCTCATAGAGTTGGGGTGTTGAGGAAACAAAGAATTCCAAAAGGTAAAAAGTTCCTTACTCTAAAAACAAGATCCAACCCAAAAATGTTTGTTTCTGCAATTGAAAGGCTAAGTGATAAGCAGAAAGAGTGCATTAAAGGAATTGGGTTTGGACATCTTCTAGAATTGAAAATACAGAATCTCCCGTTATCGCTTTCCTACTGGTTGGTTGATAACTTTGATGCAAACAAATGCTCTTTGATTCTGCCTAGTGGAGATAGATTAGTGATAACTGATTTAGATGTGCACATTTCATTGGGCCTGCCAATGGGAAGGGAGTTGATAAGCAAGAAAAGCTGCAAAGAAAACTTTGATGTTATAAAAGAGTGGCAGGCTTCTCTTTCAGCTGGGGAAATGATTCAACCTTCTATTTTGATAGAAAAGCTGATCAATGATGTTGATGCTGGTGATCAGTTCAGGTTGAACTTTGCAGTTTTGTTACATTCATTGCTGCTGGACACACATCAGAGTGGGCACATAAACTAGAGTTTAGTTAGAATTTTTACTGGCAAAGAAGATTTCAAGGAGTTTAACTGGTGTGCATTCTTATTAGAATGTTTGGTTCACTCAAAAAAAAGTTGGGAGAAAACAAAAAAAGGGCAGTTCAGAGGTCCTGTGTTGTTTTTAAACGTAAGTATCTGTTTTTAAATTATTATATCTAATACTACGAATTAATATCATATTGGCTGTAATATTTAAATAACATCGTGTTTTCCTGTTGCAGTTGTTCTGTGTTGACAGAGTGAAGTTGTTTTCGAGCATTATGTTTAGAAGATTTGCTAGATCAATCCCAGTTTTCATTGGTTTGACGTCAGCAATGCTTCGTCAGCGGGAAAAGGATGATATTGAAGCAGGAGCTTTTGGTTCTGGGTTAATTCAACCTCGTCAAAGCATCCCTAGCACTGAAACTGGAAATACAGAAACTGCTCCAACATCACCTCCCCCTGTGGAACAACCTATCCCAAATAATGATCGAACTCCTATTGAGGTAGCTTTTTTTATTATTTGATGTTAACATATAGACACTACGTTAAATCTAAGGTATTGGGTTTGTGAAATTTAATGCTAAAATGCCCTGAAATGTTTTGCTACTAGCTTCATATGAGTATGTACATCCAAAATATGCCTATGGTGATGGGCAAAATAAGTTAAATTAATTTTGTATAAGTGTAAAATTATGATATGCAACTACATTTTACTGATATGCAACCGCATATGACTCATATGCAAAATTAAGATTATTATATGCATAAGTTGGTGTTGATGACATATACAGGCTTAGCTACTGACTTGATGAGTGCATGCACATCCAAAATATGCCTAGGGTGATGTCCAACTAAGTGGAAGTTATTGTGTACAAGTATAAAATTATGATATGCAACTACATTTTACTGATATGCAACCCCCACATGATTGATATGCAAAATTCAAATTATCATGTGCATAAGTTGATACTGATGACATATAAAGACTTAGCTAAATCTATGATAATAATTTACTGATTTTTAATGCTTAAGTGCAAGGTGATGTACTAAAAAGATTGTAATAATGATACACAGCAAAAGTTTGCTTTCCCTCCTTTAAATGGATTGAATTAATATAACTTTGGTGACATGTGATATATATAACAACTCCACCCCCCATCAAGATTATTAGATATGTCAATTCTAATGCTAAAATGCACTGAGATGGTGTGGGTCTTTTGTGATAAATTTAAGTAATATAACAATCTGTCACACTGCTGACATTTTGGCTTAAAAAAAACAGTGTTTGTGCCAAAAGCAAGAATGTGGATTCAATATATTAAAGGTATTTCTCTTGGAAACCAATCTTCAAAAGGAATTAAAAGAGATAAATCAGAAATAAAACACAGATATGCTATGAAACCCTGTATAACTAAATAAAAACTTTAATGCTGCTGACATATTATTTCTCTTGTTTTGTTGCATCCCTTCGTTTTGGTATAGTATTTAAAATGTTTTACTTTGATCTATGTTTAGTTGTTCGTACAAGCTTTGGCTGAGAAGACTACTGCACTAGCAACTGCAATCTCTGAATTTGCTAGTATGTCTACAAAGGTTCCATCTGAGTTTCAAGATAATGAGAAGGTCAAAGCTCTCATTGATGTGGAAAATAATCTTCTGGGGTTGGTAAATGAGCCGAGTCAAGCTGCACCTACACCTGAAGATCATCTTCCGAGTTATATGCATGAATCTCCCAACACATCCTTCAACAATTCTCAACATCCTTGGTGGACAGATCCAACGTTTTTGGATGTCTTAACTCAGATTGAATTGGCTGCACAGAACAAGGAACGGATGAAAGATACCCTCCCTGAAGAAGGGCCTGTTCATGACTTTCCTTTTGTGGCTTGTGCAACAACAACAAGTGAACCTCCAGCAAAACAAGATGTTGTTGACAAAGAAGTGCATCTTGCAGATTTCCAGAAAAAGGATATTTTAAGTGAGAAGAGAATGAGAAAAGAAAAAGCCCCTATCTCTGATGGGCCAACCTTTGATTTGTTTGGGTCTGATCCTGCTTTCTTATCACCTAGTGCAGAGAAGGTTGATAATGATGCAAATATTCTGCCATCACACTCAGATGGGAAAAATGGAGAACTTGCACAGAAAGAAGCTACTCTTAATGAGAAAGGAAAGGACAAGATGAATGTGAGATTTTCTGAAGAATCAGATTCGGATATATATGACACTTACACAACACCTCCAAGGCCTCCCTCAAAACATAGTGCAGAAGAAGGGGAGAAGGCTGATGGAGATGCAATGAAGGGTGTTAGTGATGTGTCAAAGGTTGTTCATGCAACAGTTCACATTGGATCGAATGCAGAAAATGTTCACAATGTGCATCCAGAAAATATTCATGCAGGCCAGACGCATGATTCTAAAAAAAAACATGCTTCACAGAAACCTATTGAAGAGGAAGGCCTTGCCAGAAAAGAAGCTGATGTTGTTGAAGACCTGCCTGCTAAAAAAGTTGACAATGTTCAATCTGTTAAAACAGTGTATCAAAGGAAACCCAAGCCAGCTGCTCCTATGCCAACACGTAGGTCTACTCGCAGTTGTGCTAATGTTTTGGGTGATAAAAAAGAAGTTCTTGTAGACAATGAAGATGGAGATGGAAAAAGGGAACATAAACCAGCAGCCTCCTTGAGAAGCCCTTATTATTCTCGCTTTGTTGACATTGGAGATAATATGTCTGAGCTTGAGAAGATTCTCTATGCAAGTGTTAGTAGGAGATCAGCATCTGGCACGTATGTTTATTCCCATTCATTTATTTACTTTAGATTTATTCTATATACTAGTTACTTGATTTTATTGACATTTTTTTTCTGTTCTTCATGCATCTAATTGCAGTGAGCCCTTATTTAGAGCAAATACTCTAAGATTAGTTAGGGCTGATTTGAGAAGTCTGGAGGAGGATTGTATAGTATCTCCCATTATTCTTGATGCTTGGGCATCAATACTAAATCACAATGAACAATACAGGAGTGATTTGTCTCCTTCAAGGCTTTTCTTGTGTATTGCCTCGTCTGTAAGATTGCAACTTTTATCTTATTTTCCTTTTCATGTGTATTTTTTATAAATTTATCCAAGTTAAAACAAAACATTTTACTGCAATTCTTCTAATATTTTTTTCAATACAGAAATATCAAACGGATGATGTATCGATGTCTCAAAGTACGAATCAGCTTGAAAAGTTTTGTCTTCAAGTTGACAAGGCATTGTCCTTTGCTCCTCACATTAAATTGAAAACACTGGACATGGTAATTACATAGTAATTCTCCTTTCTTTTCTTTTGTTTCTAATTTAGTTTCCCATTTATTTCAGCTGTAATTAAACACAGGTGTTGACTTCCTGTAAAAAAATGTACTGCTGACATGTTTACTGATGACATGTAGTGAGTTGAATAATACATATATGTGTTCATATGATATGAATATGCATACATTAATAATAAGTATTTTTTTTCATATGATATGTTAATATAATTTTTTAAGTATATAAGTGATAACAAAGATCCACTTCAGATGTCAACACTAATACAAATGTCAACGCGGGAAATAAAAAATCGCTTCTGATAGCCATCTTTTTATATATTTAAACATATGGCAGGTATTTGTTAATTACTAGTTGTTTTTTAAAGCTTAAAACTTTTATCTACAACCCTGATTGTTTTCTTTGTAAATACATATACAAAATAGTTGGCCTGTCAGTCTGAAATTTATACTAATGACATTTAAGTTGCTGATATAGTTTTGAATTTGGTGTATAGATTGTATTTGGCATTTACGCTAACGACTACATGTACATGGTGGTTTTCAACTTGAAGACCAAGATCACACAGATCTTGGATGTGAGTCCCTGCTGTGATGAACCAAATTGCAAGTGCACAATACCGACTATGGTTTTAAATTTGATTGCCAATTTGGTTAGTCATATTATTTCCAATTTCGAAATTCAAAGTTACTTTTTCTTTTAAAAGTTTATAGATTGTTAATTTGGTATTATGTTTAATTTCCCTTTCCTTGGCTTTTGCAGGCAGACCTAGTGAATGAGTATTTTCTCAAAAAAGGGTTAAGGGCAAAGGCAAATGTAATCATACATGCCAAGACAGATATGCTGAAACTTCTATGGGCGGGTGAGGACAAGGTTTTGCATTCAGGAATATGCACTATGCGTCAAATGGAAACTTTTATGGGGACTGCAAAAGGGTACAAGTGCGGGTTCGAGCCAAATAGTGAGAAAAACATTTCAAAGCTGCGGTTGAAGTATTTGGCTGAAATCATTTGCTCAGATGTGAACGAAAAAAGGAGAGAAGTAGTAAATGCAGCAAGAGCACATGCAAAATTGACAATGAAGGGTATCAAACCAGAAAGGTTAAACTTGGGTTAGAATAGAATGACAAAACTGGGCTGTCTCTTGATCATCCTCTTTAAACCATAGTTGTTGATAACATTTAAGACATTCTGTCTCTTTAGGTTCGACTTATGTAATAACTACTAATACTTACCTATGTTGAGTATTCTGAACTTATGTGGTATCTTGACTGACTTACCTACGTTAGGTTCCTTCATTTGTTGTTTTTTAAACTCATAGTTAGAATTTCGATTTGTAAATATATTATGCCTATATGCAACCAAATTGCAGTGGTATTTAATCCAACAACTATGTTATGCAAAAGTACTGATAGTAATATCTTATATTTATATCATTAATATAACAGTTAAAAAATTCCTGTTTTCTTTTTTCAACAAGTACACATATTTAAGCATCATATGCAGTAAAAATCGCCTGATATGCAAGCATCCAGTTGTGTTCTGTAAGTTCCCAACCAACAAAACACATAACAAAATCCAACTTGATATCAATAAGGAGAGGCGATGTTTGTTTGGGAAGAATAGAAACTGATTGAATAGCTGAAATGAGAGGATATGCAACTAGTTTGGCAAAGGTCTATAATGCCCTTTTAATTGGTGCTTTTCTAGTTAAAAATTGCAATTTCAATTATAAAAGTTAATAATACTCCCTCCTATCATTATAATGTTTGAAGGGGATGGATCTGATAAGAAATCTTAGATTTTCTAGGAAGTTTACACAATTTTCTTTTATTTTGTCATTTTCGGTATGTGTCAATTTGCAAATGGACTTATTATATTAAATATGCATATATTATGTATTAATATGCAAATTTAAATACGGCTTATGCAAGAAAACTGATTGAGTGTGACAAAAGTAAATGTCCCATCCTTCTTAAAAAAAACCAAAACTACATTGCATAGGTATTGAATAAAAGTAGTACAGTAAGATTTTCGAATCTACCATAATCATTGCATATTTTTTAATGCAAGATATTTTATAACAGATTTAAAGAATAAATAAGAAAGCTTTCTTGGCAAGTTTGAAAAACATTCTGATAGGTCTGACAAGGTATTTAACATGAGATTTAAAGGAGGAATATGAAAACGATTATATATGCAATGAAGTTTGAATAACTCTCTTTAAAATACCTTTTAAATATGATCAGATGGAGTTATAAAATAGCAGAAACATAAAACATAAGAGTTAAAATATAAAACATTAAGTAATAGATTCACCAGCAGGCATAATGTTTGATAAGCAGCAAAAGTACAACATTAAGTAATAGGTTCACCAGCAGGCATAATGTTACATAAGTAGCAAAAGTACATACATCTAAGCCCAAAACATAACAGAAATATGGTTTGATAACCGCAAAATAACAAAAACAGAAAGATAATCATCTAGTTGGCAAGGAAGGCTGCGATTTTCTCCTTCCTCTTCTTCTCTTCCGCATAAACCTCGTCGATCGTCCCAAATATGTTAATCCTGAACTCCTTCATTTGTTCCTCCACCTCCTCTAGTCTTTCTTGATTCTACAACCATTTTTTAATGAAAAAGTTAAATATTTAACTACTTATTAAATAATATTATGTAAAACATAATAGACTTACCATCGCAGCACCGTTCTGGTCGCCGTCTTCAAGGGCCCTCCTGATCAAATAAGAGATGTGACCTCTCTCCTTGTAGAGTTCAAAGTAAAAACCCTGGAAAACAACGATCGTTTCCAACAGATCCCTTCTCTTGGTTGCTGTATTAGTCTGGGACGCCTCTTCAAGCAGTGGCATTTGATACCCTGGGTATCGTTCTTTATCCAGATCATCGCACATCTTATAGTACTCCTCTATCATTGTGGTCGGATAGAAAAAGTAATCCATTCTTGGAGTTGAAAAGTAAGGTATGAGGTTTCAAAGATGGTGAGAGAGAATAAAAAGGATCAGGTGATTTAATGATGGATGATAACAGATGAGTGAGGGACTCTTTATATAGGCAGAGATGGCTATACAACTTCCCCCATCAAACAAGATGTCACTAGTCTTAAAGGGCGGTTTCCCAATGTAATTTAACCTTTACCTTTATCCATAAGATTTATATCTACTGTAGTAATAAAGACTAAATGTATTGTAACATTTACTTCTATTAAGTAATACAGACAGTAGTAGTAATAATTACTTCTATTAAGTAATACATACACCCCCCTTTTAATGATAGTCTTTTTTTTAATATATTTCCTTTGGTTTTCCATTTACCATCACATTTATTTCTGGGGGGTTGTGTCAATTTGCAAATGGATCACGAATATTAACATGATTGCCAGTATAAGATATATGAGATAGGGGTGTCAGTACATAAACTATTAAATATGCACATATTATGTGTTGATATGCAACCCCAAATAAAACTGTATTTAGACTCTCGAATCTACCATAATCATTACCATTTGTTTAAAATGATGCATTATTAACTTAAATATGATGAATAATTTCTGGTTTGGCACAAAGACATTTTAGATGTTAGAAAAGATAAAATATACTAAAATTTAAACTTATTGATAATCCATAAAAAAGTAAAAAAACAGAAATGTAAAATAACAGAAAAATAAAACAAAAGAGGTAAATTATAAAACATTAGAGTAATAGAAGCAATGACAGTTATATTGTTTGAAAACCAACAGAACTTACGTTAAAACATAAAAATAACACAAATATTGTTTCATAATACTAAAATAACATGAACAGAAATCTAATAATCTAATTCCCAAGGAAGGCAGCGATCTTCTCGTGCCTCTTCTTTTCCTGTTCATATATCTGCTCAATCGTCACAAACACGTTCACCCTGAACATCTGCATCTGCTCCTCAAGGTCCGGCAATTTTGCTTGATTCTACAATCATTTTTAAATGTAAAAGTTCAATATTTAACTACTTATTAACTAATATTATGTAAAACCGAATAGACTTACAACCTGAGCAGTCGTCTGATCGTCATCTGCAAGGGCCCGCCTGATCAGAGAGGAGATGTGATCTTTCTCCTGGTAGAGGCTGTAGTAGAAAACTTGAAATTGCTCAATCGCATTGAGCAGATCCTTCCTCTTGGCGGCAGTGTTGGTCTCAGCAGCATCTTCAAGAAGGGACATATGATACCCTGGGTATCTGGTTTTGTCCAGTTCGTCGCAGGTCTTATAGTAGTCCTCCATTAGGGATAGAGGGTAGAAAAGATAATCCATTTTTGGAATTGAAATGGAAGGAATGGGGTTTCAGTAGATGGTGAGAGAGAGGAAAAATGGCCAGGAGATGTTGTGATGGATAGAAACAAAGGGGTGAGGGTCTCATTATATAGGAAGAGAGAAGCGGTTATCCAACTTCCACCATCAACAAGATGTCACCCGTTTTTAGAGGGCGGGTTCTCAATGTATTTTAACCTTTCCATTCCCCAACAACTGTACTAATTAGATCAGATTTATTTCTTAGGAAAAGACTAACTCTAATTATTACATCTATTAAGGAGGGCGGTTTCCCAATTACTTTATATTGACAGAGCACCAAATACATCCCCCCCCCCCACCACTAATAATCTTCTATTTTTACTGTATTTTGGTTTTCCCTAATTTTTTCCTTTAAAAAAAAAATACAAAGACAACAATTGATGTTGCTGACATATACACTGCATATTGTCTAAGGTATTATATTTGTATATTTTAATGCTAAAATGCACTAAGATGGTGTGCTTCTAAAGTTGTCATGTTTATGGACATCAAAGCCTTAAGTTGTCTCTAATAATGAATTAAATTACTATAAGGATCTGTTAATCTGCTGACATTTTAAGTTAAAAATCATAATTACTGCCAAAAGCCGAGAATTTAGATCCAATTTAATAAAGTTTTTACTGGCTTGATATGATTATGCAAATCCAAAATATGCCTAGGGTGATGTGCAACTAAGTGGAATTTATTTTATCCAGGTGAAAAATTATGATATGCAACTACATTTTACTGATATGCAACTCCACATGACTGATATGTAATATTAAGATTATTACGTGCATAAGTTAATGCTGATGACATATAGAGACTTAGCTAAATCTATCATAATAGGTTACTGATTTTTAATGCTTAAATGCAAGGTAATGTCCTAAAAGATTGTGATGATGATACACATCAGAAGTTTGCTTTCCACCCCCCCCCCCCCCCCCCTTAAATGAATTGAATTAATATAACAATCTTCTACTCTACTGACATGTGATATATATAGCAAATCCACACCATCTAGGGTGTTAGATATGTGAATTCTATTGCTAAAATGCACTGAGATGGTGTGTGTCTTTTGTGATGAATTGAAGTAATGTAACAATCTGTCATACTGCTGACGTTTGGCTTAAAAAAAATACAGAATTTGTGCGAAACGCAGGAATGTAAATTCAATACAATAAAGTTCTTTCTCTTGGAAACCAACATTCAAAAGGAATTAAAAGAGATAAATCAGAAATAAACCACAAATATGCTAAGAAACCCTGTATAACTAAATAAAAACTTTAATCCTGCTGACATATAAAGACTGCATATAATCTAAGATATTAGATATGTGGATTTTCACACTAGAATGCACTAAGATGTTGTGATGATACCTTTTAATGATTATGATCATAAAATCCTTGCTTTCTCTCCAAGAATGACTTGAAAAGTTTTAAAAATCTGTGACTCTGCTGACATCTTACCTTAAAAATAATAATTAGTGCCAAGGGTACGAATTTAGATTTAATTTTATAGAGTTTCTGATCTTTCAATCCAAATTTAAAATATGCCTAGGGTGATGTGCAACTAAGGCAAATTAATTCGGTGTGTAAAATTATGATATGCAACTACATTTTACTGATATACAACCACATGTGACTGATATGCAAAATTAAGATTATTATTTGCATATGTTGATACTGATGACATATAGAGACTTAGCTAAATCTATCATAATAAGTTACTGATTTTTAATGCTTTCATGCAAGGTGATATCCTACAAGATTGTAATGATGATACACATCAAAACTTTGCTTTCCCACCTTTAAATAGATGGAATTAATATAACAATTTGCTACTCTGCTGACATGTGATATATATAGCAACTCCACCCCATCTAGGATGTTAGATATGTGAATTCTATTGCTAAAATGCACTGAGATGGTGTGTGTCTTTTGTGATGAATTGAAGTAATGTAACAATCTGTCATACTACTGACGTTTGGCTTAAAACAAATACAGAATTTTTGCCAAACGCAGGAATGTAAATTCAATATAATAAAGTTCTTTCTCTTGGAAACCAACATTCAAAAGGAATTAAAAGAGATAAATCAGAAATAAACCACAAATATGCTAAGAAACCCTGTATAAGTAAATAAAAACTTTAATACTGCTGACATATAAAGACTGCATATAATCTAAGATATTAGATATGTGGATTTTCACACTAGAATGCACTGAGATGTTGTTCTGATACCTTTTAATGATTATGATCATGAAATCCTTGCTTTCTCTCCAAGAATGACTTGAAAAGTTTTAAAAATCTGTGACTATGCTGACATCTTACCTTAAAAATAATAATTAGTGCCAAGGGTACGAATTTAGATTTAATTTAATAAAGTTTCTGATCTTTCAATCCAAATTTAAAATATGCCTAGGGTGATGTGCAACGAAGGCAAATTAATTTCGTGTGTAAAATTATGATATGCAACTACATTTTATAGATATGCAACCACATGTGACTGATATACAATATGAAGATTATTATTTGCATATGTTGATGCTGTTGACATATAGAGACTTAGCTAAATCTATCATAATAAGTTACTGATTTTTAATGCTTTCATGCAAGGTGATATCCTACATGATTGTAATGATGATACACAGCAAAACTTTGCTTTCCCACCTTTAAATAGATGGAATTAATATAACAATTTGCTACTCTGCTGACATGTGATATATATAGGAACTCCACCCCATCTAGGGTGTTAGATATGTGAATTCTATTGCTAAAATGCACTGAGATGGTGTGTGTCTTTTGTGATGAATTGAAGTAATGTAACAATCTGTCATACTGCTAACGTTTGGCTTAAAAAAACAACAGAATTTTTGCCAAACGCAGGAATGTAAATTCAATATAATAAAGTTCTTTCTCTTGGAAACCAACATTCAAAAGGAATTAAAAGAGATAAATCAGAAATAAACCACAAATATGCTAAGAAACCCTGTATAACTAAATAAAATCTTTAATCCTGCTAACATATAAAGAATGCATATAATCTAAGATATTAGATATGTGGATTTTCACACTAGAATGCACTGAGATGTTGTGCTGATACCTTTCAATAATTATGATCATGAAATCCTTGCTTTCTCTCCAAGAATGACTTGAAAAGTTTTAAAAATCTGTGACTATGCTGACATCTTACCTTATAAATAATAATTAGTGCCAAGGGTACGAATTTAGATTTAATTAAATAAAGTTTCTGATCTTTCAATCCAAATTTAAAATATGCCTAGGGTGATGTGCAACTAAGGCAAATTAATTTCGTGTGTAAAATTATGATATGCAACTACATTTTACTGATATGCAACCACATGTGACTGATATACAAAATTAAGATTATTATTTGCATATGTTGATGCTGATGACATATAGAGTTTTAGCTAAATCTATCATAATAAGTTACTGATTTTTAATGCTTTCATGCAAGGTGATATCCTACCAGATTGTAATGATGATAAACAACAAAACTTTGCTTCCCCACCTTTAAATAGATGGAATTAATATAGCAATTTGCTACTCTGCTGACATGTGATATATATAGCAACTCCACCCCATCTAGGGTGTTAGATATGTGAATTCTATTGCTAAAATGCACTGAGATGGTGTGTGTCTTTTGTGATGAATTGAAGTAATGTAACAATATGTCATACTGCTGACGTTTGGCTTAAAAAAACAACAGAATTTTTGCCAAACGCAGGAGTGTAAATTCAATATAATAAAGTTCTTTCTCTTGGAAACCAACATTCAAAAGGAATTAAAAGAGATAAATCATAAATAAACCACAAATATGCTAAGAAACCCTGTATAACTAAATAAAATCATTAATCCTGCTGACATATAAAGAATGCATATAATCTAAGATATTAGATATGTGGATTTTCACACTAGAATGCACTGAGATGTTGTGCTGATACCTTTCAATAATTATGATCATGAAATCCTTGCTTTCTCTCCAAGAATGACTTGTAAAGTTTTAAAAATCTGTGACTATGCTGACATCTTACCTTAAAAATAATAATTAGTGCAAAGGGAACGAATTTAGATTTAATTTAATAGAGTTTCTGCTCTTTCAATCCAAATTTAAAAGATGCATAGGGTGATGTGCAACTAAGGCAAATTAATTTCGTGTGTAAAATTATTATATGCAACTACATTTTGCTGATATGCAACCACATGTGACTGATATGCAATATTAAGATTATTATATGCATATGTTGATGCATATGACATATAGAGACTTAGCTAAATCTATCATAATAAGTTACTGATGATAACACAGAATTCCATTCATTCATTAAATATGTTTACCACAAGTCCTAACAACAAATACTACATCTTCTCTTACACAACAACCACAAAAGTGTTAGAATACATAGTCTTTTCCTGCCATGCTGATCCTAGACAAAAAGGGCTACAATGTCGATACTACAGTAGCAGATGAGTTAAAAGCTAACTTCTAATTACGTCGACTATTCATTACAACTACAGTTACATTGCAAATCGACATAAGGGGCAAAAGCTTTGAACAGTCAGCCATTGTCTAATACAAACTGGGTGAAAGGAATGTGTGCATGGCAGGACTATCACAGGCATTGACTCCGACATCACCTGGCGACAGATGCTACAATCGTCCTCATCCCGCTCTAGATCATAAACCTCTCGAAGAGCTGCGACAACGTCTGCTGGGGCTGGATGATGTTCATACTCATACTCAAACTCCACAGGAACCTCCATAGGAAGCTCCGTGTCAGAGTCAGAGTCCAAGCTGGAATCCGATTCAGCCAATTCCGTGTAGTACAAATTAAAGTCGATGTTAGGGCACAACCCATACTCCACCAAATCAGCGTCTGGCTGAAACCATGACCTCGTGAAATCACTTAGCATCTCATTTCCTAACTGATGTCGAACAACCGCTGGGATTCCCGCATGATCCAACCTTATATCGCAGTCATGTAGAGTCCATGGCATCCCATTCCAGAGATAGTGTTCCTCAAGGGTCTCCGGATGGTAATCGGAGTGGATGGACAACCGAACTTCACCGAATCCATAATCTAGAGACGGCAAGGGAAAGATCATTACAGAAAAATGGCCAACACTAGGGTGAAACCCTTGGTCCATAACCGCGTGCGCGTGCGCTGCCATTGACGACGAAAACCCTACAAAACAAACAATCAAAAGACAATAACTTTATAATCGGATCACTTTAACTCAAAAAAATAAAATACGAAACTAGAACAGAAACAACAACTACAATCTAACCCCTTTTGGAAGAAGAAGACTAACTCAAACGCCGATGGATGAAGATTACTCGGCCGGAACAGCAAATGCCTGTGGAGAGTGGATGAAGAACAATCTCTAACAACCGTAATAAAGGGGAAAATGGAGGGAGATGAAACGCCGGCGGGGCCGGGCCTTCGTTTTAGATGTGGGCCGGGCCGGGCCTTCGTTTTACGAATTAGGATGAAGCCCAATAACATTACTAAGAATTATACCCAATGGCCTACTATTAGATTTGTTAGAACATAACTCGACCCGAAAACCCGACCCAGACGAACGAAAGTTTTTGGGACCCGGAAATTTTTTCTGACCGGAACCCAAAAAACACGGGGGTCTCCAGGGGTAATGTGGGGTTCGACTCGGCAACCCAATTAAAAGTAATATTAAAATATGCAACCCCATATGACTGATATGCAAAAGTAAGATTTAAATATGCACAAGTTGATGCTGATGACATATACAGACTTTGCTACATCTAGCATAGTAAGTTACTGATTTTTAATGCTTAAATGCATGGGTTATGGTCAAAAGGATTCTAATGATGATACACATCAAAAGCTTACTTTCACACCTTTAAATGGATTGAAAAAATATAAAAATCTAATACATTGCTGACATGTGATATGTATAACAACTACATCACGCATAAGGTATTAGATAAGTGAGTTTTAATGCTAAAATGCACTGAGATGGTATGGTCCTAACTTTTAATGAATATGGATGGAAAGGCCTTGCTTTGTCTATATCAACAAACTAAAATAGTATATCAACAGGTTGTTCTGCTGGCATTGTACTAGATATGCAACAATATTTTACTGATATGCAACTACATTTGACTAATATGCAGATATAAAATTAAAATATGCATATGTTGACACTGATGACATAGAGACAGTTAGCTAAATCTAATATATTAAGATACCAATCTCCAATGGTTAATTGCAATGTGATGTCTATATTAGATTGAAATAATTTAGACAGCAAAAAGGTTGCTTACCCTCTTCAAATGAATTGAAAAATTATAACAAATTGATGCGCTGCTGACAAGTGATTGCTGTTTTAAAATAAACTCCGCAAAATACAGAATCTTGAATGAAAATACAAAGTTGACAACACACCTAATATATGTCTAATGACAAAACATATTTACATTATAAAGCTCCATCGCTCCTTTATCAAATCTACGCACATAAGTTCTCGATATCGAAAGAGATGTTCATTTGTGATTGCCTTCACATCTCCTCCAAAAATAAGCGCTTCAATTGCTTTTACTACAAACACCCCACAAGCAGACCTGCAATTAAAACACAATAAGGGGGAAATAACCAGGTCAAAAATTGTAATATATGATAAAAATTAATAAAAGTATTACAAGACATGAAGAACACTTACGAAGAACGATCGTGAAGTAAATCAGGCACCTTGATTAACTTGAAGGGGGTGAGGTGAAATTTTCGTACACACCAGCTTTCACCAAATGGATTGGAAGCCACTTAGTAATAGGTTGCAGATAGTGGGCAAGTAAACCAGCAGCAATTCCAGAAACATTGCAATCATACACATTTATAACCTTTTCATCAATTAGTATCTCCAAGGCTACCCAATGCAAGTTGTGAATATTGAAGGGTGTATAAATCTTCTTTGCTGACGCCCAGGCTTTAGGATACTTGTCAGGACAATCGCCTGTGAAATAAGCCTCAATAGATCTGTCAACATTATCATCTTCCACAAAATCTTCAGCATATGAAGGCCAATACTTAACGGCAAAAAGCCAATCCACCACAACACAATCTTTATACTTGTCCGCTTCTTCAGAAATTCGTTTCCTTATATAGTAGAACGCCGCTTCAAGATTCCGTAAAAACAAACCACTTTCAAGCATATAAAAAGAGAAAACATCCCCATATTTGGTTGATGTAAGCAGTTCTTACCTCTGAATCCAACCACTTGCCCCTGCTTATAATATTCTGGAAAAATGATTTGCCAAACCGTCCAGAAGAAGTACAAACAGAAAAATCCCTGAGAAGGAATATACAATACGCATAACTTTACAACAATCATAGAGAGAGTAATAAATAATAAAAGCATATTAATCTAGAGGTAATTGAATAATATAGGCAAAAAAAAAAATACCGTTTGCTCTTTATAATGGAATACATAAACTGATGATCCTCGCGGCTGATCAGTGACTTCTTGGCATTGTACTGTGCCAATTTCTTTTCGTTTTCTTGTGCAGGGGGGCCGAACAAAAAGCTATTGTCCATAGGAATGGTGTTGGCTTGCTTTAATTTTTCAGTGTCACTTAATATAATAGGATCCTTTGCATATGAATCCCAATCAACAGAGCGTGATGGAACATAATTGTCTGGGACTATAACAAGACTGTCTGTTACACACGGAATAGAAGAAGCAGGACTCTTTAAAGAAGCATCACCAACTTCCGTGTAAGAGATGTCAGAAGGCTTACTAACCCCATCTGCCTCGCCAACGACCTTATCCTTCACATCACACAGACCACCCTCAACAGCATCTTTTAATGACAAAAGAACCTCACTGATGACAATAGATGGAGAGAATGACATATCACAAGCATTTGCAACAACATTACAAGGAGGACACAGAACATCAGAATCATCTGATTCCAACTTTGTATTAACACCTTCAAATCCCATTATTGTGATATCGTCATCCTTTTCATCACCTCCCGTACAACCATTAATTGAATCCTGAATATCAGAGCCTCCCACTTCATGTTCAGCCTCAATATATTCAGTTCGTTCTTTCACATCAGGAATTTTGACATCAAATTCAGTCTCAGTAGCATTCAACTCAACAACGTCATCACTGCACTTGCTATGGATGTCAGCACTAGATAAGACATTAAAATCTGATGACATCTGGGTGTCAACGCACACAATTGTTAAGCACTGTGCATTCCCCTGAGGGCGTTGTTCATCAATAATTCCACTTTCAATTGGTTTCCCATCGACAGTAGTGCCACAAGCATCCTCACTACCTCCTTTTGCTTCCTTGACACCAGACTCTTCATGCCGAGCTTCATTCTGTGCATCCCCTTGAGGGCGATCTGCATCAACATCCTCTTTATGAGCTTCATTCAAATCCCCAGCTTCACCGCTCCCCTTCAAATCAAAGCAAGTCCGAACGGCATAAGATTCCCGCTCAGTGGAATAAAATTGAAAACCTATGACATCCCCCAATGAAATGTCAGCATTAGTATATATGTCAGCAGCAGGAACACTATTTGCATCTCCAACACCCACCCCCGGTAGAGAGATGTCAACATTGTTTTTATCTACATCGCAAGCAAAAGTGATTGAAAAGGGTACCAATTTAACATCAACAGTAGTAGATGGAGGACATACAACATCAGATTCATCCAAGCAAGGATTAATAGCACATCCTTCTGATCCAATTAATGTAATAACATCACCATCTTTATCACCTCCAACACAAGGGTTAATCAAATCCTCCATATCAGAACGTACACCATCATATTCAGTGGCAGGACATGCAATTTGTAACCATTGTGGATCAGTGTTAGTACAATGCGACCCGCCAAAGTCACTTTCTGGTGGAATGACATCAACATCCATCAGACCTGCATCCCCAATAACTACTTTCGGTTCTTTCACATCAGAATTTCCCCCATCAACTTCGGGGTGAACATCATTCAAATCATCAACGTCAATGCGACGCTTGCCTTCAATGTCAGCTTCAGGTATTACACCAAACTCAGATGACATTTCATTAGAGGGTAAATTTAGATCAACATTTGGAATACCTACTTCATCTCCTCTATTGAAATCGGAAACAATTCCGTGAGCAATAGGCGAATCAGCCAGTATATCAGAGAAAACGTCGTCATTAACTGTAGTACCCGCATCATTTTTTGGTATGGAATGCACTGGCTGGGATACATCAACTGTACATGCATGCGTTGCAACCTTATTCTCAAGGGAAGTGAACTTCTCCCCAAAAACAGAAAACATGTTAATAATCCCATCTAACTTCCCCATAGAGGTCTTAATTTCTCCTACACTAACAACCAACTCGTTTAGACGCCTAAAAATTTCTTGCACCACCTGAGATGAACTATCAATAACAGGGGAAGGAGCATTAGCATCAAATCTAAAAGGAAGATCAGCCATTTCATCCTGTATTTCACCTTTTTTGGGAGATGACAGCCCCACACCACACCCATTTCCGGGTACATAGCAATCGGTCTCAACTTCAGGAATTGAAGCATCAATCGGATCATCAACACAAACAGCAGGTTTTTTTGCGTCATAATCAACTCCCAAAGGTATGTCTTGATTCTCTGGACCAGATGAATTAACATGGGCATGAGGAGACCCAATAGGAGACACAGTTGACCCAGAAGAGTCAACAGAATGGGTTCCCCCAAAGTCATCATCTAGAGCACCCCCAGTTTCAGAGTCAACAGCATCGTCATGTACCCCACCAGTATCACGATCAGACCAAAACACATCACCCTTTTCGTTAGATAGTCCATTAGGGGCCAACATATCTGCAGTCGAAGCAACTTGCAAAGATACAGACTTCTCAGCAGATTCTGAATAGAATACATTCCTAGGCTCTTTATCAACTGTCTTCCTCTTCTTCACACGGTGATACACAATCTTCGCATGTACAAACTTCTGACACTCAATCACTGGGTCAACATTGTCACAAGCAACAACAGGTATAACAGACTCTTTGACTAGCACATCTGTCTCAGCATCTAGAAACTGAACCTTCTTACCTGAATCTTTCTTCTTCCGCATATTAGTGGCTTTCCTCTTATTTGATTTCTTATCCTCTAAAGCCAAAAGAGGGGAGGAATGAAAGGTACCTGCAGACCGACCCCTTCTCAATGATGTCATCTTCTTTCCTTTATGAACAACATCAAGTTTTACCTCCGAATTGACTCCATCATTCCCAACAACAGCATCTAAAGCAGAATCATTTACAACATCCTGTTTGTTGACCAAATTGACGGCGTCATTCCCAACGACAACAGCTAAGGCATCATTGCGTATGAACCTGTCATTATACGCATTAGTACGCAATCGATAACTTTCATACAGAACACCATCCAGCTTGGGGAAGACAGGTTGAGCAATGTCATCAACTCTTTCATCAGCAACTTCTTCACTATAAACCATCCCTGGTGTTCTTGCAAATTGACCATAAATAGGGAAAAATGGTGCCTACACAAAAATAGAGGAAATATATTATTAAAAGCACGGATATTTACAACAAAACAACAAATATGCTAATAACCTTTAATATTTATGCAAAACTTTGAGACTGCTGACATAAAATGACTAAGCCAACTAAAAGATGTGCATCTACTAGCTTTTAATGATAAAGTGGAATTATATGTTATGCAATAATATTTAAATGAATATGCACATCCAAACCTTCCTTATGCAATTATATTTAAATGACAATATATTACCCTGCTGACATGTGATCTAAATCAAAATATACTGACACTTATGCAATAATTTGGTTCCTACCTGTTAAGATATATATAAATAACAAAAAACAAACAAGAGCAGTGTCAAAAAAAATCATTACTGATACAAAAAATTAAAAGTCTTGCAAACAATGTAGTTCTGCTGACAAGTCTGGTGTTTTTGCAAATTTCGGCTGACGTGTCTGGTATTTTCGCAAATTTACAAAAAGTAGCTGACAATGGTGCCTAAAACAGATATTAAATTCATTCACTAACAACTACAAAACATATCTCATAAACTTACCATCTCATCATCAAAAAGTGCAGAAGCATAATCATATACGTGTTTAAGCTTACATTCCCAGTGCAAAGAGTATGGATCTCCAACAACCATTTTGAAATCACAGTCAACTTTTGCAGCTATTGATGGGAAGGCTTCTAAAATCCATGACTGTTGCAAAAAAACATAAAGTATTTGAAATATTAAGCCAGGATAGTGAGATATGATAACAAGCAATAAATATGCTGACAGACTTCAAAATGGATAACAAGCAATAAATATGCGACATTAAAGACTACCTGGAAAGCAAGATTATACCCATGTATATCATAACAACGTCTGCCATGCTGACGATAAGCCAGATCTATATTCTTTAATGTCGTAACCAACTTCGTGTACGAAGCTCTCCCCCAGGGGTAAATTTCAAACTCATTCTCAGCACAAGCAAGGGATAAGTTTTCTTCACTGACAAACTCTGATCTCCTGAATAATAGGACCTTTTCAATAATAAGCAGCTTAGCCATAATCAACTTCTTCTCTGAGGATTTACTCTCGGATTTAAAACGCTGTACTAACTCCTTATAAGAGCATTTATTCTCCCCAAAAAAATCAAGAGAAGACACATGTTTGGGTGGTTTGCAATCATTAGCTTCACAAGGAAGACCAGTAATAACATGGAATTCAGCAAGAGAAAACCGAGCCAAAAATTCATCAACCTTAAACCACAACTCCATCTTCTTTTTGGTTGGAACTCGACGCAACATAATCTGATGCATGAGCTGAAAGTTAGAAACCATATTGGTTTCCTGTGTCAGCACCCACCCAACACAACTATTGCACAATATCTCATAGTGTTTATCCGACAGATGACTTTTGATGAGTTCACAAACATCAGGATAAGAATATCTGTTTGATCTAGAATGGAACCACTCATCCTCAGGAATACAATAAGAAATGTTCTGTTTAAAAACAAGCAAAAATGTAAAAAATAAATGCATATCAACATAAGTAAACAACACTATATAAACAGACAGGATAAAAAGATCAATATCAAAATAAAAACTCACATCAAATTGCCTTTTGTATCTCACTAAATAAGTAAGTGAACCTGACAAACACGAAAACATAGATATCAGAAGAGGAAAAAACGATAGGAGCATGCAGAATTGTTCAATAGAAATCGCATATTTGATACTAAAAACAAGAACAGCACTCCAGCATTTGCTATCACGACACCAATCAACACTAGACCACACAAAAATCCGTCAAAAGTCGACAAAAAAGGAAAACATAGATATCAGAAGAGGAAAAACGATAGGAGCATGCAGAATTGTTCAGTAGAAATCGCATATTTGGTACTAAAAACAAGAACAACACTCCAGCATTTGCTATCACGACACCAACCAACACTAGACCACACAAAAATCCGTCAAAAGTGGACCAAAAAGCTACATATACCGCAGAAAAACAAACCCTAACCAACAGGGAAAGGTTCAAGCAGACTCACCACCTGAACTACCAGGGATTTCCGCCATTGACGATAAGAAAGTGCAATAATCGACTTCAATAAACACTCTATTGAAGGAGATTCAGTCGAAATCTGACAGGAATAACACAGGGACGATCGCCGGCCAGTTTCCGCTGGGTTGAGGACGAAGAACGATAAAAGACGATGGAGGGGTAAAAACGTCAAATAGGTAGCGGAAAGTATTAAAGTGGACACTTTTGTAAAATTTACAAAAGGTTGGACGGAGCTGTAATTAGGTTGAAAATTTGTGCCTGCGGCACAAATTTTCTCTTATTTAAATATTTACTAATACCTCTGTTCAGAAATAGATGTTCTTTGAATTTTTATCACGCTTTTTAATAAGCTAAAAAGTATATATAAAATATTAACTTTTTAAATAATTTTTAAAAATAATATGACACTTATTATTAATAAGTATTTATACTATATGAAAACAAATTACTAAAAAATTGATATTTTATATAGTTTTAAGCTCTTAGAAAACGTGCTAAAAAGTCAAACGATATCTATTTCTGAACAAAGGTGGTATTATTTATGGAGTAATCTAATATCTTATACGGAGTAGTAATATAAAGGTATGAAAAAATGTACGTATGGAATATGTACGTATAAAGGTTTGTGAGACTAAATTGGATGTTCGAAGTATAATTTGTATTATTCTTAATAGTTTCTAAAGTTTACTAGTGATAGTTTATATTAATTTTTTTTATCATTTTTCCTTTTAAAAAGGGAGTACAACTTTTATTTTATGCCTCTTGTTTTTTAAACATGCACGCGAGTTATAAAATTTACTGTAACTCCCATTTTTTTAAAACGAGAGTATAGGAGTGCAATTTTTAAAGTATATTTAAAACCTTCCGCATTTGCTTAGCTTTAGCAGGAGCTTGATTTTATTTTACTTTTTTAATTTGAAAACACACGCCTTTAAATAATAACCCTCTGTTCGACAAAACATGTCATTTATTATTCACGCAAGATTTTTTATGAGGATTAAAACTATATAAAATATTTATTTTTTATAATTTTTATAACAATTGTAGTTAATATTAATAAGTACAAAATTGTTAAAAAATGATTAAAGAAAAATGAACATTTCATATTGTTTTTATCATCATAAAAAATGTGCGTGAATAGTGAGCGATATATTTTACCGAACGGAGGGAGTAGATAAAAAGGGTGGTTATGAGTAGACCTGTCAAAACACAACCCGGCCGACCCGAAAAATTTCCGACCCGAACCCGAAATTTTTTACCCGAAATTTTTTTTTGAACCGAACCCGAAAAACCCGAAATTTTCCGGGTAATCTGGGTTTCAACCCGGTGACCCGATTGACCCGGTTATTTTGACCCGATTTACCCGATTGACCCGGTGACCCGATTGACCTGGTTGATTTATAATTATATATAATTAAATTTTTTTATATATAATTAAAATTTATCACAAAATTATCAAATAATGATTTTTTTAATTTAAAAAAGAAAAAATTGACAAACCCGAAATCGACCCGAACCCGACCCGAAACCCGATCAAACCCGAGTTCGAGTCAACCCGAAAATCCCGAAACCCGTTTTACCCGAGACCCGTTTTACCCGAAATCCGAAGTGACCCGACCCGAATGACCCGTTTGACAGGTCTAGTTATGAGCAATCAATGTGATACGGAGTATATTTTAAGCCGTGGTTTTCTACAATTTACCCTTGTTTCATTTATGAATGATCATATCAAACAATTTTTATTGTATTGTATTCAATAACATAAAATCTATTAACAAGATGACATTTTATCTATTAGCAAAACAAATACCAAATAATTTACACATCAATCGTTTTCACTTTTACAAAGTAATTAAAAATTGGTCCCAGCGAAGAGGAATCCAGATAATCGTAACCTAGCTTAATTATTGACCCCACATATTTTATCTTCTACCTCGTTCAACCAAGCATGTCTGACATCCGAAATGAGATGGGATATGTGGTCGATCTTTTAAGTCAAGAGGCTTCACCTGACATCATCTTGCGGATCGAAGCATTAGCCTTCAAGGAAGGAATCAAGTGAATCATATCACTAGGCATTCATAAACTCATTATTGAATGCGACGATCAGATTGTGGTCAATGTAATTAACGGTAAGGGAACCACACCTTGAGAAACCAAGCGTATCTGCAATCAACTCGAGGTTGTCATCGTGCAACATTTCTATAGGGAAGCAAACGCAGATGCAAATTTTATCATTGCGCATGATTTTAAAATATTTTAGTCTGGTTTCTATCCCTATAGCATTAGGAAATTGTGTAAAATCCTCTGTTTGGACGATCAGGGATTCTTCTTCCTTTTGAAGATATTCCTCTTCTAGCCTACTGTAAAACAAAAAACATGTCTGACATCCTCTCCTATACAATTGGTGATCTCTTCCTTCCACAAAGCCTTCTTGATTTTGTATCAGTTTTGGTTAAGGTATGACATAAAAATTGTGATTTGTGCAACTTTGGGTCGATTTTGGATATATTTTTTTTAGTATGTTGAAATTGATTGATTTGAGTGGATTTTGTAGTATATTGTTGGTCTTGTGTGACAAGTGTTGTATTTGTAACAAATTTATGGAATGTTGCCTATAAGAGTGAGAAAATAAGCATTTTTAATTTGGTCGATTCACATCTTGAGGAGGGACTCCATAATTTGAACCGAGCCTTTCCTCTACCTCAGATAGATCTACTCTACCTACCTTATGAACATGGCCATCTTGGTTGATCCATCTTAATCTCGATCTCTCTCGGGTGTGGATTTAGACCCCGATCCGATTAATTGATGGAATGTTGCATACAAGTGTTTGAAGTTTTTTTTTTATCAATCCATCATGGATTGATAAAAAAAGGCCCTTGAGATAAAAGAGCAAGGTTCACTATTATTTGCCAAGACAACACCTTTCTCTAGGTAAACGGATCGAGATAAAAGAACAAGCTATTTGAAATCCACGGAGGGAAAGCAATATGCTCAAGTAATATAACCGAGCCAATATTATAACCTCGACCCAAATCTTTTACATTTACCTCGATTTATCTTGCCATTGAATTAAACCCCAAAATTTTTGTCAAAAAAATTTTGTAATCATTTTTAAAAAAAATTTAAACTTTTTTTACCTAATTGCTTAAATGAGTAATAATATAAGTTTATTTTTTCAAAACTCTCGAAATGAATTATAATACAACAACAACAACAACAAGCCCAGTATATCCCGCTTCAAAGAAGGTCTGGGGGTCGATTTGTACACACCCTTGCCCCGACTAGGTCGAGAGAGTGTTTCCTAGTGACCCACGACAAGACATCCAAGACAGACACAACTCCATAACATCATATAGAGGAATATAGAGACGAAGGATAACACACACTCTAGAACTTAAAATAAAAATAAAATAAAATAAAAAGATGCACGTAAGTAAGTTGTGGGAGAAGGAAGATGCGGGAAACGCCGCACTTGACTAGTGTTCGTCAACTCGGATAGCACTTCCCCACTACAACCTATCACATGTCATCTCCTCAGTTAGTTTAAGAACATCCAAGTCATGTCTAATCACTTCACCCCAACTCTTATTTGGACGCCTTCTGCCCCGACGAAACCTTTCGATAGCCAAGTTGTCACATCTTTGCATCGGTGCACTTGGATCTCTCCTCTGAACATGACCAAACCATCGGAGTATCGATTCCCGCAAGTTAGCCTCAATACTAGTCACTCCTACCCTTTCTCGTATACCCTATTTCTGATTCTGTCGCGCAAGGTAAACCCACTCATCCACCTGAGCATCCTCATCTCAGCTACCATGAGTTTTTGTTCATGTGCCTTATTTGTCTCCCAACACTCTGCCCCATATAATAAATCTGGTCTCACCACCACTCTGTAGAACTTACCCTTGAGCTTGAGAGTAACTTTTCTGTCACATAGGACTCCTGACGCAGCCCTCCATTTCTACCAACCTATTTGAATCTGGTGCTTGACATCTAATTCTACACCTCCACCTCTCTGCATCACGTACAGATCCCAGATGCTGGAAACTGTCTTTCTTTGGGATTGGGTCCCCACTCATGATTACACTTTCATCTTTCTCTTCCCTGTCGCCCAACCTGAAAACCACGTACTTCGTCTTCTCCTTGCTCAATCGAAAACCTTTTTGCCCAAGCTTATCCCTCCAAAGATCTAGTTTGCTACTAACCCCTACTCTCGTCTCATCCACCAGAACAACATCCTCCGGAAACAGCCTGCACCATGGGATCCCACCCTGGATACTTCCCGACACCAAATCCATGACTACTGTAAAGAGAAAAGGGCTCAAAGCCGAGCCTTGGTGCAAGCCCACTTGTACAGCAAAGTACTCATTGTCCCCACCGTGTGAGTACACACTCGTCTGTGAACCATCATACACATCTTTGACAACCCTCATATAAGTTTTGGAACACCTTTAGCTCCCAAGCATTCCCGTATAAGGTCTCTTGACACTCTATCATATGCATTCTTCAAATCAATGAAAACCATGTGCATATTTTTCTCTCGTTCTCTTCATTTCTCCACCAAACGTCTCATCAAATGAATAACCTATATAGTTGAGCTTCCTGGCATAATACCAAGGGAGCTTTCTGGCATCAAATGAATTATAGTATGATAATGTAAATCAGAGTAATATATAAGTATTATAGTTTATTGAAATAATATTAAAGTGACATCGATCTTCAATTTCAAAATCTTCATAACTTTTTATTCGGATGTCGAGTTAGGAATACCTTTGTTGATCACTATCTCATCCAACATATTTTCGAAAAGCAGGAGCATATCATCAAACGAAGCTATCAATGAAACTAATGTATATAAGTAGTTTGGAAGATGAGAGGGAGCACTTGTTCTTCATACCCTTGGCTCCACCACAAAAACATATGCCGCCCTATAAAGTCAATGTGTACGCTTGACGACGACAACAACAACGACCAAAAAAAAAATCACCATGTTAATGTCTGTCGAATGTCGATAAAGTTGTGGTGGTAATAAAAATCGGTAGGTGAGTCTTACCATTTAAGAGCGATCAAAGTAGGCCGTTAGGTAATTAGTTAGTTATGTAGTCTTGTCACTTCGGTTGAGAGATTATTTTAACCAAAGAAGATAAAGATAGTGGATTATACATATTTAGGCCTCGTTTGGATTCCATTATTAGAAAGTCATTACTCCCTCCGTTTCCTTTTAATTGACTTTTTACTATTCATGCACGTTTTTTAAGGTGTGAAAAACTATATGAAATAATAATTTTTTTAAATATTTTTTTCGACAATCTCATACTTATTGATGATAAGTATAATATTATTAAAAAAATATTTTTAAAATATTAATATTTAATATAGTTTTTATCGTTATAAAACTACGTGCATGACTTGAAAAAGTCATTTAAAAGGAAACGGAGGGAGTATAACTTATGGAAGTTTATATTTGAGAATGACTTAAATGAATAATAAATGCATTATTTTTTTCATCTTCCCAAATTCAAGTGCTCTCTTTGTCGTTTTCGACAGTCCAACTCCGCCATGGTCATCAGCGTTTAACACCCAGAGGCCAGATCTACCAGTTCTGCCATCTCTTCCCTCTTACCCGACCTCCCTTCTTTCTGGCAAACACCTAGATCCACTCACCACCGAATGCCTACATCCACCGCCCCAAATGCCTAGATCCGCCCACCACTGAATGCCTAGATCCATCACCTCCCCACCCCAAACACCTAGATCCGCCCACCACCGAACGCCCAGATCCCCCACCTCACCACTGAAATTGACCCCAAATTTCAGCATAATCAAACGGACAATAAAAAAATGAACAGATCTTGTAATCCCAAATTTCACAATCATCAACCCAAATCCAAACACAATTTAGCACACTAAAAAAAATTAGAGACGAATTAACTTATAAACTGTAGTTTTGGTGAGTGGGTGTCGCACGTTGAGCGGCGATATTAAACTATGGAGTATTTGAAAAAGGAAGGCGATTCAGCGGTGGTACACTGTGCACATATTTTTTCAAGAGAAAGTGAAATCATGGGTTAATTTATTTTTTGCTTACCAAACACTACTTTTCAATTGTAGCCGTTTTAATATATAATGAAAGATTTATAATTTATACTTTTGGAATCCAAATGAAGCCTTAGGTCGTGTTTGAAAGCAAGTTAGCTTAGGTTATAAGAGTTTATTTTTTTTTTCCAACTGATTGGTCGGTGTTTGGAAGTGTCTTCTCCTGTAGTTGCCGAAGGTTGAGTTGCAGGTTATTTTCACCAAATTCTGAAGGGGGGGGGGCATGTTCGACAAGTTTTTCAATCAGCTTTGTGAAAATTGTGCAATTTTGCCCTTGTAGATCCTTCGCTCCACATCTCTCTGTATCCCCAATACGTCGTAAAACGACGTCGTTGACCTCTGCGACACAGACAGTGGGGATCGGGCGGGATTTCTGAAATCTAACACGCGTTATCGGCGAGAATGATGACGACAATGACCTGCCATTAAGGACCCCGGAGGAGGAGAGACAGTGAAAGGGAGATGAAATTGAAGCCATTGTAGAGGTGAATTTGGATAAAGTTGCTTGCTTTGGGTATGAAGTGATGATCTGAAACGGATAATTTGGATGAGATTGAAATTGGAATGGAAGTCAGTGGAGATGGGGATAACGGGGGAGGGAGACACGGTGGGCACATGGATTCCTAAGGGCGTGATGTGCCGATTCCAATTTTCTAGTGGGTCGCGGGTGAAGACGGTGGGGGAATTGTCCGGTGGGTTGCGGGCGAAGACGGTGGGGGAATTGTCCGGTGGGTTGTGGTCGTCGTCTGCAATTCTCGTCAAAGAGGATGAGGGTGGATAAGTGGGGGTAAATAAGTAAGGGCATTTTGGTCATTTTCCTCTTAAATACATCTCCTCCACCTCATAACAACCAAACACCAATCAACTTTTTTAAAATAAAACCTCCAACTCCCACACATCCATAATACACAAAATAAACTCCAACTCCTAAAAAATACCCAACCCCTAAAAAACCTCCCAGTTGCCAAACAAGCGCTACTAGAGAAACTTTCCAATAACGTTTTCAAGCTCGGAGATTTTTTCCAATAATTACCAAGTTAACTTACATACATACATACATACATACATACATACATACATACATACATACATACATACATACATACATACATACATACATACATACACACACACACACATACACACACACATACATACACACACACATACATACATACATACATATATACATACATACATACATACATACATACATACATACATACATACATACATACTAAAGGTTCGATAATGTATAACAACGTAGAATAAAGATACTCTAGAAGGGGGGTTGAATAGAGTATGCCAACTTTTCGTTGTCAATCTCAACACTTTTGAAACGCTTGCAAAACTCTTTGAGAGTAAACTCAATTCTTTCAATTGGGAAACCTGAATCACAATAAAGTTATACAATTCGAAACAAGTGCGGAAATATTGGGAAAGCAATAAGTAAAGAACACGACGAATTGTTAACGAGGTTCGGCTCCTTAAAGGCTTAGTCCCCGCCTAGGGTTCTTCCACAACCCTAGGATTCAACCGGCTTTATTGATTCACAAGACTTAGGATCTTAATAGCTCACCGAGAAGCCTCTCTCCTATACCATTGCAATCTAGTCAACTCACGTTCCCTTGGAGTCCTATACCAATCTAGAAGAGCCCCACCTCTCTCAGCTATCTAGTACAATATTCTTACACTTCGTGAATCAATCACCTAGTGCTCACTTCCTGAGTTATAAACTCTCAAGTATAACACTCTCTCAGAATATATCCTGTAAGCTCACTGAGTAACTCTCAAATGCTTTGAAATAAAAAATACAACTCTTAACACCTAGCAGAGAGTACACGAAGAAGACAGATTGACTTGAGGGCTGATTGTGCATTGTAGTTCAATGATATTTGTGTTCAACACTTGTACTTCTTCTCTCTTCTTCATCTCCTTTTATATTCTATCAAATCGGTGCCATTTTGAAAGAAGGATCTTTGCTCAACGGCTACTCCAGATCATGGCCAAGTGTGGATCTTCGCAATCTTCTAAAGATTGAAATTGCGAAGCCATAATCTTCCAGATTTGATCTTTACGAATTTCAGCTCAAGGAAGGAGATCTCTTCAAATATCTTCGATGTATGGTTAGTGTAACATATGTATAATAATATTCGAAAATCATACATGAATAATATAAATAAAGTACATATAGTACAGGTTTTGAATTTCATCAATACAGCTTTAGCTTCAAGACCTTTGACACAAGCATTGTGTCAAATCCTTTGAAACCATTTTCAATTTTCATCAAGGGAGTGGAGTTATCAATCTCCCCCTTGATGAAAGACAAAACATGTGCATCCCTGTAACTTAGTCAAGCAAATATATCATAAGGCAAAATCGGACTAAGTACCTGCATGAGTTAGACAAATGTAGGATCATATAAGTTTAAAACCAATTATAAGTGCATCCAACAAAAAAAGACAAAATAAGGTCTTCCAAGACCCTAGTTCAAAGCAGTTTTAAAGTCTAACGTCTAAACCATCTTCCCCTTTTTGTCTTTCAACAAAGTGAGGAGTATAAAAACAGTCACCAAAAGTTTTGAAGACAGTCACCAAAAGTTTTGAAAACAAGGCCAGCAGAGTTTAGATCAAGGGCTAGGATAGGGGTTCAGGGTTCATCGTCTTGAGCACCATACGTGATCAGCATCTTCAACTCGTTCAACAGCTTGGCCATCTCTCCCATGTCGAGCATCAACTCGTGGTGCAACTCCTTGACGCCTAGGTGAACTTCCTCCAAACCCAACTCCAGATTCTTTATGCGCTCATCGATGGCAGAGGCAGTGGGAAGAGCTTTTGAGGAAGGAGAGGCAAGACTCCAAGTCCCTTGAGGGGACTGAGTGATGCCAATCTTCTCAAAGCTTTTGGAGGCAAATTTACCCGTATGATGTTGTTGTTCTTCATTTTCAAAATCAATTTTAGAAGCTTTGAAGACATGGGTCAAAAGGTTTGAGAATGGGAGAGGAGTTCCTTTTCTGGCTTTGTGGGTGTGAGCAATGGATCCTAGAATGGTATTGGCCAGATCAAGATCATGGCCATTTAATATTTGGTATAGGAGGACCATAGCATTGTCAGTGAGAAGGGAGCCAAAGTTGATTCGGGGTAAAAGACATCTCACAATGATGTTGAAGATGATTTTGGCTTCAAGTGTGAGGGGACGAGTGGGTGACTTGTTTGGTGGTGTTGTTTGATGCTTCGGGGAGCAGGTATTTGGATCGGGTAAGAGTAACACACTGGTCTTTTTTGGGGGTTTCAGGGGAGAGTGGACTTGGTTTGGGAAGACCAAGGAGTTCAGCGAAGTTAAGAGAGTTGAACATGATTCTAACCCTTTTGACGACTAACTCCAGAGTCCAGCCTTCACCAGTGTGTTTGGCTTTGAGGTTTATGTAGAAGAGACGGGTGAGTTGGGGGTAGTACTCAGATTCAAGGTTCAACAGGGTCCAGGCAGGGGTTTGTTTGAGAAGAGAGATATACAGGGTATGTTCAAAGCCTCTAAAAAATCAAGATCAATAAAGTCAGAACAACAAATCTTACGAGTTCTAAACTCGTCTACCCATTTTCCAGCCATCTCGGCATTCTCAAACCAGGAGAAGGGTAATGATTGGTTTACCTGGATAAGTGCAGGGGGATCGGCGTTTTTTCTTCGGGCTTTTGTAGGAGCGGTCGACTTCACATGCGCGTCAAAGCTTCTGAGAGTGGCTTTCCTCGAGCGCTTTGGAGGTGGAGACTTCTTGGCTTTAGTGGCTTTGCGCTTCTTCGGAGACGGGGGAGGATGAGGAGGAGTAAGAGAGGGGACAAGTTCCGGCTCCTCTTCCTCTTCTTCCTCAAACCCCGAGTCCTCAGCAGACACTACAACCTCATCTCCCTCGGCCTCCTCGTCATCATCAGTCTCGCCGTCCTCCTCTTCCTCTTTCTCTGGTTCCTCTACAGCGGGAACCTCCTTCTCTGCTTCTCTCTTGGCCTCTTCCTCGGCCTCTTTTCTTGCTTTCTCAGCCTCTTTCTCAGCCTTTTTCCTTGCTTTCTCAGCCTCTTTCTTTTTTCTGGGCCTCTTCCTCGGCCTCTTTTGCAGCATCTCTCTTTAGAATCTCATCAAGATCTTTCTCTTCCTCATCTTCCTCCTCTTCCATAGCAATGATCATTCTCTTTCCCTTAAGCTTTGCACTGAGTGGCTTCTTTGTCGGACGCTTCAAGGACCGTTTGATTTCAGCAATGGTGCTCTCAGGGACGGTGCTCGGGACAGTGGTTTGAGGAGTAGGTATGGGTTCAGGGGAAATCACAAGGGGAATCTGACGACCTTTGGGGGTAGCGCCAAGGCGTTTGGGTGTGGAGATTTTCTTGGATTTGGGTGCTATGGATAAGATTCAGTGAGAATTCCAGAGAAAGGTTGAAGGAGAAGGTTAAAGGTCGGAGGGGTTTGGTAGGTTCTGGAGAGGTGAATAGTGGGGGTAAGAATGTGTGGTTTAAAAAGGGCGAGGGAGGTAAGTTAATGGGACAAGTTTGTGGTTCCAATGGTAATAATCATAACACAACTGTCAAGTTTAAAAAATCCGACTTACCAAAAAATTCAAAATTCAAAAAGATCCTTTCAAAACTTAAAGGCAAGAAAAGATTTATCCGATTTTAAAATAATTTCCACAAATAAACTATACTCGAATAAAATAAAAGGATTTTTCCGAAAATAACATAGGTAACATATAAATAAGATTAAAATCCATTAAAACCATATTTGATCAAATATCTAAAAAGATATCAACCAAATATATGATCGGTTATATGTGCTCTACTATTCAGTTCACAAACTTTGACATGAATCTCAAAGGTCTTGACACTGAGTCGAAGTTTTCTTTCGTAAAGGGAAAGCTCCCCCTACGAAAGTGCATCCCTGTTAAGCATTCCGATCTCACGTCTAATGAAGGTGAACCTATCCTCTACCAATGGCTTAGTGAAAATGTCAGCCCATTGATAATCAGTTGAAATATAGGATATGTACACATCACCTTTTTCGACATGGTCTCTAATGAAATGATGCCTTACATCAATATGTTTGGTCCTTGAATGCTGAACGTGATTCTTTGTAATGGAGATGGCACTTGTGTTGTCACACTTAATGGGAATGTCTTTGAGGTCAATGCCAAGATCTCTCATTTGTTGAGCTATCCAAAGGATTTGGGAGCAACATGCTCCAGCTGCTATGTATTCGGCTTCGGTAGGGAAAGAGCAACTGAGTTTTGATTCTTTGAGTGCCAACTAATCAAGGATGCCCCTAAGAATTGGCAACATCCCGACGTGCTCTTCCTATCCACCTTATAGCATGCAAAGTCTGCATCAGAATACCCAATTAGTGTAAAATCTCTTTGCTTCAGGTACCACAAGCCAAGCTCCTTAGTGCCATTGAGATATTGAAAGATCCTCTTCACATCCACGAGGTGAGATTCTTTAGGGTCAGCTTGAAACCTAGCACACATGCAAACACTAAACATGATGTCAGGTCTACTAGCAGTAAGATATAATAAAGATCTAATCATCCCTCGATACTCCTTTTGATTGACACTCTTCCCGGTATTGTCTTGATCTAAGGACAAGGTTGAGCACATGGGTGTCTTGGCTGCTTTGGATTGATCCATCTTGAACTTTTTCAATAGATCCTTAGTATACTTGCTTTGGTTGACAAAGATCCCTTTCTTAGATTGATGAACTTGCAACCCCAAAAAGAAGTTGAGTTCACCCATTAAGCTCATCTAAACATCACTGCACATAATATCAGAAAATTCCTTGCACAAAGATGTGTTAGTAGCCCCAAACAATATATCATCAACATATATTTGGATAACCAATATGTCCTTTCCTTTGGTCTTGATGAAAAGAGTCTTGTCGATCAACCCCCTTTTAAAATAATTTTCTAAAAGATATTTCGACAAGCGCTCATACCAAGCTCTTGGGGCTTGTTTCAAAGCATATAGCGCTTTGTCTTGTTTGTTAACATGATTAGGAAATTCCAAACTTTCAAAACCTGGGGGTTGAGCCACATAAACTTCTTTTTCTAAGAAACCATTAAGAAATGCACACTTGACATCCATTTGATATAATTTTATGCCCATAAAAGATGCAAATGCTAATAAAATATGAATGGCTTCAAGCCTGGCGACGGGAGCAAAAGTCTCCTCGTAGTCGATACCTTCCTCTTGATTGTAGCCTTGAGCAACAAGCCTTGCTTTGTTCCTCACGATCTTACCATTCTCATCTAGCTTGTTCCGAAATACCCAACGTGTGACAATGACTGATTGATGCTTTGGCCTAGGTTTCAAGGTCCAGACTTTGTTCCTTTCAAATTCGTTAAGCTCACTTTGCATAGCAATGATCCGGTCTGGCTCTTGAAGGGCCTCATCCGCCTTCTTTGGTTCTACAAGTGAAACAAAAGCATGAAAAACACAGAGATCTTTAAGTTTAGAACGAGTTTGAACATTAGATGTAGGGTCAGAGATGATTTCCTTTAATGAGTGTGATGAGGAGTATTTGAACTTTAGCTTGCTAGTCTCAGCTCTCTAGCTCGTCACATCAACATGATTGATTTGTGGTACATCTGACTGCATGGATATGTTAGGCTCGGTTACAGCAGTTTCTGGAGTCTCAATACTTTTGGATTAGTCGTCAATAGGCTTTGGACTGAGCTTCAAGACCTTGGGCCAATTCCTCAGTGTTAAGAATCTGATCCTGCATGTTCCTCTTTTCTGTGTTCTTAGTAGCAATATCATCACCATCCTCATTTTCTGTATGGCTGTTAAGATCTAGATCTCGTGTGCATGCTTTGCACATATCAATATTTTTGAAGTGCATCTCAGGTAGTCCTCTTACAAGTCCTTTGGACACAAGCTTTTGTAGTGTATGTGGGCTTACATAACCGAGTCTCTTGTACCAGAGCTTTGGATCGTCCGTCAAAGCCTTTAGACAGGTTAAGCTTCCTTGTGCTACTTGCTCAGCATTTACAACATAGATGTTGTTATAGCGATAGGCAGTTAGAACTATTTCACATGTATCTTCTCTGCGCACCAAATATCTTTTCTTGTTAAATCCAACATCATTGCCACTATCACATAGTTGAGAAACACTAAGCAAATTATACTTCAAACCATTAACAAGATAAACATTTTTAATGCTGTGGTTAGGATCATTCCCAACACTACCGATACCAAAAATGTCACACTTTCCTTTGTCACCAAGGGTGATTGTTCCACTGGATTGCTTCTGTAGTTCATGGAAGAGAGACCTCTTCCCACTCATATGTCTAAAGCATCCACTATCAATAATCCATTTTTGCTCTTTCACCTTGGTGATCTCCTGCAAGACAAAAATCAACCTTTCTGGCTAGACCAATAAGCCAATTTAGATCCATTATTGGGATAAACCATATTTGGTAAAATAGGGCATTTGGGGACCCAAACTTGCGTTATTCGTTCTTTTCTCAAGTGAACAGGAAATGTATTGTGAATAATATGTGGATCCTTTCTTCTATAGAGGCAGGTCTATCTTACATGTCCCTTTCTTGCACAGTAGTGACATATAGAAGAGGTTCTGCTTCCTTTTGCCTTCACAAAAGTGGTAATGTGTTGCTTCTTTAAAAACATCGGGTTGTAGCCAATACCACTTTTGTTTAGATAACTTTGTTGCTCACCCAACATCCTATCAAGAGTGCCCTTGTACTTGGTAAAACTTATGACGGTTGTCTGTTGGTCTTGAATCTTCTTATTCAGGGAGATCTTCTCGCTCTCTAAGCCATGATGTTCACTTCTTAGAGACGAGAGATCTTGCTTGAGTTCAGATTTCTCTGAGTCAAGAGTCTTGAATTTAATGTCAAGATCTGAATAAGAGGTTTCAAGACTTTTGACCCTCATTGATAGTTCCTCAATAGTTCTTTCCTGCTCCACGGTTTTCTTAATAAGAGTGTTGGTTTGGGCAATAAGTTTCTCTCCAATGGAAATCATATTAGAAAGGAATTCTGATAGTACCTCTTTTGGACTTGCCATGAGTTCTCTTACAGTTACCTCAAGTTGCTCATCGTGGGATTCTTCTCTTGAGGCCATGAGACAAAGGTTGGCCTTTTCATCATCGGAGTCTGAGTCACCTGAGCCAGAATCACTCCAAGCTACCACCATGGGATTCTTTTTCCATCTATCACCTTTCTTGAAATGATTCTTCTTCTTTTGAGGGCAGTCTTTCACTAGATGGTGTGTTTCACCACATTCAAAACAAGATGAAGGTTTATTCTTCTTGTCATATTTATTGTATTGAGACTTACCTCGAAATTTAGAAGACTCTGATCCATCTTTTTTGTTGAATTGCTTCTTCATTTTGAGGATTCGAGAAAGATCCCTTGTAATAAGAGCAAAGGGATCATCCTCATCTTCAGAATCAGACACATCTTTGGGCTCATCCTTCTTAGACTTGAGTGCCAAGTTCTTAGTGCTAGTTGGAAGTTCGTCATCGTCTTCATTGAGAATCATCTCATATGTGATCAGCTTCCCAAACAAGTCATCAAGGGGTAGAGTGGTGAGATTTTGGGCTTCTTCTATGGTTGTCACTTTAGGGCCCCATTTGTCTTTTGGGAGGCACGTCAATATCTTCCTCACCTTTTCAACATTCTCAAAGGTCTTGCCGAGAGAGTCAAGGTTGTTCATGATTTCTGTGAATCGAGTGAACATGGCCTTAATAGTCTCATCAGGCTTCATTTTGAAAAGTTTATACTTTAGAAGGAAGATACTTATCTTGGTGTCCTTCACTTGACTGGTTCTTTCATATGTGACAACCAGCTTGTCCCAAATCTCTTTAGCTGACCTACAAGATGAAATACGGTTAAACTCATCAGTATTGAGACCACAATATAATTAGTTAATGGCCTTGTAGTTCTTGGAAACGAGTTCAAGATCCGCTTGTATGTATTCGACCTCAGTCTTCGCGACTTTGCTTCCATTAGGCCCGTCTTTCACACGAATCTTCAGACCATTCTCTATAATGTTCCTAAGTTCCAGATCATGATCTATAATGAACATTTTCATCAATGACCTCCAGTGGACGAAGTTGTTTCCCACAATAAGCGGTGGTCTACTGGTAGACCTCCTTTGTTCAAATCCTCCGCTTGCTTCACCAGACATGATCAAAAACTCACAAGATTGTTAGATCAAAAGCAGTGAGTAAGGCTCTGACACCAATTGAAGGTTCGATAATGTATAACAAAGCAGAATAAAGATACTCTAGAAGGGGGGTTGAATAGAGTATGCCAACTTTTTGCTGTCAATCTTAACCCTTTTGAAATGCTTGCAAAACTCTTTGAGAGTAAACTCAATTCTTTCGATTGGGAAACCTGAATCACAATAAAGTTATACAATTTGAAACAAGTGTGAAAATATTGGTAAAGCAATAAGTAAAGAACACGGCGAATTATTAACGAGGTTCGGCTCCTTAAAGGCCTAGTCCCGGCCTAGGGTTCTTCCACAACCCTAGGATTCAACCGGTTTTATTGATTCACAAGACTTAGGATCCTAATAGCTCACCGAGAAGCCTCTCGCCTATACAATTGCAATCTAGTCAACTCACATTCCCTTGGAGTTCTAGACCAATCTAGAAGAGCCCCATCTCTCTCAGCTATCTAGTACAATCCTCTTACACTTCGTGAATCAATCGCCTAGTGCTCATTTCCTGAGTTATAAACTCTTGAGTATACCACTCTCTCAGAATATATTCTATAAGCTCACTATGTAACTCTCAAATGCTTTGAACCAAAAGATACGACTCTTAACACCTAGTAGAGAGTACACGAAGAAGACAGATTGACTTGAGGGTTGAGTGTGCGTTGTAGTTCAATGATGTTTGTGTTCAACACTTGTACTTCTTCTCTCTTCTTCATCTCTTATTATATTCCATCAAATCGGGGCCATTTTTAAAGAAGGATCTTTCCCAACGGCTACTCCAGATCATGGCTAAGAGTGGATCTTCGTAATCTTCTAAAGATGGAAACTGCAAAGCCATAATCTTCCAGATTTGAACTCTATGAATTTCAGCTCAAGGAAGGAGATCTCTTCAAATATCTTCGTTGTATGGTTAGTGTAACATATGTATAATAATATTCGAAAACCATACATAAATAATATAAATAAAATACATACAGTACATGTTTTGAATTTCATCAATACAGCTTTAGCTTCAAGACCTTTGACACAAGCTTTGTGTCAAAGCCTTTGAAACCATTTCCGATTTTCATCAAGGGAGCGGAGTTATCACATACATACATATTCTCCAAGCTTCGGATCGCCGAATTTCGCTCTTCCCTATCTGATCTACGAATTTGATCTTCCAATCTCCTCTTCGAATCACTGATGACAATCGAAGCACTGAAATCGCCAGATCTGGAGCCTAAAATAGAAAAAATCTGCTCAAATTCTTGAAATCAAAACCAAATCGCTATAATCAACAGATTTGTTGCAACTTCATGAATGGAAAAAGTTAAGAGTAACAACAATGATAAATTATTGTTATAATTGTTCTTTTTCTGTTAAATTAATTCAATTATGATGAACAACTTCCTATTACACATGCTGAACTACATGCTGTTATCGATTCAATTATGATGAACCACTTTCTGATATACATGCTGAACCACATGCTATTATATATGCTAAATCAAATTCCATTAGTGATTGCATATTAAAGTTTGATTATCGCCCTAATTCATTGATGATTAACGATTCAATTATGATGAACCACTCCTCTGTTATACATGTTGAACAACTTCTAGTTAAACATACTGAACCACATGCTATTATATATACTAAATCAAATTCCATTATATATACTGAACCACTTCCTCTTTTTTATGCTGAACCACTTCCTGTTATATAACTGAACCGCTTTATTTTTATTTAATGAACAATTGAGAAATGCATGTGTTGAACCACATCCTAATTACTATGTTGAACCACTTTATGTCATTTATGTTGAACCACTTCCTATTATATAAACAGAACCACTTCCTGATCACATGCTATTATATATACTAAATCAAATTCCATTATATATACTGAACCGCTTCCTCTTATTTACGTTGAACCACTTCTTGTTATATATGTGAACCGATTTATGTTTATTTAATGAACAGTTGAGAAATGCATGTGTTGAACCACATCCTAATTACTATGTTGAACCACTTCCTGCTATTTATGTTGAACCACTTCCTATTATATAAACTGAACCACATCCTATTATATGTGCTCAACAAGATACGTGTTGCGTTACAAGTCCAGTTGTCATCCATCCATCAGAAGTTGGTTTACCATCAGAGAAGAGGTTGCTTTGGAAATATCACCTGGGAGTTCAAAATATTGGATACCGATATGTGATGATCAGTTGAAACCTACTGTCACTAGTACAAAAAAGGTCTTAGACAATGCCTTATAGACAACGGTTTCTAAAATAATGTTGTCTATATTGGCAAAAATTACAGTTTTTGGGACGCACAACGGTTATTAGCTATAACCGTTGTCTTTGTAATTACAAAGACAACGAATATATAAAGAACCGTTGTCATAGATATAGAAGACATCTCAAAGAATACGGTTAACAGAACCGTTGTCTATGCCCAATTAAAACCGTTGTCTTTGTTGTTGCAAAGACAACAAATATATAAAGAACTGTTGTCGTAGATATGGAGGACATCTCAAAGAATACGATTGATAGAACCGTTGTCTATGCCCAACTAAAACCGTTATCTTTGTAATTTCAAAGACAACGAATATATAAAGAACCGTTGTCATATATATAGAGGACATCTCAAATAATATGGTTGATAGAACTGTTGTCTTTACCCAAATGAAAATGTTGTCTTTGTAATCACAAAGACAACTACAAAGACAACGAATATATAAATAACTGTTGTCATATATATAAAAAGACATCTAGAGAATATGGTTGACAGAACCATTGTCTATGCCCAATTGAAACCGTTGTCTTTGTGATTTCAAAGACAACGATTATATAAAGAACCGTTGTCATAGATATATAGGACATAAATATAAATTAAAAAAATATTTCATTGTCATACTTACCAAAAATATTAATAGATAATGTAGTATTTGATAAGTGCTATTTTATTTATATCTAGATTATTTTTTGGTGAAAAAATTATTTATATTAAAATTATTTATTTAATAATTGTTATTTTATTATATCTATATTATTTTTTGAGACCAAAATAATTTATCAAAATATTATGTAGACACAATTCATCCATGGATAGATATTTTAATAAATTAACATAATAAATATATACTATATATTTAATAAATAAAATATTAAAATGTTTTTTAAAAATAGTTATATACTAAATTACATGAGATTAAATTAATGGTATATTATAAAAAAATTTACATTATAAATGTGAATTTTATTTATATTTTGAGAGAATTTAAATAAAATATATTTAGAGTTTTTTTATAATTCATCAAAATAATTTTATTTATATCTATATTATTTTTTGGTGGAAAAAAGATTTATATTTATATTTATATTATTTTATTTTATTTATTGGAATCTATCTAAATTACTTATAATATTGTATTAATGTATTCTTTTTTTTATCAGATGTATTAATGTATTCTACATACACGGTTCCTAAAAAACCGTAAGATATTTCTCATAAAATGTACCATTCCACATCTGAGTCTCGAACCAAACGGTTCCTAAAAAAACCCTGAATAAAAAGGAGCATTAAAAAAACCGTAAAAAGAGCAGATTGGGCGGCCTGGACTCTGGAGCGGGGAATTTGCAAATGTAATTCCGATTCTCCGAACCCTTCTCCGCGCAGCTCACCGCCCTCCCTCTCCTGCGCGGCTCCGGCGCTCCCCCCTTCTCCGGCGCTGCTTGCCCGTGGCTTGGTTTTTTGTTTATTCCCCAAACCAAGCCGAAGAGAAGGACACCAGGGCGATTGCGATTTGGCGAAGGGCGAAGAGAAGTCCCGCACGCAGTGGTGCACCCCGCTCCGGCGCACAGTGGCTGGCTGTGGTGGCGGCGGCGCCTCCGCTCATGGCTGCTGGCTACGGCTAATGCCGTTCTAGTCCTCGCTCAATCCAACCGAGTCCCTCTGCTGCAACCGTGAACCTTCTTCCCAAATCTGATTGAGAAGGTTAGTTTTTGGATCTTATATTTGTCAATTTGTTCTCTAAATTTGTTTTGAGATTCAATTTATAGGTATGATATGAGAATTCGATTAGGGTTTTGATTTTGAAAAGTTGCTCTAGGATTAATCAATCATGTTGGACCTTTGTCCTCACTTGACCTTCTTTAGTTCTTTCTACATTTTGGGTGCTGTTATGACTTATGACATTCATCTTACATTCTCCCATCCTTTGTGGTAAATCTTCTTGGTAATTACTGTAAAAGGGAAGAAAACATTCTAGAAAATGGCAAGTGAATTTTTTATTGGTGAGTGACATTGGATGTCAATTCTTTTTTGAAAGGGATTCCTTTCCTTTCAACTAGTCTTTTTCTTAACTACTGTTTTCCCTGAAATTCCATATGCTTGTTGTTGTTGTTAATGTCTTCTTGGTTCTGACTTCATCTGTAAGGTTGGGGTAAGAAGAGCACAAGTAAATTACAAGAGGGATATGGATCTGCAATTGTTCTACCTGAGCAAGGAATTTATCTAGCAGCTGTAGTATATCGTCCTTTCTTAAGGTTTCTAAGATTCACACCTTTTTACTTTTTTTTTGTATATACATGCTTTTAATCTCATTAATATTTAACTTGAATATTTTTTGCAGTTCACAGACAAGCTTACTTCATTATCGCCACTAAAGTTATCCCAACTAGGGTATGTTTGGCTTCAATTCCTTTGAATGAACCTAAACTACTATTTTATGTCTGCCTTGAGATCCTAGTTAATTGTGGAGGAAGATAACTTTGATTGTATTAAATTTATATCAAAAGTTTTGGATTTGGTCAAAGAGATGTTATTATAACTTCACTCATTGTTAGTTCATGAAAAAATAAATTTCTAATATATCACATCATCAACCAGCCAGCATTGATGAGCACAATCATGATATTGGGTGCATGATATTGGATGCATGCAAGCAAGTGCATTACACAGAGTTACTGCTATGGTTGTAAAATTTGTCATGCTATGGCCAAATTGCATCGATGTATATGGATTCAAATTCTACTTTTTAACATCTTTATATATGATTTTTTAAATTCTGTAAATTATGGTTTATATTGTTTTCATGTGCATAATAATTCCATCTTGTTACGTGTCTTACGAGTTACCTGTTGTTTTTATAATATTTTTTTCATAAAGAAAGTTTACTGGCTACCTCCTAAGTGCAGGAATGATGGACTGCTTCCTTTCATAGAGAACTTTGTGAAGGGTCATTTTTTGCCAACAAGTTTGTGGATTACCGCAAAAGTGTACATCAAGCTATATCAAGCAACTTCTGCTAAGCAACTAAAAGCTTCTCAACTTCTGTTTATTTGAAGCTCTTAGAAAATGCGCGTTTTGGATGAAACATATTTCACATTTTAATCAGAAAAGTTTATAGCAGATAATTTTCCACTATAAAATTTAGGTTATTTGAAAGTGTATGCAACTTGGGGTAATCAGATGAGCTGCATAGATTATGAAAGCTAGGTTAAACCATAATATGTGATGTAAGTAGCAAAGCTGCGAACACATTATAAGGGGAAGATACACAAGCAAAACAACATATTCCTTAAAGCAACTGTCAGTTCTACTTGGACAAAAGGCATTTTTTACTGAATAGTCATAACTAGGAAAGCATCTTTTTGCAGGTCCTGCTGCATTTCTCCCTCGTGCACATGCTTCTGCTTCCTATAGCCCATCTGTGGAGAAAGGTCGTCCTGTCCTGCAAGGATTGTTAGCTATAGACCTTTTAGCAAAGGAGGTGATATTTGATTTCACCTATTTTCCTTTTCTTTCAGTACAATTTAATAAATTTAATCATGTTTTTGCGATCCTGATCATGGCATTAGTTGTTTGGTTGGGCCCAAGCAATGACCAAGTTTGCTCTTGAACTCGTGAAGTTTGTCCAAGCATTGTTTGCTTTTGCCATCTCAGGCAGTTCTTGAGAAGCAGTGTTACATGCTTGTTGGTAGGCATGATTTTGAAAGTTTGATGCGACTCGATCCTGCTAGCTCATGTTGAAGAAATCCTCTTGGAGAGTCAAATGTGGAAAACAATGCTTCTGATGCCTACAGCACGGAGGTTGAAACAAAAATGAGTGATCTGCTATTGAGTCTGCGTCCAATCAAGCAGGTACCGTTTGTTTGTAACACCCTACACCTTGTTTGATCAATTTATTGAATTTAAATGTGTTGCAGCACACACATAAACAATAGTCAAGTATGTCTTGCATAAGTGGGATCTTGAGGGACAGGACAATGCCACTTTTGTGAGTGAACGGTTTGTCAGGGCACCAACAAAGCAAGAAAAAGCAAGTGTTAGAGCAAACTGATAAATGCAGAAATAGTGTCTAGAGAAATACGATGACATTAGGTGTTTTTTTCCTTTTCGAGCATGTATGTACTTGTGGTGCACTGCCTGTTTGAAGCTTTATGTACAGTGTCCCACGAACACGAATATGACAAATGTTAGTTGTTTTGTGATTGATATTATATACTAGTAGTAAATAATGTCATTATCTTGTGGTATTTTTCAAAGATAATTTGGAGCGGATCTATTACAAGTGCTTGCACTATTGTGTGTAAATATGCTAAAACTAACAATATGCAAAAAACAGGGATAGACAACGGCTAGTTTAACCGTTGTCATTAGTTCGTTCAAATTTAAAATGGTTATATTGTATATAGACAACAGTTCATTTATATTTAGACAACGGTTATTTGGTACATACACAATGGTTCAAATATACATATACAACGGTTAGATTATATATAGACAACGGTTCAATTGTATTTATACAACGGTTAAACGGAATTTAGACAACGGGGATATAGGATATAAACAACGGTTATATAACACATAGACAATGGTTATAGTCCACTTATACAACAATTAGATTGTACATAAACAACAGTTATATAACACATAATCAACGGTTTAATGGCACATAAACAACGGTTATACGACACATAAACAACGGTTATACGACACATAAACAACGGTTATAACTTTGTAATATTGAGTGTTGAAAATTTTGGAGTCTCATAGACAACGGTTATAGAGTATCTTAGACAACAGTTATAACCGTTGTTTATAAGAACCGTTGTCATAGGTCCAACCGTTGTTTCATCTAAAACCGCACTGACATAGACAACAGTGCAATAACTGTTGTCTATGTTAATAAATAACCGTTGTGTAAGACCTTTTTTGTACTAGTGTGTGGGGAGCATTTTTTATACACTTGATGAATGTTCAAAGGCGTATGAGATGTATGCTTTGATTTATGGTTTTGACACTCGATACAACACACAAAAATTGGTGTTGTTAAAGCTCACAAGTTGTACGAAACAATGATGGGTGGGTTATCAGAGGCTGTTGCAACTGTTGTTCAGTTCAAGAATTTTAAACGAAATTTGATGGCTTACATGAAACATTCTGATGCTCAGATGTTGATAAACCGTTTAACAAAAAATAAGGAGATATGCAGTGCATTTTACTTCAACTATGTTGTTGATGAAGAAGACAAATTGAAAATGATATTTTGGACAGATCTAATATCAAGGAAAAATTACTCTATATATGGAGATGTTGTCATATTTGATTCTACATACAGAACAAATAGGTATGTATTTTAATCATATAGATATTGAACCACTCTCTTTATATTTTACAAACAAATTTCATGAAACACTCTCTCTTATATTGCTAAACCACTTTCTCTTATATTGATGAATCACTCTCTCTTATATTAATGATTCATTCTCTTATCTTAATGAACCATAAACTGTTCTATATAATGAACCAATATCTATTATATTGATGAACCACTCTCTCTTATATTAATGAACCAATCTCTTATCTTAATGAACCACAAACTCTTATATATGATGAACTACTTTTTGATAAACATGCTAAACCACTATATCTCATATTTGATCAAACACTATTAGTTACATGTACTGAACCACTCTCTATTCTATATGTTGAACCACATACTGAAATATATTCTGAACCACTTCATTTTATAAGTTGAATAAAAATAAATGTTATAAAATATGTTGAACCACTATCTTAAACTTGATGAAAAACTATTTGTTGCATGTTCTGAACCACTCTCTGTCTTATATTGTGAACCACTATTTATTGCATGTTTCAGATATAATATGGTGTTTGCCTCATTCAGTGGTATAGAGAACCACAACAAATGCATTACATTTGCAGCTGGTTTGATACTGAATGAAGATATCACATCATATTCATGGATGTTTCAAAATTTCAAAGAAGCATTAGGTGCTAAACCAAGCCTTTTGGTGAATAATCAAGACCCATCAATGTAGAGTGCAACTAAATCCATATTCTCTACCATGGAGCACATATATTGTATGTGTAACATAATGTGTAAGGTTCCAGAAAGAGTTGGCACCACTTTCAGCAAATATTCGGCTTTTAGAAGAAAGTTAGATGCTGAAGTGTGGAATGACGAAATTGAACCAGATGAGTTCGAGGAGATGTGGAAATATGTTATTGAAGATTACCAATTAAAAGGAAATGATTAGTTGAAAAATATCTTTAGCATCAGAGAGTCGTGGATCCCATCGTATAGTAACATATACCCCTAAGTCCAGTTGGTAGAACTACATCGGTTACAGAGTCTCAGAATAAGTTCTTTAAAATGTATACATAAAAATTCTTCAGCTTGGTTGAGTTAATGGTGCATTATGATACTGCTATTGATAGTCAAAGGCATAAACAAACTCTGTTGAATATTGCCGATCAGAAAAAATCAGCAGACATGGTGACTGATTTGGCTATAGAAAAATATTTGGCATCAATATTTACATTTCATGCCTTTCGAAAAATACAGTTGAAGTTGCAAGGAAGGTGTCGTGTTCTCAATGTTGCAGAAACATAGGAAAATCATTTGTTTACTTTGAAGATATTTTTGGTAAAAAATGCTTTGAAGTTGAACACCATACTTCTACACAGTTCACAAAATGTAGCTATGTTCTGCTTATTAGAGAGGGTCTACCTTGTCGCCATGTTTTCCTAGTATTGAAGGACCTGGACATAAACAAGTTACATGAGAATTTGGTTTTACTGAGATGGACAAAGGAAGTAGCATTATCTTCAATATTCAAAATTGATTATGTAGTTGTTCAGCAATGTGCACAGATTTATGCGTGTAAATCATTAAGAATTGAAATTCTAATAAAGGTCCATAATTGCATGTCATTAATTGATCAAGATGAAGAAAATTTGAAGAAGCTTAATGATTGGATGGATGTATATATTGAATCAGTGAAAGAGGTGCTTAACCAAATTGACCAGTCAACAAAAATAATGGAAGACTTTGTTGGTGTGAAGGTTCCAAATCAGGTTGTGGTCAAGGACCCAGTAAAGGCAAGCAACAAGGGCAGTGAGAAGAGTTTAAAAGGGCGAAAAGAAAAAGCAATGGACAAGAAGGAGAAGACAACAAAAAGAATGTGTAAACAATGCAACAAACTAGCATTCCATGACAGTAGAAACTGCATAAAGATTCAAGCAGAGAAGAAGAAGATGGAAGAAATGAAAAAGGTCGCTAGTAATATCTCATAAGCAATTTAGAGTTATGTTTTTCTTACTGTTATTAACAATTTGTTATTGTGAACCATTCTTTTAGTATCTGTGATGAACCTTTTATTCTCAGTTTGATGAACCACAAACTATATATGATATCCCTACACCTCATATTATATGATATTCCTGAACCAATTATTTGTATCTTGAACAACTCCTGCATCTTGTATCTGAACTTGTGATACCACACACTATGATATCTCTGAATCACATACTATGATATCCCTGAACCACATACTAAGATATTCCTGAACAACACTAAAAAATCGTATAGAGTAAAACAAAATGTACAATAGTATGACATTTATTTATTTTTACAAAAATATAACATTAAATTATTTTTTAAATTTATAAATTATAAAAAATAAAATCAACTATAAATATTCAATTAAACTGAATAATATATTAAATTCATAAATTTAAATAATCATTAATTTTTGCTTGTCTAACTTGCTCTGTACGAACCACTTCTTTCTTAAAGTCCATATGAAGTACTTTGAAATCTTCAATTTGTACATCAATTCTTCCTTTTTCGTTGGTCAACTGTAAAGCACATTAAAAAAAATATATATAAACCATATTTTAAATAAAAAAGTATAAATGTAATTAAATAACCGTTTTTTAATGTTACTATAATGACTTCATTTATGCTGCCATTACGAAAAGCAACTCCTCGCCTCCTTTCAACATCTAGGTTCTCCCTTAAAGCCATGGCAAAATGCATTTCAATAATATTTGTTTCTGCATCTAAATCTAGATAATACATATGGTATCCAGGATAGAGAAAATCATCTACAATATCCATGTGTTCATATATCCCTTTGACCCAATTGAACAAGACACAATTGTAATTAGGTAGTGCATTTGGAAAAACTGAATTTTGAGTAGAAGTAGTGCTTGAATCACTACTCTCCATTTCATAAAAGGACTATTAAACTGAATGTTTAATAGAAACGAGTATACTTTACAAACGAAAAACTCAGACTTTATATAGAAACTCAGGGGCAGTTATATAGCAGTTACAAAAAAGTTGAATATCCGATAAAAAAAACAGTTGGATAAACACAAACAAATGGAAAGGGAAGAAGTAAGTAAAACAATTGTAAAGAAGTTATAATTCGTAACTGCAAATTGATTCATAACTGTAAAGAAGTTATAATCCCTGAAACTTATACATTATTTACTCAAAACCACCTAATCTAATATAGATGAAACAAACTCATTTTTATCGCTCAACAACATACATTAATTACTCTGAACGACATGAAACACAGTCAAAAAAATTGGTGAACCACTCTCTATTATATCGTTGAACCACATACATTAATTACTCAATAAAAATAATTGAATCAAACTCAGTAAATCACAATTATAAAACCAAAACACATACTGTTTGATATATATTTACCCAAAAAGAAGTTACCATTGTTTGTTAGCTAATATAAAACAATATTGGTGATAGACACACCAAAAATCCAATGCCCCCAAAATACCATAAAGTATTTCTACAATTACTTTTGAATCTATCAACACATCAGACACCCAAAATACAGTACCCCATAATACTACGATAAAGAATTTGTACAATTACTTTTTAATCAATCAATCAACACATCATAGTTTTGGTAACGGATGACTGAACTGCTTAATTTTTGCCACGATATCATCCTTCGCCTCATTGATCGCAGACTTGACAATTGCTTCCATGTATAGCTCACGAAGACTGACCAAAATCTTATTGGAATTCTTTGAAAATCCACTATGCCAATCTGATCCATTCATTCCCATGTACGTCTCCATGTGAAGCGTATAGAAGATACCACAATCAAGCACATTGTCCGTAGTTGCCCATTTAATATCCATGAGGAATGGTTTTGGTTTACGAATAAGATCAACTTTTGACTTGAAATTCTTCAAATCTAAGTACCGACTTAGGAAATTAACCTTCATTTAAAAAAAATGGGAAAAAACATATAATTATGCTATAGTTAACATATAAAAATATTATAGAATTATAGATGAATAAAAAAACTTACAGCAACTCTAGGGATATTAGCATATATATTGGCAAAGTCAACTGTGAGCTTCATGTTATCGATAATGGCAACCTCATTTGACTTGAAATTGAATGTTACAACATAAAAGTGCCCCGAAGCAAGAATTGGAAGCATAATCTGTTTATAGTAAACAATATTATTATAAATCTAATTGACATATAAAAAAATATAAAAATACTACCTCCGTCCAAAAATACATGGACTTTACTATTCACGCACGTTTTTTTAAGATGGTAAAAACTATATAAAATATTAACTTTTTTATTAATTTTTTTAATAATTACAAACTTATTGATAATAAATTTGTAATTATTAAAAAAAATTAATAAAAAAGATAATATTTTATATAGTTTTTAGCTCTTAAAAAAGCGTGCATGAATAGTAAAAGTCCATGTATTTTTAGACGGATGGAGTATAATATTTATTATTAAAAACAAACATACCAACTCAAGCTCAGCCAAATTTGTTGAACAAGTAACTGTATCTAACTCATCAAATTTATCACGAAAGACATTGAATCTATTTTCAATCTCACCAACACTAGACGAAACAATTGTATGTGCCTGTAAATAAGTAAAAGACACTTAATTAAAATCTAGAACTGCATTAATTTAAAATTTCCGAAAAACTCAATCAACTTATCACATAAAATTTTAACTTACACTGAGATGGCAAGTGCAAAAATATCTGCTAATAGATCCATACGCCCTATGTGATACTTCAAAATTCAGTATTTTTGCCCACGTATCAATGATTTGGGCATCAGCGTACTTATCATATTGTCGTGACTGCATTAAACCTCGAGGGATTTCCACCCCTTTGAATTTGAAAAAAACTTCCCTGTAATAAACATAAAATATTTATTAAAAATAATATATTACACTTGAAAAAAATGAAATAAAGCCTTGAACCCCAATCACTTGACCCCCTGAACCACACACATTTAAAAGCCATGAACCCCTAAGATTTATCAGTGAACGAAACACTATAAAATCTCTGAACCTCACTCAATTACATTGCTTACCCAAACTAGAATATAGACTTGATTCACAAACAGATCAATTGCGTCATTAAACCAAAATTAATGCCCAATACCACAATCCAATGAACACCTAAACCACACATAGTTAAATCCCTGAACCACTCTCAGTTTATAAATTAAGCTGAACCAAACACTGAAAAATATACTGAAAACATTAATAAATATTTCATGCCAAAAAGGATATTTGTGCAACTTACATCAATTTGTCTTCAACTTCTGTAACATATGTGTACAACTTCATAACAGCAGCAGTCCTCCTTTTGTTAGGATTAACAAATCTATCATACAAGCAACTTCTCATTTCTTTTGATGGTAATACATCCCTTGTTGGCTGAACTCTTTTATCAACAATATCTTTTTCTTTCTTGTCATCCTGAAACCAAATTTTACCACCGACAACTGATATAATATAACTGTATTTATATATAAATGAGATAACTGTAATAGCTTTCAATCTGACCTTATTTTTCTCGAACAACCTAATATTCACATTCTCTTTCAAAGTGAATTATTGGGATGATATCCACATTGTGCCATACTTTAATTTCATGCAAATCAGTTTCTTCTTTGTTCTTCTTTCATCATTAACAAATTCCATGTCAAAAAGTTGTTGTTTTCTATGAACCTTCGACACTGGAATCTTTAAAATTGTTTTTTTCTTCCTTTGTGCCGTATCAGCAGACACACCCTATTAGGCAAAATAAAAAAACAAGTATTTTTCCAAAATAAAATATTAAAAACAAATAATATAAATAACAAAATATTGAAAATTACCTTTGAAGAGTCATCTTTTAATGGTGCACCATATTGTTGTTCCACTGGTACTGGATTTTCTTCAAAAACCTGCTAAATTGTAAAAAAAAAATTAAAGATTAAATATAAAGGCATAAAACACTTCAAATATATTAAAAAAACCCATAAACATAACTAAAATGAAAGAATTACTTGTTTATATGATGTTTGAATAGCAGCAACAATAGCTAAATTCTGGAGAGGATTTGAAGTAATAGGGTTCTCATTAACGGGCAGTTGCTTCTCTGAAAGCTTCGGAAAAATGGGAGGAATTTCATCGCAGGGGACCTTCGGAATTTTTTTCTCAACAGTCAAATACTTCTGGAAATGTTGGTGGTTTTTCAGGTGGAGTCAGACCAATACTCCATGATGGGTTGTCAAGCCAATTTCTGTCCATCTCTTCTTTTTTTACAATAGCAATATCAACAATTTACATTAGTCTATCAAGCTCAGGATTATTTGCTAATTCATCTGGGGTTGACCTGACTTCAGGAGACCTAGACCCAACAATTCGTTTTGCAACATGGTTCATATAATTGAGTTCAGGATCCTTGTTGTAGGAGGAAATCGAGTATGCAAATAAAATATAAATAAATCATAGCAAACCAGATTCCGCCCCTTGCAAATAATTACAAGACCTCCACCTGAGACAGCAGCGGGAAGTCAAGATCGATCCACGAGGAAGTGTGTCAGCGGATCCTAGGCAGCGGTGAAATCTCACGGAAGTCGACAACAGGGTCCTCTATCTCGACTAGGGTTAGTCGACAGAAGATCAGGCTAGTCGAACAGCGTAGCAGTCGCAGGCAGTGGCTACTCGATCTCGACAAAGGGCTACTCGATATCGAGTACAGTCCTTGTCGACTTCGGCTTGTCTTGGTCGAGTTCCTGCACAAGTAAGCTACGACGATCTGGGATCGGGAATCAGTAGTCGAGATCGACCAGGCTTGGTCGAGATCGACGAGGGCAGAAAGTAAAAAATGAAACGAAAGTAAAAACAAATGCTTTGGTACTCGAACTAAACTGTATGTAAAGGACTTCCAAGATTGGGGTTTGCAACAACGATAACCAAGCATGCATAAGGCAGAGATAAAACAGATAATCATGTGTTTATGTTTACAATCCAAGTTGTTAGCATGGATCTTCATTAGATGGGTAATAAACACATAAACAAGTAGTAGATGCTCAAGACATGACAAAGGTCAGATCTTTACCTCAAACGTGCACGGCTATCGTCGGACTCGCCCCAACCCTAGAAGTGGGTGGACTACTCGCGCTTCATCGCAAACTCAGACATAATCGATTGAAAAGAAATAACAACTTGCATAAAACTAAATTCAAAAGACTTTACAATCCCGGCGATCCAACTCTCGTTGAACGCCAAAACCTTAAAACCTCTGAACTCCTAAACCGTCTCTGTGGAACTACTTCTCTACCTCTGAAATTGAATGACTTGGAAATCAGCCCCATGGGCTTTATTTATAGGCTTCTATTTCTTGCTACTCAAGGATAGAATATCTATATCTATATCTAAAACTATATCTAAGACTTTAAAGATAAATAAAAGCTACAATGAAATTAAATCTAAAATAGGGAAATATATCTAAAGTGTCTTCAATGGATAGAACTCTCTCCTCATTGATGTATCTTGATAGATCGGATAGAATTCAGCAAACTTCGAGCCCAAGTAATCCCAATCCGAGTAGAATTGCCGAAAACGCGTTACGCGGCCTTCTGGAGTCGTCGTCGATCTCGACAAGGGTCTTGTCGATCTCGAGTAGGAAAGTTGGTGGACTGGCTCGGCTTCGTCGTCTCGGCTAGCTGGTCCTCGACAGGCTCGGACATGGCTCCTGGCGCTCGTCGATCTCGAGGACAGTCTTGTCGACATCGAGTAGGAATGTTCGTCGACTAGGTCTGGCTTGGCTGGTCGGGCAAGTCTCTTGTCGACATGCTCAGACATGGCTCCACGTCTTTGTCGACCTCGAGTAGTCGTACTCGATCTCGAGTAGGGTGTGGTGTCGGGTTCTTCGTCTTCAGTTTCTCGACATAGGCTCCTCGATGCTGGCTGGTGTCTAGGCATGTCTTGTCGAGATCGACTAAGGTTAGTCGATGTCGAGTAGCTTTGAGCTCCGGTTCTTGCTTCCTGGTTTTCTCCCAAAATGTTTCCATATTCTGCAATATTAAACAGAAACTTATGTAGATCTCAATTTCTGACAAAATAAGCATATACTACATAATTCCGACATATTTCCAACCTGAAATATGTAAAATGTAAAGAATAGGGAACTAAAATATGTATAAACACATGGCTACTTTGGAGACATCAAATCACCCCATACTTAGACTGGCTTGTCCTCAAGCAATAACCAAACAATAACCAAGACCTACAACACATCCTTCAAGTCTTCGCCTTTTGTCAAAAGCAACATCTCAAGTAGTAGCAATGTAAGATAAGTGAATTTAACGTCATCACACATATATGAGCGATCCATAGGCATAGGCAATATAAATCTAACCTCCCAGGGATAATGTGTTTAAACTCAACTCTCAACGTGTTTAGGCTATGTAGATCAACTCTCAACTCAATTCCATACACAATCTCATAAACATTGCAATTTAAATATGAATCCTCTTCGCAACCAATTATGAAAATGCAACAAGAATTATCAGGAGGACTTTGCTCAATAGAAGTCTTCAAAAAAGATTCCATTCGGCGGGGTTGTAATTGTGCTTGGTAAGAAATAATAAGGTATGGAATTGTTTGGCCATGTGGTGCTAAATAAAATTCGGGAATCAAGACTCCTAAATCTCCAACACAACCAAACCATAATTTCCCAATCATATGCATCAACCAAACTCTCCAATTTGTCTCAATGGAGTATATAACCTTTCAAACTTTCTAAATATCTCCAAAATATGTATCTTGCAAAATAATGAAAGAAATAAGGTAAATTTGGCTCATGCACTTTATTCACAAACATATGTACTTTTTCTTCTTCTTTTTTCGGATTTTTTTTTTTGAAACGAAAATATAAAATAATACTAGAGGTGCATTTATAATGTGAGCCAAAAATCCTTTTACATAATATGTCTAGCAAGATAAAAAATGTACAACCAACCCATATCTCAATAATTTCCATGATCCTTCTTGAAATGCAACATAAGCTCATTCTTTCCACAAATCATCGTTCCAACCAACTCTAAGTCTTAATTCCCAAATGGGGGTCAGGCTCAATTTGGCTAAGGATAATTTTGTGGAGTTTACAATAAAAGTCTCAGGCTAATGTTCTGGCTTCAAGCAGGGATAATGTAGGGTAGGTAAAGAGAGGATAAAATTGGCTTAAAAGGTGCCTCCATCATTTAATTCTCATTCAACATAAACATATGAATGTATTGGCTTTGAATAACTATCACAACATTTAGAGATGCATAGGAAGAGTAAATACACTCAAGAAAGCAGAGGGATTTTTAATGTTCTCCCTATAAGGCCAAAATTCTCACTGGGACAATTTTTGTTGGATTTTAACCTTTAGCTTAGGATCATGTGTGCTCAATTTCATCACAAGTTCACAATCCACATAAAAATCATTTTCGAGGACTTAGGCTAAACCTTCCAAACATGCCATAGGATTTACATGATCAAGTCAATTATTATTTATCATCATAGGACATCTAAGTTAGGGTATAAAAACTAAAGCAATGCAAAAATTTAAACATGCATATTTTTTTTATTTTTTCGACATTTTCTATTTTATTTTATTTTTTTTATTTATGCAAAAATCAAGACTAAAGTATGATAAAAAATTTAAAAGGCATAAAATTTAAACATGAATGCATAACAATTAAAATTTCACCATGTAAAACCAAAAAGCAAGACTAACATATATGATAATGAGTTCTTCCCCCACCCCATACTTAAAATTTACAGTGTCCCCACTGTATAAAATCAAATAAAAACAGGAGTAAAGGAAGGAACTCACAGGATAACTCATCGATGAGGGCGAATCAGTGTAAGTCGAGTAGGTTCCTTGTCAATCTCGAGTAGAGTGTACTCGATCTCGAGGAGCTTCGTTTGCATCTAGTGGTTTTATGAAGTCGAGGAGCTTCTGGTGGCTTGTAGATGTCGAGTACGTCTACTCGAGATCGAGTAACTTCTGGGCTTCTCCTTCTTGTCGTCATCGACTTGGCCTTCGTCGATTCTGACTGATTTTCAGGGACTCCCTATTCCACTTTTCGCGATCCTTATATGCTTGCCGACCAAAAAAGCGTTAGATCACACAAAAACAAGACTATCCATATGAAGTATTTTAAAAGACAAAAAAACAAAAAATCAAAAACCAAAAACTAAAGCAAAACCAAAAAGTTCAAAAATTCATAAAGTTTATATACATGCTCTAGATTTTAGAGTCGCTAGGCCGACTTCTCCGTTTGTGCTCAAGGACCATTATTGTGGGGCCCGCTCATGCCTGGCCCTTCTCCTAGATCATCTAGGTCTTGATGATAGTATGCAAGCTCAGCTGACAGGTGATCGCTTGCATCATCTCCTTTCTCTTTCTTCTTTTTCCTTCCTGCTCTCAGTTTTCGCAGATTCTCTTGCCATGGTGCCTTATCTCCCCTTAAATCATTGATAATTTTCTTTATGGACTGAGGGGGAGTAGAATTCATACCTGAACTTACCTTTTCGGCCCCAAAACATAAATCTTTGGGCTTGGGGCTAGTCGAGATCGAGTACTGCTGGTCGACCTCGAGTACAGGGACCCCATACTTAGGCTCTTGGCAAGTCAGTGGCTCAACAGAGGTTGTCGAGGTCGACAAGGTCTTGTCGAGATCGAGTAGAGGCCTTGTCGAGATCGAGTTGGTCTTGTCGATCTCGAGTACAGTGTTGGCACCTTCCTCCGCTGTTTGCTTTGTCCCGTGGTTGCTGATGCTTTTCACCTCCAACCATGAAATTTCCTCTTTTGCGGGGCCAAAAGAGAAGTCCAAAACCTCATCGCCTATGGTGAAGGTGAGCGATCTATTCTTGACAGTTATTCTGGCATCTGCAGTAGCTAAGAATGGTCTACCAAGAATAATAGGGCTAGTAGGATCTTCAGCACAGTCAATGATAAGGAAATCTGTTGGAACAAAGAATTTACCAACCTGGACAGGGACGTTCTCCACTATACCTGTAGGGATGACTACTGTATTGTTCGCCATGTATAGTTTGGCATCCACAGGTTCTATGCATCCTATTTTGACCTTCCGCCAGATTGATAGAGGCATGATGCTCACACTTGCTCCTAAATCACACAGAGACTCCTATTTATATTGTCCAAAACCCACAGTAAAAGAAAACTTACCAGGGTCAGGTCTCTTTTCAGGGAAGTGGAGTACTTTGCATTCGCCTACGATCTCTGAGATGGATCGCTTCTTGCTCAGAATTTCCTTCAGAAATTTGACATATCCAGGCATCTCTTGCATGGCTTCTGTAAAAGGAATAGAAATATTCAGTTCTTGCAGCATATTAACAAATCTGGTAAACCTACCTGCAGTGGGATCTTTCTGTGCTTCTGAAGGGAAAGGCAGGAGCTTTTTCAGTTTCGGAGCCAGATCAGCTGTCGGAGGTGCTGCCGACTCGTCGACGTCGGCCAGATGCTTCTCCTCGATCTCGACTAGGGGCTTGTCGATCTCGACTTGGGTTGTCGACCTCGAGTTGCTGGTCTGCGCAGCGGAGTCCGAGCTCAGCTTCTGGTATGTGTCGAGTAGCGGCTTGTCGAGGTCGAGTAGAGCCTCATCGAGATCGAGTTGGGTCTGTTCTATCTCGAGTTGATGCTCTGCCTTGCCCTGCTGTTTCCCGACCTCTGGCTTGTGTAATTGATGCCCACTCCTGATTTTGATAGTCGCGACGTGTCCGATCTTCCCCTTTGGATTTGGTTCTGTTTGCCCAAGGAGCTGTCCGGACGGTCGTGGGATCTTTGTAGCGATTTGACCCATCTGCGTCTCTATTCCCCTTTTCCAGATGTCCAGTTCTCCAAATTTTGTAGTGATGTTCTGGAATTGGTTGTTGATGGTGCCCTGATTCCGACGCATCTCCTCAAGGATTAGTTGCAGATCATCCTTCTTTTGATCCCTTTCTGGATGTCCTGGAGCTCTGTAGGGTGGGGGATTCCTAGGAGGGCCTTGGTTCCACTGTGGTTGATAGAACCTTTGATCTCCCATATAGCGATTTGGACCCCCAACGTATGCTACCTCCTCATGTGTCTCTGCCATTCTGACTTGCTCTGTGTGTGGGCACTCAGTAGTGGTGTGCCTCTGTGATCCGCATCCGATGCAAGGCTGATTGACAGATAGGTATTTGACTTGCTTGAGGAGCTTGCGATTCTGGTCTCTATAGAACTGCTCCCTGACATCTGGGTCAATCTCCTTCGCTGACTCATAGAGTGGCATAGATGGGGCTGGTCTGGCATAGGCGTTCTCATCATAGTTTGTAGGAGCCCCATATTTGTTGTCGTAGTTAGTGAGCTTTTCTAGCACACCCCATGCGTCGCTTGGTGGCATCGTCAGATACTCATAGCGAGTATAATGGTTGATTCTGTCCTTAGTGACTTGATCAAGAGAGTTGAAGAAGATCTCCTGAATGACGCAGGGTGGCTGTCCATGAGTAGGGCAAGATCGCAGCAGTTCTTTGTAGCGTTCCCATGCCTTTGCCAGCGGTTCCCCTTGCTTCTGTTTGAAGGCGGTGATTTTCTGGTGGAGAAGTGCTGTTTTGGCGGGTGGGAAGTATTTGTTCAGAAACTCTTGCTCTAATTGGGCCCATGTGGTGAGAGATCTCGGCTTCAGCCCTTCAAGCCACTTCAGTGCAGGTCCAGCGAGAGACCAGCGAAAAGCTTTCATCTTGACATATTCCAGAGTTGTACCTTCAGCAAGAGTACGGCACATGTCATGAAAATTTGTAATATGTTCAAGAGGACACTCATTAAATTTGCCATAAAAAGCATTATTTTTAAGTTCTATCAGAAATTGAGTCCGAATTTCAAAGGAGTTATCAGGGATTAGAATCACCGATTCAGGCACGACGAGAGTTGGATGCATATAATCCTCAGCAGTGGTTGGATATTGGGCAAGCTCAGCTTCTGCTTGCCTTGCGCGCTCAGCTGCTTGTTCCCTCACTGTCCTCTCATTGGCGATAGTGGTGTCCTTTGCGGCTAGCTCCCTTGTCAGCCACTCAATCAGCTGCTCTTGTGTTTCTGCGGCCGCCATGGCTCTTTGTAGTTTAGCTCTGATGTGTAGAAGGCGTTCTGGTTCGTCTAAGCTGTCAAACTCAGGTGGTTGACCAGAACGGCGCATACACCTGTAAAGTAACTCGAAGAAAACGTGAGATTTTAACTACCTAAGGCTCGAATAATAGCTTACCCAACAACAGCGCTAATTTGTTGTAGGAGGAAATCGAGTATGCAAATAAAATATAAATAAATCACAGCAAACCAGATTCCGTCCCTTGCAAATAATTACAAGACCTCCTCCTGATGCAGCAACGGGAAGTCAGGATCGATCCACGAGGAAGTGTGTCAGCGGATCCTAGGCAGCGGTGAAATCTCACGGAAGTCGACAACAGGGTGCTCGATCTCGACTAGGGTTAGTCGACAGAAGATTAGGCTAGTCGAACAGCGTAGCAGGCGCAGGCAGTGGCTACACGATCTCGACAAAAGGCTACTCGATATCGAGTACAGTCCTTGTCGACTTCGGCTTGTCTTGGTCGAGTTCCTGCACAAGTAAGCTACGACGATCTGGGATCGGGAATCAGTAGTCGAGATCGACCAGGCTTGGTCGAGATCGACGAGGGCAGAAAGTAAAAAACGAAACGAAAGTAAAAACAAATGCTTTGGTACTCGAACTAAACTGTATGTAAAGGACTTCCAAGATTGGGGTTTGCAACAACGATAACCAAGCGTGCATAAGGCAGAGATAAAACAGATAATCATGTTAATCGCATCAAAGGACAAGCTTTCGCCTTTTCAAACAATTAGACAACTCTTTCAAGAAACCCTAATTGTCTCTAGTGATTTTATGTTTACAATCCAAGTTGTTAGCATGGATCTCCATTAGATGGGTAATAAACACATAAACAAGTAGTAGATGCTCAAGACATGACAAAGGTCAGATCTTTACCTCAAACGTGCACGGCTATCGTCGGACTCGCCCCAACCCTAGAAGTGGGTGGACTACTCGCGCTTCATCGCAAACTCAGACATCATCGATTGAAAAGAAATAACAACTTGCATAAAACTAAATTCAAAAGACTTTACAATCCCGGCGATCCAACTCTCGTTGAACGCCAAAACCTTAAAACCTCTGAACTCCTAAACCGTCTCTGTGGAACTACTTCTCTACCTCTAAAATTGAATGACTTTGAAATCAGCCCCATGGGCTTTATTTATAGGCTTCTATTTCTTGCAACTTAAGGATAGAATATCTATATCTATATCTAAAACTATATCTAACACTTTAAAGATAAATAAAAGCTACAATGAAATTAAATCTAAAATAGGGAAATATATCTAAAGTGTCTTCAATGGATAGAACTCTCTCCTCATTGATGTATCTTGATAGATCGGATAGAATTAGGCAAACTTCGAGCCCAAGTAATCCCAATCCGAGTAGAATTGCCCAAAACGCGTTACGCGACCTTCTGGAGTCGTCGTCGATCTCGACAAGGGTCTTGTCGATCTCGAGTAGGAAAGTTGGTCGATTGGCTCGGCTTCGTCGTCTCGGCTAGCTGGTCCTCGACAGGCTCGGACATGGCTCCTGGCGCTCGTCGATCTCGAGGACAGTCTTGTCGACATCGAGTAGGAATGTTCGTCGACTAGGCCTGGCTTGGCTGGTCGGGCAAGTCTCTTGTCGACATGCTCGGACACGGCTCCACGTCTTTGTCGACCTCGAGTAGCCGTACTCGATCTCGAGTAGGGTGTGGTGTCGGGTTCTTCGTCTTCAGTTTCTCGATATAGGCTCCTCGATGCTGGCTGGTGTCTAGCCATGTCTTGTCGGGATCGACTAAGGTTAGTCGATGTCGAGTAGCTTTGAGCTCCGGTTCTTGCTTCCTGGTTTTCTCCCAAAATGTTTCCATATTCTGCAATATTAAACAGAAACTTATGTAGATCTCCATTTCTGACAAAATAAGCATATACTACATAATTCCGACATATTCCCAACCCGAAATATGTAAAATGTAAAAAATAGGGAACTAAAATATGCATAAAGACATGGCTACTTTGGAGACATAAAATCACCCCATACTTAGACTTGCTTGTCCTCAAGCAATAACCAAACAATAACCAAGACCTACAACACATCCTTCAAGTCTTCGCCTTTTGTCAAAAGCAACATCTCAAGTAGTAGCAATGTAAGACAAGTGAATTTAACGTCATCACACATATATGAGCGATCCATAGGCATAGGCAATATAAATCCAACCTCACAGGGATAATGTGTTTAAACTCAACTCTCAACGTGTTTAGGCTATGTAGATCAACTCTCAACTCAATTCCATACACAATCTCATACACATTGCAATTTAAATATGAATCCTCTTCGCAACCAATTATGAAAATGCAACAAGAATTATCAGGAGGACTTCGCTCAATAGAAGTCTTCAAAGAAGATTCCACTCGGCGGGGTTGTAATTGTGCTTGGTAAGAAATAATAAGGTATGGAATTGTTTGGCCATGTGGTGCTAAATAAAATTCGGGAATCAAGACTCCTAAATCTCCAACACAACCAAACCATAATTTCCCAATCATATGCATCAACCAAACTCTCCAATTTGTCTCAATGGAGTATATAACCTTTCAAACTTTCTAAATCTCTCCAAAATATGTATCTTGCAAAATAATGAAAGAAATAAGGTAAATTTGGCTCATGCACTTTATTCACAAACATATGTACTTTTTCTTCTTCTTTTTTCGGATTTTTTTTTTGGAACGAAAATATAAAATAATACTAGAGGTGCATTTATAATGTGAGCCAAAAATCCTTTTACATAATATGTCTAGCAAGATAAAAAATGTACAACCAACCCATATCTCAATAATTTCCATGATCCTTCTTGAAATGCAACATAAGCTCATTCTTTCCACAAATCATCGTTCCAACCAACTCTAAGTCTTAATTCCCAAATGGGGATCAGGCTCAATTTGGCTAAGGATAATTTTGTGGAGTTTACAATAAAAGTCTCAGGCTAATGTTCTGGCTTCAAGCAGGGATAATGTAGCGTAGGTAAAGAGAGGATAAAATTGGCTTAAAAGGTGCCCCCATCATTTAATTCTCATTCAACATAAACATATAAATGTATTGGCTTTGAATAACTATCACAACATTTAAAGATGCATAGAAAGAGTAAATACACTCAAGAAAGCAGAGGGATTTTTAATGTTCTCCCTATAAGGCCAAAATTCTCACTGGGACAATTTTTGTACCTCTCCTTTAGACTCTGAAAAGCAAGTAAAAGTATTGTTATATACTTACTTAATTGCATATAGACAAAAAAAATACTTTTTACCAGGACCTTCAAACAACATAGCATGATTCTTTAATGCATCTTCTTTCCTAGGGTCTTCAACTTCAGAAACCTATGTAACACACTATGTGTTATATATGATAAAAAAAATATTGTGTACCAAAACAATCAATAATTAAATCCCTGAACTACATATAACTTATAAATCTGAAACAAACTCACACAAAATCCTTGAACCCAAATTCCTTTATAATAATGAAACATAATATAATCACTCAAACCCCTGAACAACACATAATGTACCTGAACCACTAACTCTTATACCTCTAAACCACACATAATTGATGAACCTTTCTCTTATCTTGATGAACCATAAACTGTTCTATATGATAAACCAGCTTTTGATATACATGCTGAAACATTATTGGTTGCATGTGCTGAACCACTCCCTCTTCAATATGGTGAACCATTTACTGACATATTTTATGAACCACTTCATTTTATAAGTTTACCCTTGAACCAGATAACCTAACAAACAAAACTGAACCAGACACAGATAAATACCTAAACAACACTCTAGTTTATAACATCAACCATATAACCTAACAAACAAAATCCACTTACTACTTTCGTAGGACCTTCAAACACCTTAGCATGTTTCTTTGTTGCATGCTCTCTGTCAGGTTCTTCCTCTTCACAAACCTATAAAAAAGATGGTATGTTATATCCTTGACATAAAGTAGCATATATTAATGAACCACATAATATAATATACTTTAACAACAAACAAATAATATTGCTTAACCAGACACAAACATCCCAGTAAAATACTTATTTTTTTGGGTGGATATTCAATTATCCAAAATATTTGTGGTTCACCAATATTGACTTCCTCGGATAAAGAGACATGTTGTTCAATTGGCTCCAAACATAGTCGTGGCAATACACAACCAGAACCAAACCCGCTTCCTTTCACCTCATCCCCTTCCCTTGCCTTAATAGATTGATTTGTTTAATTGGCAAGAGTGGGTACTGATCTTGATTTCTCTTGCCTTTGAAGGCAAACCCGATCAAGATAAAATAGTTGTGATAACAGAAAAACATAAGAAAATATTAGAATATTTAAAGAACATGCAAATAAAATAAAATAAATTACTTGTCCCTATTTATCTCACTTACCAACAGAAATGGGAGGGAGCCTGTGAATATTAAAGTCCTTAATGCTTTCTAAATTTTCAGCTACATTAAAGTAACTAAAATTTACAATGCCATTTGAGTTGACTTCAATCAACCCTGAAATCACAAGTATTATAAAACAAGTCTTGAAAAATTGCCCTCCATCTTTGTCAGCCACCATCTCCTTCACAACGCCAGCAGCATGGATCCTATTCTTATTGAAGACAGCTGATTTCTTCCATAGAGATAAAGATGCATTAGTCCTTGTATTGAATGATGCATCAATATGCACTTGAATTGGCCCCATTGGAAAACCAAGAGTGATTGCAACATCAACGTCTTCGATAAAAATTGCATCTCTATTAGCTGTAATCAATGCAACTCGATCTGCATCAATGTTTTCCACAAGCCAACGTGACAAAAACATTGGCATATGCTTCATTTGTAGCTGCAAAAGACTACCAAATCCAAGCTCTTTAATGCTTTTTCTCTAACAGTCATTGAGATGTTTAAATGATTTAACCAGAGAATTTGGATTGGACTTTTGGTTCATGTTCTTCTTTTATGACAACATACTCATCACTGTCAGAATCTGGTTGTTTAGCAACCTTTCTCTTCTTTTTAGCCTCATTCATCACCTCCTGACTTTTTTGAGCTTTACGTTTGAATTTTTCCATAACAACAGACAATGGGGTGTCATCTAGAAAACAAATTAAAAAAGAAATATATCAATACTATGTTAAACAATATTGACTTAAAACTAATGAACCACAATACATAATTTAGCCATTAAAAACCCAAAAAACAGTAAGTTACACCTATACGTTTCACTTATTTAAAACAAATGAACCACTTAACACAAATTTAATTGCTAAACCAGTTACTCAACATCTCATGAACAGCTTAGTATTTAGTTGATGAACAAGTCACTCTAACATCGCACCCCACATGCATAATAACAAATTGAACAAATGTGACTCTTGAAACACTATTCTAATCGAACTACCAAATAAAACAAAAATTTAAACAACTATAATCAAATAAAGTAAAGTATAAACACTGGCGATTGCGGATTACCATTTTTAATCAATAACGACGACTGAACAAACAGACAAAATCATTCCCCTCATGCATGTCAACACATTGAACAACTGTGACTCTGAAATACTACTAAAACCGAAATAACAACCAAAACAAAATGTTAATAAACTAGAATAAAATAAAGTAAAGTATTATCACCGTCGAGAACGTGGATTTCCATTTTTTATCAAAAGCGACAACTGAACAAAGAGACAAAAACAAAACAAAAGATAAAATCGCTAATAAACGAAGAAATAAGAAAGAAACGTACATAGGAAAATGAAAACAAAGAACTCTGATTCAAGATTACATTACCACGAGAATGGAGGGGTTGAGAATTGAATTCAAAACGACAAAGAGAAGGTAGGGTTTAAAGGAAAAATGGGATATCAGTTTTCAAAATGATGAAAGCAAACTCTGCACCACACAAGGAGAAAATGGTCTGACTAGTAACAACAAATACAACAAGCAAAATGACAAAACTGCCCCTACAACCGCTATTGGGCTTTTAAAAAGCCGGCACCTATTTATTTCATGAAACATGCAAAGTTTTCTTTCATTAACCACCCACGGTATATAATTTGAATTTAATTTAAGTAAATTTGAATTACTCTCTAAGAGGAAGAACACTTTAATTTGATTAAAAAAAACAATTACAAATAATCTCGTGAACAAAATACCATATATATATATATATATATATATATATGGTATATAGAGGGTCAGGTTCGGGTACACACACCTCCAATAATGAGAAGGAAAGAAGGCTCCTGATTGGTCCACGTGTACAAAATTAAATTAAAAATATGAGGCACGCGCAATTTCCCAATTAATTAGTGACACCCACCCAAATTAATTAGTAACACCCCACTCTCACTATACACGCGCCAAATCAAACACACTAATTAATTGCACGCGCCAATTAGAAAAGCTACGGAGACATGTAAAAGTGTTTACATGAACTTTTAAAAATCATTTTTTGGCATTTTCACTTGTTAAAAAAGTATAAAAAATATATATTTGGGTGTAATTTAATTTTATCTACACATAGACACCCACTTTGTATATGTTTTGTTGAAAAACAAATTGACAAGAAGTAGTTCAGCAATTTTATTCACAATAGTTCAACAATTTTATTCACAGTGGTTCAGCAATTTTATTCACATTGGTTCAGCAATTTTATTCACAGTGGTTCAGCACTTTTAGTCACATTGGTTCAGCAATTTTATTCACAGTGGTTCATCAATTTCATTCACAGTGGTTCAGCAATTTTCTTCAAATTGGTTCAGCAATTTTATTCACAGTGGTTCAACACTTTTATTCACAGCGGTTCAGCAATTTAATTCATAGTGGTTCAGCAATTTTATTCACAGTGGTTCATCCATTTTATTTGTAGTGATTCACAGGGTTCACAAGTTATAAAGAAGTGGTTCATGAAGCTATAAAGAAGTGGTTCATGAACCTAAAAAGTTTCACATTTTTATAATTTATTTTTTTTAAAATGAGATTAAATAAAATGTTTCATGAACCACTACTCTTTATTTGATGAACCATTAGAATTTATTTCATTAACCACTACTATTTAATTATTATAAAATTTTCATTCTTCTTTTACTTTCTTTTAATGTTTATTTTTAATTAATTAATTAATTAATCAATTTTCTTTTAAAATAAAATGGTTCACTAAACCAAAATCTCTATTTAGTCACCAAACCTCTCTCTATTTAGTCGCTGAACCAACCTCTATTTAGCCACTGAACCAACCTCATTTAGTCACTGAACTAACCTCTATTTAGCCACTGAACTAACCTCTATTTAGTCACTGAACCAAACTCTATTTAGCCATTGAACCAACCTATTTAGTCATTGAACCAACCTCTATTTAGACACTGAACCACTTGGTATCAAACCTTGAACCACTTGGTATTAAAACGATGAACCACTTGGTATTAAATCCCTGAACCACTTGGTATAAAACCCTGAACCGCTTGATATTAAAACGATGAACCATTTGGTATTAAATCCTTGGTAAATCAAACAAAAGGGATAAAAAAAAAACACTATATTTGTGTTGTGTACTTGGTGAATCTCAAGCTTGGGATTAGAAGAAACAAGCCGGTGCTAGTGAGTCATGAGTGCACTGTAAAACATATCACTCTTAGGCATAAATAGATTCCTTCTAGTCCTACGAAAGTTATTTGCAATTTTTAAATAACATCATAAGCATCAAATATTGTTAGGATTTGTAATTCTAGTTTGTCATTTGTATCCTTAGTTTGTACAAGTCTCTCATGTAATTAGTTGTGTTTATAGGCTGCCTTTGTATTGTGTAAAAGGGAGTGTTGCTGGCTCGTTGATGTACAAGACAGAAGGCTCAAATTGGGCCAAAAGCCCATGTGTTTTGAAGCCCATGTTGTGAGTCCACTTGCTACATCATTAGTAAAGCTATTTGGGGATTGTACGCAGCTCTTGACAACCGACGTTGGCACCCTCCAAGCATCAGCTCTTAGCAGTTACAAAAGGAGCGTCGAGCAACAGAGCGCTAGATGTGTAATTTCTGAAGCTACAGTACAGAGAGAGAAACAGAAAGGAGAAAAGAAAGAGCGTGAGAGAAGGAAGAAAAGGCGAATCGGAGATCCAAGGGCGCTTGGATCTGGAAGGCGAGCAACAACAGAAGAGGTATGCGGGATTCAGCAGCGGGATTCAGCAGCGGGATCGGTGATGTCGACTTCACCGAAGGCTTAGCGAAAGGGGAAGTTTTCTTTTTGTTTGTTTAGGTTTCTTTGTATTTGCTTCTTTGTACTCTTTCTAGAAATAAATCGGTGCACACCGGGTCTCTCTTGAGGCCAATCTCATGTTGATTGTGCACAACTCGGATCGTTCTAGATCCGAGCTTGATCTGGTTGAAATCGACACTTCTACCTATTCGAAAACGCTTAATCGGAATTACAAAGTGGCATCAGAGCGAGGTTCTCTTTGGTTCTGGGATTATTCGCTGCGCGTCTCTGTTTGTTACTGATTCTGGATCTTCATTGCGTTTTTCTAGGGTTTCTGTTCGTGTCTTTCGATTTCTTGGTTGTGTGGCTACCGTTTTTTCTGATTCTTGGATTTATCTGTTGTAGTTTTGTTGAGAACGTTTCTGATTGTGATTTTTCCAGTTTGCATCTGCTGCGTTTTTTTGTGTTGATTCATGTCTGTATAATCTGCTAGGTTTAGGTTTGCAGATTGGAGATTTAAAATCTTAATTGAATTGTTCTTGTTGAGTAAATCAGGTTTTGTTTATCCTCCTTGTGTACATCTGTGAGTTATCTGTCTTGATTTGCCCTTAGCCATCCTTGAAATTATTACTCTTGTTGTAATTGTTGTTTGACTGAAGTTCTTGAATATATTTGCATTATTGACTGATTCTTGACCTCTCTTGTTAGTCTAGAATCCCTGAGTCTTTGTTTTTTGCATTTATATATCTGATAAGAACTGATTGTGTCAAGCTGTTATGATGGCAGAAAGCTTTGTGAAGATCAAGCCATTTGATGGCTCCACAGATTTCGCAATGTGGCAAATTAAGATGAAAGCAGTGCTGATTAAGGAGAAGTGCTGGAAGACAGTCATTGATGACTATCCAGAAGCTGCCGACAAGGCTAAGAGGATAGAGATGGATGAAATGGCGCACTCAGAAATTCTAATCAGGTTATCTGACGAAGTGGTAAGGCAGGTAATGTCTTCCAAAACATCAAAAGCTCTTTGGGATGCCTTATAGTCTTTGTTTTTTGTTAAATCCATGCCTAGCCGTATATCTTTGTTGTGTAGATTATTTACCTTCAAGATGAATGTAAATGATTCTTTGCAAGACAACTTTGATAGATTTCTAAAAATGACTCAAGATTTGGAAAGATGTGATGACAAAATTAAGGACTCTCATCTTGCTATTCTTTTGTTGAATTCCTTGCCTGTTGAATTTGATAATTTTCGAGATGTCATTCAGTTTAGCAGTGAGAATTTGACTAAGAAGAGGATCATTGAGTCTGTCATTGAGAAGAATGAGATCCTCAAGGTTTTCAAGACCAAAAATGGGTCTAAAACCGAGGACAAAACTGAAACTGCCTTGCACGTTGACTCTAGACCTGATAATAAGGACAAAGGTAAGCAGAATTCTTCTGAGAAACAATCTGGTTATGGTAAGTGTTAGTATTGTGGTGAAATAGGGCATTTTAAAAGAGATTGTAAGAAAAAGAAGGAAGATGACATGAAAAAGAAATCTGAAGCTTCTAATTTGCTTGAATATGGTGGTTATTCTAGAGAGCTTCTCATGCTAGACTACAAGTATGATTATGATTGCTGGATTTTGGATTCAGGTTGTACAATGCATGCTACACCTTCTAAAAATTTGTTTGAGTCTTTAAATGAATTTGAGGGTGGTAATGTTGTACTCGGTAATCATACTTGCTTGTCTGTTAAGGGTATTGGTTCAGTACCCCTTAGATTGCATGATGGGAAGGTGAGGGTTCTTCAGCAGGTGAGATAGATCCCTGATCTGAAGAACAACCTCATCTCTGAAAGTATGTTGGAGGACTTGAACTGCAGGATTACATCACAAAATGGAATAAGGAAAGTCATTAAAAATGGCAAAACCCTTATAAGAAGTATTAAGAAAGGAGGTCTTTATTATGTTATAGGATCTCCTATCTTAAGCATTTCCAGAAATTTTGTGAATCACCTCAGTTCAACTCAGGCCAACATACTTGTGCCTAATGAGCTAACTATTTCCATTGAGCATGAAGTGCAGGGAAGTGAAAAGGAAAAAGTAGCTGATGCAGGAAAGCTGGTGGAAAGAACTGAGGTGGGAGAGAGCCCAGCTGCTGGAAAAAATTTGGTGATGGAGGATGAGAGTGAGGCACTTCACATCACAGGGCAGCAACTTGTCAAGACAGAAAAAGGCTTGGGAAAGCAAGTTGAAGTTGTGGAAACTTCACCAAAGCTAAAGCAAAAGGATGACAAGAGTCATGGTCTAATTCAGCCAGGAGGTGCTGAAAGTAGAGGAATTGCCCCGGCTGAACTAAGAGGGCATGTAAGCGATACACAAAGGCTACACACTAACACATTAGGTGGGAGAGTAAGTTTGGTAAATTCTTCTAAACCTCCTGAAATGCATGGTTCCAATTATATTATGATTGGTGATATGCTTGTGAAATTACACTCTGATATAGATAGAAACTTATCTATTGACTTGCTTGATCATAACTCTTATGTTTGTGTTAAAACTGAACATGAGTTCCATGTCTTGAAGTCTCATGATAAAGCTGCTACTATATCTGCTGGAGTGTATGATGTTTCTAAGCATGTTAATCATAATGGGAAAATGCATGATTTAGTTGATTTTAAGCTTGCTGGATATGGGTTGAAAAGTTTGGATGATAAGAACTTTCCTTGTAATGTGTTAGAGTGTGTTTTGATGCTTGCTTGTAAGAAACTGGTTGCTGAAATAAACATGAGTCCTCAAGGACACAAGCATGCTTTATTTGCTAGATGGTTACATAAGGTTCTAACCTTGAGAGGGCAAAGTTTGGTATTGCCTAACTCAATGTTATTTCCTGCTGGGATTATTGGTGGTATTAATCAATGGCTGAATTGTAGGAAATGTTTCATTAAGGAGGTTAGGGATAGACTCCCAAAGCACTAAGTGTTTTGAGGGGGCCGATGATGGAATTCCCGTGTGTGCAATAGGTTTTCTGTTTTCTATTTCTTTACTTGTAAACTAGAATTAAGAGGGCAATTGTTAGGATTTGTAATTCTAGTTTGTCCTTTGTATCCTTAGTTTGTACAAGTCTCTCATGTAATTAGTTGTGTTTATAGGCTGCCTTTGTATTGTGTAAAAGGGAGTGTTGCTGGCTCGTTGCTGTACAAGACAGAAGGCTCAAATTGGGCCAAAAGCCCATGTGTTTTGAAGCCCATGTTGTGAGTCCACTTGCTACATCATCAGTAAAGCTATTTAGGGATTGTACGCAGCTCTTGACAACCGACGTTGGCACCCTTCAAGCATCAGCTCTTAGTAGCTACAAAAGGAGCGTCGAGCAACAAAGCGCTAGATGTGTAATTTCTGAAGCTACAGTACAGAGAGAGAAACAGAAAGGAGAAAAGAAAGAGTGTGAGAGAAGGAAGAAAAGGCGAATCGGAGATCCAAGGGCGCTTGGATCTGGAAGGCGAGCAACAACAGAAGAGGTATCCCTGGTTCACGATTGGGGCTGCGGGATTCAGCAGCAGGATCGGTGATGTCGACTTCACCGAAGGCTTAGCGTAAGGGGAAGTTTTCTTGTTGTTTGTTTAGGTTTCTTTGTATTTGCTTCTTTGTACTCTTTCTAGAAATAAATCGGTGCACACCGGGTCTCTCTTGAGGCCAATCTCGTGTTGATTGTGCACAACTCGGATCGTTCTAGATCCGAGCTTGATCTGGTTGAAATCGACACTTCTACCTAATCGAAAACGCTTAATCGGAATTTCAAATACATAAACTTTTGCAAATCAAGTACTCCGAAAACAGTAATAATCACCTTATATATTCAATGTCAACACTCATTATATCTATATATTGATCAAATGATTAAATTCATCATATAACTTTGACAACAATAACATCGTGGTCACCGGAGCAAGGCAGCAGCAGAAGGAGGAAAGACGAGAAGTTGGAGGGCTGCTACCCAGTGTACGTCGGGGAGAAGAGGGAGAGGTTTGTGATGACACCCAAGAACGCGAACGACCCGTTGTTCATATCGCTGCTGGAGGAGGCCGATAGAGAGATAGTACGGCAATTTCCAGCAAACACTGTCTTTCTTTCCCTTTCTCTCTCCTCTCTGAACTTTTCTTCACTGTCTAATTGAAATTACAAATTTGTATTACAAATTACATACGAGGGTTGGTGTATTCAATAACCGCATGAGCACCCTCACCCTTCAAGATTGGAAAGTGCAGTTGCAATGGCATGTGAAGTGGGATGAAGCGTCTTTGGCATTCTCGTCTGTGCTGCTGCGCCGAGAAGTAGCGGGCGACAGCTAGGGCAGCGCTCGGGCGGCGTCCACGACTAGGGCAAACGCTCGGGCGACCAGCAGTCCTCGCGGACGGACATCGGCGCACCGGGGAGAGGCTTGGATGCGCGGAGAGGGGGCGTCTGCGATGGGAGGAAGGGAGGAAGAAGGAGGAGGAGCGAGATCTAAGCCGCCATGGGAGAGGAGAGTGCAAGATCTGAGGCGGCTGCGAGAAAGCATGAGGCGGAGGAGGAAACCAACAGAAGATGAGAAGGATGAAAGCGGAGAGTCTGGAGAAGATGAGAGGATGAGGCGCTGTTGTGAGCCTAATCTGCCATGTTTTACAATTACTTTTATATCGATTTCTGTATACATTGCATTCATTTGGGCTTAGATAGTACAGAATCTATGTAGTTTATGTTTATTTGCAAAATTATGGAATCTACACCAGTTTCTGTTTAATTCGTAGAAATCGAGGCATTTTACAGCAATTCTACAGAAGGTCGGAAAAGCTCGGAAAACCACTACAGAAGTCCAAGGTCAAAGCAGCGGAATCAAGCTGAAGGTCAAGGCTAATCGATCTCGAGTAGGCCTTACTCGACATAGAAGAAGCCTGACCGAGCAGCCTTGGTCGACAAGACCTGATCGAGAACCAGACCAACCCGGGCTCCGGACTCAACTCGATCTCGACAAGCCCTAGTCGAGATCAACGAAGCCCAGACACCACACCCGGAGTCGACGAGGAGAAGTTGCCCGAGAAGCCGAGCAACCCTGGTCGAAATCGACAAACCCTTGTCGAGATCGACGAGACCTTGAGCCATGTCCGAGTTTGCCGAGGAGAGCCACTCGAGGAGACCTAGTCGACGATCATCCACACTCGAGGTCGACGAAGGCTACTCGAGATCGACGACGCCCAGAGTCCAGATCCAGTTGTCGAGCACGCCAACCCGAGGAAGCTTTGTCGATGACCTAACCCTACTCGACATCGACTAGCTCTTGTCGAGGTCGACGAGCACCAGTGACCAAGTCCGAGCCACATCGAGCAGATCTAGCCGAGGAAGTCCACTCGAATAACCACCCTACTCGAGGTCGACGAGCCTTACTCGAGGTCGACTAGAGACGTGTCCAGCAGCTTCTCGACGAGGACTTGTCCGACTAGACTTGGGATTCCTTGGGGCCGAAGGCGGAAGATTCTATCCGATTCCATCAAGTTCTATCATCATGGAGACAAGATCTATCAAGACATGAAGACCTACCTTAATTAGTTTTATCTTTTCTTTATAGATTTATTTCCTTAAAGCATTTATTTATCTTTAAGTATTTTAGATATAATTTTAGATAGAGATAGATATCTTCTTTCCTAGAATAGCTAGGGAATGAAGGCTATAAATAAGGCCCTAGGGGGCTCAGTTTTAGCAATTCAATCACCAATTCCAAGAGACACAGTTCAACAGAGTAGTTTAGGAGTTCTAAGGTTTTTAGGGTTTTGGCTTTCTGTGAAAGTTGATTGCCAGGATTGTAAAGGCTTTTGAATATAGTTTTATGCAAGTTTCTTTTCATCAATCAATGTATGTTATTGCGATGAGGCGTGAGTAGTCCACCCACTTCTGGGGTTGGGGTGAGCCCAACGGTGGCCATGCGAGGCGATGCGATAAAGGTCAGATCTTTTATGCGATTCATCTTCTATCCCTATGAGCGTGATTATTTTGCGAGAGTTGAAGGTGATCCTTGTTTGTATTATTGAAGCAAAAGTGATCTTAATGCAACTTGGATTAATTATGTGAAAAAGGGTTAGTAACAATTAGGGTTTATGCGAAAGCCTCTATATGCCTATTTGTTAATGACGAAAGTTATTTGATGGAAAGCATGATCTTTTATGCCTTTATGTGTTACTTTGCATGTTTATCGTTGTGGTGTTGAACCCCTGGCCTTGGAAGTCTTTTTATATATTGAAGTTTATTTCTGTCGAAAAATCTGCGTTTGTGTTTAATTCTGCAATTTCTGTCTTTTTCTGTTTCTTGTCGACATAGAGGAGCCTTTGTCGATCTCGAGGAGGACCTTTGTCGAGGTCGAGTTGGTTGTCTTCTGTCTTTGTCGATTTTCTGCTTTCAAGTTTCTGTCTTTGCTTCTCTAGTCGAGATCGAGTACCTCTTATCGAGGTCGAGTAGAGCTTTGTTCATCGAGTTGTTTATTTTCTGTTTCTGAGTTTTTGCTGTCGACCACCTTAGTCGACCTAGAGGACAGTTACTCGACTTCGAGTAGCTTCTGTGTCCTCGAGTACTTTCTGTTTTGCTTTTATTTGTTGCGTTGTTCTTTGTTCGTTTTTGCTTTGTTCTTTGCTTTTGTTTTAGTTGCCCTTGCTGGGTTTATTTGTTTCTTTTCTTTCTGTGCTTCTGTCTTTCTGCTGCTTCTGTGAGAATTTACAGCTACCTGAGAACTGCTGATGTGCTTCCTCGTGGATTCGATCCTGACTTCACCAGATTCATGTTTTTGGGATTTCTCCCTATTTATATTCTATTTTGACCCGGCTCTGCCGTGGCGCCCGTTGTATCGTTTTCAGAACTTATGCCTTTTGCATGATAGAGGATTTTCCGCAGTGTAGACTTAGGACAGGTCCAAGGGTTTACCATGGGGTCTCCAACGGACCTTCCGGATATGGGTGCGAAATCCCACTTTAAACTACACATCTTCGATTTCAAACCTTCAACCTGTACTCGGGGCGCAAGATCCCAACGAGGGGTTTCATCACTCGAAACGTAACTCGGGAATCATAATCCTGGGCCGTTACAAAAGACATACAAATTCATAAATAAAACAAACATATCTATGTTGAGATCACCCAAACCCTAGAAGAAGGAATTTAAAAGGAAGACATAACTAAAACTAACAACTTTAACATAAAACAAACCAAAGGAGTACACAGATCTTCACGAATCTCTTATTTTCTCTCCTCACTCTCGGCCTCCTCCTCGCTTCGTACCTACCTTCCGCCTGAAGATGACTTTCTTGAATGAATAAAAAACCAACCCCTAGGGCTTTATTTATAGTGCTCCATCTAGCTAATCTAAGAAAGGAACACCTCTATCTTCTATTTAATTCTATCTATTTTTTTTTATTAGGAAAGAATTCGGGCGAGCGAGCTCTACCCGGCAGCATCCTTTCGGATGAGATCAGAGAGACTTGAGTTATTGTAGATATCGACACCCCTAGCAGAGTGGCAAAGGTGTGCAACCTTATCAGCCACTCTATTGCCATTGCGGGGAACATGAAAGAAGGTAACTTCTCTCAAGGTCGATAGAAGAGTTTTGATCTCAGATAATATAAGTTCGATTTCCCAAGGGCATTTGGTACAATTGTTTAGATAATTTATTATGATTTTGGAGTCTCCCTCGATTTGAAGTTTGTCTATCCGGAGTCTCAAGGCGTATTGGACCCCCAATTTTAATGCAAGCGCTTCAGCTTTGAGGGCGCTCTGCTTTCCTAACTTTTGATAGCATATGGTGATGGGTCTGCCTTCCCAATCACGAAAAATAGGTCCCGCCGAGCTATCCGAATTCGGATGAGAAGACCCATCAAAGTTTAATTTAATGGTGCCAATTGGAGGTTTTCGCCAGTGCACACCACGGGTGTTGTGCTTCTTCTTTATTTGCTTTGGTGTGGGTGCGTTCAGCATGGGTTCCTCATCAAATTCACTCTCTATCCGAGATGTTCTGCCCCAGTTGCGTATTTGGGTTTTGATCAGTTGAATAGTAGCCTCCCTGCTTGGGATGTGAACTTGTCTGAATATATATTGATTGCGAATGTACCAGGCGGTCCACCAGGCAAAACCTAGGTCACATTTGGCCTTCGGGGTGAGGTTGTTTCCAAGAAAAGCTAGGATCGGTTTAATTTCCCGAGATTGTTGTATCATACCTGTAATGGTTGCGCCAACTCTAGGAGTCATCTGGAAAAGTGAGCACACATACGGACATTCAAACAAGAAGTAGGTGTCATCTTCCGTGGGCCCATTACATAGGCTGCAGTTGGAAGGGACGGGAACCCCCCGGGAAGCAAGTCTTGATGCTGTAGGTAACCCGGCCTGGCATACTTTCCATAGAAAGTTTTTTATCTTAGGTGGAATGTTAATTTTCCATATCCAGTTATTGATGTCGACATTGGAGTTTGTGTGTGATGTGATTAGCTTATAGGAACTCGAAGTCGTAAACCAACCAGCTCTGTCGGGCCACCAATACAGACGATCCTCAATAGAGGATATCGAAAGTGGAATGTCCAAAATCTCAGACACTATGAAGGGTGGAAGCACACTATTGAGTTTCTCTTCCCACCATTTTCCACCTATGATATAGTCACTGACAATTTCCTCAATGTTTCCATCTACAGGCCAGACGCCCCTAGAATCTAGCGAGGAAGTTGTGATCCAGTTATCTGTCCAGAAGTTAACTGAGCGCCCATTTCCAATGGACCAAATCAGTCCTGATTTGAATTTCTCCATAAGGCTAACCATTTTTGCCCATTGCCAAGATGTATCCCCGTGTTTTCTGTATTCCAGAATATTAGTATTTTGAAGATACTTATGTCTGATAATTGTAACCCAACTATTGGCTGGTTCAGCTAAGATTTTCCATAGTAGCTTCATTTGGAGTGCTTCATTCATTTCTCTGGATTTCCGAAGCCCTAGTCCCCCATGTTTTTTGTATCTGCAAATCCTATCCCAACCAATAAGAGGTCGGTGTTGGAGGTCTTTGTTCCAAAAGAAAGTTCTGTTAATTTGATCAAGCTCTTTGTGTACTGAGTTGGGTAGCATAAAGCACTGCATAGTGTATAGGAGTTTGGCAGACAGGTTTAAGTTGATAAGGGTTGCCCGACCCTGATGTGATAGCGCGTGAGCACGCCATTTGCTTAATTGTTCTCTTGATCGACAAATGATGTCTTCGAAAGTTTGTTTATTCACTCTACCATTAATAATAGGACAACCCAAATATTTTTCCAGTGACTTCATTCGTAATGTTCAGGCGACTACTGAGTTCAATGATTCTGGAGCATGATATTCCCTTGGTTGCTTGGAAGCTTGACTTATGATAGTTCACTTTTTGACCTGAAATCTTACAATAAGAATCGACTATTGTTCTGACTTTGTGAGCGGCATCCAAGCTGCCTTAAGTGAAAATGATGATATCATCAGCGAAGGAAAGAAAGGGGATCCTAGGCCCGTGTCTTCCAAAACGGAAACCAATAGGGCAACTATTTGAGATTGACTCAGCAGAGAGTCTCCGTGCTACGATTTCGGCTCCAAGGATGAATAAGAAGGGGGATAGGGGGTCTCTGACGGAGGGAAAGTCGTTGATTCACCTCGTCAAAAAAATAAATCCCAAACAAACAACCTAGTATAGTATGCAAGTAAGGGGTCGAACCCTAGAGAATCAAGTATTTCTAAATATTGTGTATTTATCAATATAAAAGAAAAGACTTTTATGAATGAAAATAAAATACAATAATATTGACAAAAGCAAATAAAGGATAGAAGATCGAAAAGTGTTTCCACCTACAAGTTCTCGACTTTGGTTGGTTTTATTGATCATCGAATCCTTTTCAAGTTATTATCTTTTCCTACGAATTCCTCCCGTCTTGATTTAAGTAGATTAAAAGTCCTACGAGTCCAATTAATCCCTTACACCTCAATGCAACCTTAACACGGTCAAGATTTAACAAAGAGATAGCAAATAGTCCCAAGAACATGAGCATATAAATAACACCAATTAAACACGGTAAATCAATGTTTAAGATATATGTCAACTTCCTACATAATCATGCTTCAAACACGGAATCCAAATTCTTATGCGTGCTACTACGGAAATAACACAAATACGAAAGTATTAAGTCCTAGCATGAAATCAATATTATCAAGGTCGCAAATCAAGATAACATCAATAGCATAATCAATATCACACAAAGAAGTTGAAAGAATTATAGAGGAAAAATAACTTAAATTAGAAACTCACAAACCACCAACCAAGTCTCGAAAGTGTAGGCAGAAACTACAAAATTAACCAAACATGGCTTACCTAAACTTTCTTCTCTTCAATGGTGATTTCTCTACTTGGAATTCTTCTATTAAGAAAACTAATCCTAAAACATCCTATTTATAAGCCTAATGTCTTCCATAAATAAGGTAAAAGATAGATAAAGATAAAAGCTTCCTAAACAAACTAGATAAAAGATAGAACTTTCCTAATTTAACTCAGCGTCGGATTCCGCTGGCAGCGAAAATTTCCGCTAGCAGCGAATGGCCTCAATCAAGCTCCTGTTGGATTTTTGCTACCACACTCGCTACCACACTCGCTGGCAAGGAATGTCCATGCCTTAGAATATTTTCAAGCTTCTTCGATTCCGTCGTTTTCGCTTTCGCGAGTCACTCCTTCCGCTGTCGCGAGAGCTCCAACTCGCTGGAGCGAGTCCGGCCATCCGCTGGCAGCGACTCCATTCGTTGGAGCGAGTCCGGACATTCGCTGGCAGCGAGTTCCCTTTCGCTGGCAGCGAGTCATGCTGCTCCTGGACATGCTTCCGCTGGCTCCCGTCGCTGGCAGCGAGATGCCATTCGATGGCAGCGACTCATGCTCAGGCCGGCCACCTTCTCGCACATGTTGTTGCTGACTTGATTCGCTGCAGCGGAAAGGCATTCGCTGGCAGAGAAAATCCAACAGAGCACCATCACGTAGATCTTCGAAAGGGCTTTCCAATGCATGCTCATATGCGTCGATCGGACATCCGAGGCCTCCGGAAAGTGCGTTACAAGTTCAGCTCGCCGAGCGGACAGCTTTCGCGACTCGTCCTTGTTTTCTCTCTTAGACCTCGATTTCGTTCTCCGTTGCTCCTTAGGTTGTTCCATTCTCTTTGGGACTTCTTCCTTAAGCTCTCCAAAGTCTCGCCTTAGCCTTACTTAGCCCCGTTCCTCGTGTTCTTTGCCTCGGATCTACGAATCTACATAAAACCATCGAAATAGCGTAGATTCCAAACTTTCCCACAAAATGAATGCTAATCTAATTAAAACTAAAACATGATTATATAATAATGAAATGCAACTAAACTAACCTATAATGCCTATTGGAAACATGCCTTATCAAACTCCCCCACACTTAACCTTTTGCTTGTCCTCAAGCAATGCAAAAACAAGAGCTAAACCATCATACCACAAATATGATCTTCAAGCACTAACCTTGTCAAAAGCAACATCAAAGTGTAGGATCCATGAGTATGAAAGTTAACATCCTAGCAAGTATATGAGCGATTCAAAGTAAAGGTGCATCTCATCCAACCTCACCGGGATTATGTGTTTACTCTCACTCTCATGTGTATAGGCTTAACAATCTATCTCTCAACTCAATCCAAAATGCAAAAAGCTACATAAAAATTGACACATATATCACCTATTCTCCACCGTGGATGCCATCACTTATAAGAAACATCAAGAGGTCTTTTATCAAGGTTGTAATGGGGCTTGGTAAGGAATTAAGGTAGGAAAATATTTAGGCTTGTGGTGCTAAAAATCCGGGAAAAAGGGATCCCTAAGAACAACCGGAAGAACACTACAAATCAAATACTTCCAAAACCAAAATAACTCAAACTTTCACTCACAAAATACTCAACTAAAGAACTTTCTCTCAACCATACATTTTTCTAACTCTCACATTCATAATAAAATAAAAGACTCTTATTCATGCTTTTTTTCTTTCTCTTTTTCTTTCTTTAATTTTTTTTTCTTTAGAGCCAAAACAATAATGCACAATGTGAGGACTAAAACCAAAATTACATACTCGTCCAAAACTTGTAACTCTCTTAACAATATCTTCTTTTCCACTCAACTAGATCAATCATTCACCAATTCTAATCCTAATTCCCGGATAGGGTAAGACTCATCCTCGGCTAGGATAAATTTTTGTGGAGCTTCAAAGAAAAGGACAAGGCTCAAATTGGCTACAAGCAAAGGACACATATGTAGGGTGGATATGGATAATAATATGGCTAAGAAAACCATGCCTCTATCATTTGAAACTCATAAGTAATAAACATATAAAATCGGCCTCAAATATAGATAACAATGTCAATCTCAAGAGGTAATTGCATAAGAAGAGTCTAATGTCACACAAGAAAGCAAAAGGGAATAAATATGATGAAAATCCTTAAAGGCTAAAATTTCTCACTAGGACAAGTTTTTGTTGGATTTCAATAATGCCCAAAACTAGGAATCATACTTGATCAATTGAACTAACAAGTCATGCTCCCAATAAAAATCATTTCAAATATGTGACAAGGCTAGACAATTCAAACATATTATGGAACATATATGGTAAAGCTCATAAAAATATAATAGAGGACAAACTAAGGCAAGATGAGTATTTTAATAACACATATATGCAATGCATGATCTTTTTGGATTTTTTTTTTATTTTTCTCAATTTTTTTTTCCATTTTCTAATGCAATAAAATAACGAAAAATAAACATGAATGTATAACGGAAAAAATAAATACGAATGCATGAATCTATGAATGCAACCCTCCCCCACACTTAAACTCTTCATTGTCCTCAATGAAAATCGAAGGCAACAAATCATAAAAAAATATGAGAGAAAGAGGGTAAAGAATATCTCACATTTTGGGAAAAGTTTTGGTGGCGAAGAGGATGAAGATTGATAATGACAAGCTTGGAAGAAGAACGATGAAGAACGACATTGACGACGATGGACAAACCACTGGCATGGATGAAAGAAGATGACGAAGAATGAATAATATGGGCTGCGACAACGGACGAAGACTAGGCATGTGCTGCTAGATTCGCTGTCAGCGAGTTTTGGTTCGCTGTCAGCGAATGAAATCAGCTTCTATGTTGTTTGAGCAGCTGGACTCGCTGGCAGCGAAGCATGATTCGCTGGCAGCGAATTTAGCACAAATCTCTATTCTTCTATCGTTTTCTTTTCTCTTTTTTTTTTCTGCATGGTTAGCTCCAAAAATATTCCGAAAAAATCTATCTACCATATAAAATAATTAGGAAATTTCGAATTTATTAAACAACAAAACTAATTAACTAGCTAGGAATTGAAATAACTAATTTATGAAAACTTACCTCGGGTTGCGTCCCGAAAAGCGTCCTTCTTTATCGTCATAGACTCGACGGTTTATTCGTCCATGTGTTCAAGACTCACTCGGACACCGCCAATGCCCTTTTTAGCAAATCAAACTCCGGTGCACACCATCTAGGTAGGCGAGCACCACATATGAAGAAGCCGAAGTCAAAAGACGTGATGTTGAAGAAGGTCTCCAACTCTTCATATGCTCGAGCATGACTTCTTGACGAGGGTATGTAGTACCACCAACACAGTTCCATTGGTGGTTTGTTGAAGTAATGCTCCCAAGGATCTACATATTCACCAAAATCCACAAAAGTGTAAGAAATATCATTACCTTGCTCGGAAGCCAAAGAAATCGGCTCCGGACTTGGTTCCTCAATAGATGCGTTGGGGATGATTTCCATAGGTGGAGTAGGTGCCAAAATACATGGTTCCTCAAGCGTGCACTCATGAGACTCCATGTCAAGGGGCATCGGGCTCTCTTCTCCATCTTCGAATGAATCATTGGTACTTGCGTCTTGGGTTCCCTCATGTATCTCGCTCACCATTGGTTTGAAAGGTAAGGGTGTGGATGCCAACATGTAGTCTTCTTCTACCTTTTCCATGTCACCCACACAAAGGAAAATATTCCACAATTTCGGCCAATCCAAACCATAAAAGCCTTCGTTTTTCAAAGATTGGGTGAATTCTCGTATCTCGGGAAGCATGCCATCTTTAACGCAAAGTACTTGTTCTTTCACATCATCTTGGATACCCCGTGAAGCACGGTCGTCCACTAAATCTTGCACTCTTGCGAGGTAATAGTGAAAGTATTCTCCTTGGTATTGCCATAACTTCAACTCCATTGCAAACAATTAGAAACGAGGTGTCGTGAACCGTAAGATAGGTCCACGACGGGGATAGATATATATATACAAATATTAATAAATACACAAAACAAAGAAATAAACTTGACTCCCCGGCAACGGCGCCAATTTTGACGGAGGGAAAGTCGTTGATTCACCTCGTCAAAAAAATAAATCCCAAACAAACAACCTAGTATAGTATGCAAGTAAGGGGTCGAACCCTAGAGAATCAAGTATTTCTAAATATTGTGTATTTATCAATATAAAAGAAAAGACTTTTATGAATGAAAATAAAATACAATAATATTGACAACAGCAAATAAAGGATAGAAGATCAAAAAGCGTTTCCACCTACAAGTTCTCGACTTTGGTTGGTTTTATTGATCATCGAATCCTTTTCAAGTTATTATCTTTTCCTACGAATTCCTCCCATCTTGGTTTAAGTAGATTAAAAGTCCTACGAGTCTAATTAATCCCTTACACCTCAATGCAACCTTAACACGGTCAAGATTTAACAAAGAGATAGCAAATATTCCCAAGAACTTGAGCATATAAATAACATCAATTAAACACGGTAAATCAATGTTTAAGATATATGTCAAATTCCTACATAATCATGCTTCCAACACGGAATCCACATTCTTATGCGTGCTACTACGGAAATAACACAAATACGAAAGTATTAAGTCCTAGCATGAAATCAATATTATCAAGGTCGCAAATCAAGATAACATCAATAGCATAATCAATATCACACAAAGAAGTTGAAAGAATTATAGAGGAAAAATAACTTAAATTAGAAACTCACAAACCACCAACCAAGTCTCGAAAGTGTAGGCAGAAACTACAAAATTAACCAAACATGGCTTACCTAAACTTTCTTCTCTTCAATGGTGATTTCTCTACTTGGAATTCTTCTATTAAGAAAACTAATCCTAAAACATCCTATTTATAATCATAATGTCTTCCATAAATAAGGTAAAAGATAGATAAAGATAAAAGCTTCCTAAACAAACTAGATAAAAGATAGAACTTTCCTAATTTAACTCAGCGTCGGATTCCGCTGGCAGCGAAAATTTCCGCTGGCAGCGAATGGCCTCAATCAAGCTCCTGTTGGATTTTCGCTACCACACTCGCTACCACACTCGCTGGCAGCGAATGTCCATGCCTTAGAATATTTTCAAGCTTCTTCGATTCCGTCGTTTTCGCTTCCGCGAGTCACTCCTTCCGCTGCCGCGAGAGCTCCAACTCGCTGGAGCGAGTCCGGCCATCCGCTGGCAGCGACTCCATTCGCTGGAGCGAGTCCGGACATTCGCTGGCAACGAGTTCCCTTTTGCTGGCAGCGAGTCATGCTGCTCCTGGACATGCTTCCGCTGACTCCAGTCGCTGGCAGCGAGACGCCATTCGCTGGCAGCGACTCATGCTCAGGCCGACCACCTTCTCGCACATGTTGTTGCTGACTTGATTTGCTGCAGCGGAAAGGCATTCACTGGCAGCGAAAATCCAGCAGAACACTATCACATAGATCTTCGAAAGAGCTTTCCAACGCATGCTCATATGCGTCGATCGGACATCCGAGGCCTCCGGAAAGTGCGTTACAAGTTCAGCTCGCCGAGCGGACAGCTTTCGCGACTCGTCCTTGTTTTCTCTCTTAGACCTCGATTTCGTTTTCCGTTGCTCCTTAGGTTGTTCCATTCTCTTTGGGACTTCTTCCTTAAGCTCTCCAAAGTCTCGCCTTAGCCTTACTTAGCTCCGTTCCTCGTGTTCTTTGCCTCGGATCTACGAATCTACATAAAACCATCGAAATAGCGTAGATTCCAAACTTTCCCACAAAATGAATGCTAATCTAATTAACACTAAAACATGATTATATAATAATGAAATACATCTAAACTAACCTATAATGCCTATTGGAAACATGCCTTATCAGTATCCCTGCCTGAGCCCACGGGAGGGGAGGAAAACTTCTGTGGGACCGTTGTTTACCAGTACTGAAAATGACACGGTTGTGACACATTCCATAATCCAAGAGATGAATGTGGGGTGAAATCCAAATTTTTCTAAAACTTTCATGGTAAAGTTCCAATCAACTCTATCATACGCTTTTCCATATCAAGTTTAATAGCAAGCCATCCCTCGCAACCCTTGCGAGATCTAAAGGAATGGAAGATTTCATGCGCTATCAACACATTGTCTTGGATGGCTCTATCAGACACGAACGCACCTTGAAGAGGATGAATTAGTCTGCCAATGACAGTTTTGATCCTTTCTGTCAAGATTTTTGAGATTACTTTATACAGATTGGAGCATAGACTGATAGGTCTGTAGTGATTCGTGTTGGTCGGGTTATCTCGCTTAGGAAGGAGTGTGATGAAAGTATGGTTTAGTTGTTTTAGAAGTTTTCCAGATCGGAAAAAACCCTTGACAGCTTTGATAATGGATTGACCAATGATGTCCCAGTACTTTTTATAAAATTCCGTTGTAAAGCCATCGGGACCTGGAGATTTGTTGTGTCCAAGGCTGAACACAGCCTCTTTAATTTCACTGTTTGAGGGTGGTCGAATGAGGAAGATATTTTCCTCATGGGTGATAGAGGGATTGATTAGATTTAGCATTTCCTGCAGTAGTTGTTCATCTGTAGCTTTCTTTTTGAATCTTTTCTCAAAGTCATTCTTAATCTCATTTCTGACATTTTCCTCACCTATTATCAAAGTGCCCTCAGCGGATTAATGTGGCGGATTTGTTTCCTATGCCTACGACCTGAGGCAACTCGGTGGAAATATGTTGTGTTTGTGTCTGAAAGTTTAAGATGCTTTGTTTTGGCTCGTTGGTTCCAAAACGTTTCTTGGAACAGAAGTAGTTTCTCCTTTTTTGTGATAAGATTTTTCTCTCTTGTGTGACAAGCCCTAGTGTTCCCCTCAGCCGCGGAAGATTGGATATTGAGGAGGTCAATCTCAATTTCATGTAATTGACGAAAAATGTTTCCAAATGTGCGCTTATTCAATTCTTTGGCTTTTTTCTTTAACGATTTTTGTTTAAACATTAGTTGAAACATATATGAGCGAGGACAAATTGCTCACCAGGATTGTTTAACTATATTCCTGAAATCCTTCCGGTGGAGCCAAGTGTTCTCGAACTTAAAGGGGGGGGGGGGGGGGGACTTTGAAGACTGAACCACAGTCTAGAGTAATCGAAATGGGACAGTGGTCAGATGTAGAAAATGCCCCATTGTGCGTGCTTAGGTTTGGGAATTTCTGAATGATCTGGTGATGGACCATCACTCGATCAAGTTTTTCACGAATATTTCCTTCTTCGTCTTGGCTTTTTCTCCAGGTGAAAGGGTTCCCGAAGGTAGGGAGATCTTCAAGAGCACAATCATTTTTAAATTGAATTAGCCGTGTGAAGCGAACTGAGCGAGGGGTAGCCCCACCTAATTTGTCGTTGCTACATAGAATTTCATTCAAGTCGCCAATTATCATACAGGGAGCTGCTGAGTTAGTAATAATGGATGTCAAGGTATTCCAGAACAAGTCTTTCTCTTGAGGGTTTGGAGGAGCATATACAAATAGCATAAGCATGGAGAACCCATCATTGATGTTTTCATATCTTAGACCGATGATCCGGGGTAGATGGATTTGGATCGAAATAGACTCGTTTGCTAGGTGATGAGATTTCCACAGGATGCCCAGACCCCCGGATCGCCCGGAAGCTGGGGACTAGATAGCTTCATCGAAGACCGCCGCTTTCCAAAATTTGTCTTCCGAAACCGTTTCCGTTTTTGTCTCCGCTAAAGCGATAAGCTGGATTTGCTCGTTTTTGCATTTGCTATCTATTTCTGTCCAAAATGTTTGTTTCCCAATCCGTCTACAATTCCAGTATGTGACTCTCATTTGCAACCGTTCGGGGTGCGCGGCCAATATTTTACGGACCTTACACTTAAAAGCAAGTGTACCAATGAGTTGTATCTAATGAAAGGTATATGTAACGTGGTGGTGTACAAGATCACCATGGAGTTGGAATATAATTTAGTATACCACTTATCATGCTTGTTAGCTTGAATTACTAATGGAGGTATATTGGACCCAATAGAACCGAGCAAATATGTTGTTAAGTGGCTCAAGACAAAATATGATTGTATTTGTTTATTAAAGCCTATCTCCCCTAGACCCCGATTACGAGAGGACTCCACCGTAACCGGCCAAGAAAGAGTAGGTGCAATGTACCATCCCTGTTTTATTGACAGGCAGCGCCAAACGAACCAAGTTGAGGTCGTGAATTGCTTGAGCGCATCCCCTCGTTTAGTAAGCTTTGCATATGTAGCCAGCAAATAACAATTATAAGGATTGTAATTATTCCAAAGTGCATTTTTAGCATCTTTTCTAAGGAAAAAAAGAGGGGGTATTGGCCAATTAGACCACACAAACACACCAGTTAGTAAGTAAGAGGGCAACAAACTGCCAACAGTTGGTAACACCATGCGGATGTGGACCAAGAATAGAACCGGCCTTCTAGGCAATGACCAAAGACACCCACGCAAATCAACCCCAATCACAGGATTGAATTCAAGCTTGAAGAGCCAAGACCTTGGGGAGACACGGAAACGACAGGATGTAGGCATCAGCCTATACTTAGAATTGTTTTCTCAGATCGACAGTGACTCCGATGGTTGAGTGAGAGTTGAGACAACAGATCTACATCGCCCTCCACTAAGGAAGAGGAAGACCTCGACAGTACACGGTCGAGTAGCGCATAGGGGCGCTTGATTGGGTCGGTTTATAACTGAAGTGACAGAATCAATGGGACTAACGATCAAGAAGTAATCTACAATGCATATTTGATATTGTAATTGATATAATATTACATAGGGACAACCATGACTAGGGGAGCCAACACAGGCTGCCCGGTGAACCTCACTAACCGGCGAGCCAGCCCCGCTCTTAAGAGACTCAACCCCATCAGCAAGCGAACACATGCTACAGACACTGAGAACTTCTTCCAGACCAACCTCAGACCAACGACGAGAGTCAGAAGATGGCATGTGAGACATTTTTGCAGGTGAAAACCGGTGAGAAGTAGGATCCTCGACGCCCACCACTTCAGAAGTAGCATCTTCAACATCTTTGGTTGTCGACAAGACCTTCCAGAATATGACCACCAGGTTCAATGCAATCACAAACAGAGTTGCGGAGGCAGCTCCCAACAGAAGAGGGTGGGGAGGCAGATGGCACTGCCTTGCAAGCTTGCACACAAACACAGTCAACACAACACAACAAGTGTAATAGGCGAAAAGAGCCCAAGAGACGGCTTTCAAGCTAGCTGACGGAGGGGAAACCTGTCGTTGATCCCGTCAAAGTAAACTCAAACCTATAACTAGTATAGCAATAAGTAAGAGGTCGATCCCACAGGGAAATTATTATTCAAGTGTGATTCAAGTGTCAATCAAAGTAACCAATTTGGGGGGGGGTTTTGTGTGTGAAAGATCCGCCTTTTATCAAAGCGGAGTAAACAAAGCAAAGTAAAGGAATTGGTTTTAGACAATTTGGAGAAGGAATTCTACCTACAATTTTCCACTTTATTGGATTGAAGCGATCACTGTAACTTCTTCTCGTCCTATTATGTTTCCTATGAATGCCCTTGTCCCGACCTAATATAGTTACTAGTCCAACCAGTCCTAGCAACCCTTATCAATCGAACAGTCCCTAAAGAAGGATTTAACCCAATTGATAGCTTTAAGTTCAGAGATTAGCCAAGGTATTTGCAGTCCCTAAAAAAGGATTTAACAACACATTCAACTTCCTACTTATTCAATTAGTTCAACCAGCCCTAAAGGAATAAGTTTGCCACTTAGGTTAAGGTTCACAACCAGGAATCTACAAAACCTTAGCGATTGAATTGATCTAACGAGTTGGCCAGACAAGATAGAACAAATCAATAATTAATTAAGCACAAAGAAGTCGAAGCATTCACAAATAGGAAACTAGGAGCGAGAATTAGAAACTCACAATCAATCCGAATAAAGCTTCAAATTGCAGGCAGAATAGATGAGTTTAGTTCCTCATGGAAGACATTGCTCAAATTCTCTAAAGAGTCTAATGAATGGAAGAATAGAATGAATGGTAAAGAAAAATAACATAAAAAGCCTAAAACAAACATCCAAAGTCGGCCCAACAGGAACCAACTAAAAACTAGGGTTTTCCTTAACAAAAACGGCGCGCGGCAGAGGTGCGGCGGCCGCGGCAAGAGCTGCGGCGCCCGCCGCACATGCCCTCTCAGCTGCTCGCTGCGGCGGCCACTGCGGCGCCCGCGGCACTTCATGCGGCGCCCGCGGCTCACTCTTTGCCGTGGTCTTCTAGCTCCTTTGCGGGCTTTTCTCCTCGTCTTGCCTTGCTTCTTTCTTCCTTGTTCCTTTCCATATATCTTGTGTTCCTCTTCGAGACATTGCATCTCCCCAAATGTGTTCCGATTCAATCTGCGAGATAAACACAAAATTGCGCAGAATCCGAACTTTTCTAAAATAAACACAAGATGCAAATTAACAATAAAGCAGGCAAGAAATGCAACCTAAACTAAACTAAAACTATCTATAATGCCTATCTAAAATATGCATTATCACTAGCATAACCATAACTTTTAATAAACAAATTTTTATTCAAACTGGGGAAAGGGGCCATGACAGCCCCGAACACCACGGTTTTGTTAAGGCCCGAAGATCGGGGGGTAAGGAGTGAAGAGACGTTAGCCTCTAACACCGGGTTCTCCATCCACACAAAGGTGATGATTTTTTTGGACAATATAGTGCATTTAAACATAAATAAATAGTAGATTGTGTTCATAAATCTTGACAGCAGCGAGAAGATACTGAAACAAAACAACAAGCCATCCAACATGGAGTCAATGACACTAAAAAGTTGCTTCAAATAAGTTTTTAGGCCCTTGGGAGGGATGTGAGTGTGACTCAAAGTCACTGTTTTAGATAAACTGAACAAGATGAATGAATGAATAACAAATTTCACAATGACTAGTACCACATACCATAGGGATTTCTTCTCAAGCAGCAAACTCCAAGAGACACTGATTTTTTGGTTAAAAGTTGATTCAAGGTGTAGCTTTAGGTAATACCTGAGTTTGTGAAGCATCAAAGACGCCCACCAACTGATGACCCAGAACACAGAAGACGTTGGTTTACAGAAGGCAGAATAGCGCCATTGATAGTCTACGACATCCGAGGGGCAAAACATCAGCGGAACCATGGCAGCCAAGGAGCCACCAAGACTATAATTACACCAGTAAAACACCAACATCCAACCGAAGCAGCTTGGACAGCATGAATTGTAAAGGATAAAACATTTTTTTCCGCTACATTTGATACTGAGTTGGAAAAATTCTGTTTTTAGGCCCTTTGCAGGGGGTGGGTGTGACAACAAGCCACTGTTTTTAGGCCCTTTGCAGGGGGGTGGGTGTGACAAAGCGCCACTATTTGACTTTGATTAAACACGAGGTTAGTAGATTGTACAATTTCTAAAATAAAATCCTAAGGAAAAAGTTTCACAATCCAGAAATTATGAGGAAGATACCTGATTTTGAGGGATTTCTTTATCTCCTTCCAACACCACGAACTCCAACAACCGCACACCAAGTCGCAACAGCAACATCCAAGGCACCCCAAATCAAACTTTCTCCACAAAATCCAGCCCCTGGGCCTCCTCCTCCGCCTTTTGAAATTCTTCGAGACAGGCTCGAGCACCAACCTGTCGGCACTCCATACACTAATGTTTTGACATCGAGACCCAGAGAATATGAATCGGAATGAATGGCCTTGCTGAACCAAGGCAGAGACCTCGACGTAGTTCACACTGGGAATAGGGAGAGATACCGAGAGCAACTCGACTTGAATCATTGCCGAAAAAAGGAGGATTACAAGAAAAATCGGTATCAGATTAAGCGTTAAGGTTGAAGACGGAGTTCTGACGGAGGAGAATAGGGGCGCGTGAAAGACGGGTTGTTTTTGGCCCATTTTGGGGTTTTTTTCCATCGGATCTGTTTTAGGATCTGCCTAATTCTATCTATATATATCCTAAGATAAAACATTGATAAATAAATAAAATAAAACGATTAAATTCCCCCTTAGGTAAATTAGGGAATTACTAATGTCAATAAAGTCTTCCATAATGATAGATCTTTCGTGCCTTCATGCCCAAGCAACCTCACATCTGGACTCCTACTCGATCTCGACTCGGATTGGCTCCTGGGATGTACTCGACATCGACCTAGACCCGGGCAAACGCGGGCGCGGGCCGGGCTTGAGACGGGCTTTAG